>OZ012689.1:36592176-36617176 GCA_963942565.1 Maea johnstoni
TTTAGGTATTGCTATGCGAGCTGTGGTGTAGCGTATCATGGCTTATACACAAGCTTGTCTTCCATCGTGGTGACTTGAAGAGAAAAAAGCGAAAAGAAAACATATCCCGCCTACGACTAGGAGCAGTAGTACACATATTTCGACAACATTTGTATAGTGTAACCATGCAGGCTCAATGGCGCAGTGAAGTAATTGCCGGCCTGAGTGGCGACGTGGCGTCGAGTTCAATCCCATGCCGGGGCGAGTAGGGGTATGATTCCTCTATACAAATCTCCGAAAACCTTCAATTCCTACTCTCTATCATTTGCTTCCCTATTATAGGGAAAGATTACGTTGAAGAGTTTCATATACATTTCATATCATCATTCATGCTATATGTGTCGGCTACATTACAAAAGCTCTCGTCCTTATGTGTCTGAGCCACCCATAAAGAGGGGTGGTAAATTCTTTAAAACATTTCCCTAGTGAACCTCTCTCATTATCATGGGATGCTTTTATCAAGTACACCCACTTGCATCAAAGACAATGCTTCAGTTTGCGCCAATAATATCTCCTCTAAGGGCGCATTCACATTAGCGTTGTCGCGATATAACCTAATCTGTATAAAGCGACGACGTGAATTACCTACCTCCCCTTTCCTTCTCCCTGTCAAGAATTGTCTAGACAATAATTCTAGTACTATTGTCAGCCTCCTGTGCCTCTTCCCTTAATGCTCCATACATCAGAGCTTACCTCGAGGTTCCTTAAGAATGTCCACCGTCTACTCAGGTATTTAGGCTTTTGATGGCCTACTTTGATTTTATTATGACTACAAGTATCTACTGGTCGAAGATGGCAAATAAACTACACACGTTCGTCTCGGGTATTAATGCCGTTGAAGGGGTGCTTTACCCTTATTAGGACTACAAGTATCTACTGGTCGAAAATGGTAAAGTAGTGCTGAGCCTCAAGTTATCAGGTACGACCAATAACTACCAGTAAAAACTACACACTTTCGTCTCAGGTATCAATGCCATTAAAGGGGTGCTTCATTTTTTATTGGGACTGCAATTATCCACTGGTCGCATAAGTTAGATTAATGCTGAGCCTCAAGTTATCAGGTAAGACCAGTGACTACCAGGAACAAACTACCCACCTTCTACTCAAGTATCATAGCTCTTAAACGTGTACTTTACTTTTATTGAGACAGCAGTTATCCACTGGTTGAGATGGTAAATTAGCACTGAGCCTCAAGTTACCAGGTAGGAACAATAACTACCAGAAAAAAACTGCACATGTCCGACTCGGGTATCAAGGCTCTTAAAGGTGTACTTTACTTTTATTAGGACAGCAGTTATCCAATGGTCGAGATGGTAAATTAGCACTGAGCCTCAAGTTATCAGGTAGGACCAATAACTACGCACCTCCTACTCAAGTATCAAGGCTCTTAAAAAGGGGAAGCTTCACTTTTATTGAAACAGCAATTACCCATTGATCGAAATGGTAAATTAGCAATGGCCCTCAAGTTATCAGGTAGGATGAATAACTACCAGGAAAAAAACTGCACACATTCGACTCAGTTATTATGGCTATTAAAGGGGTGCTTTACTTTTATTGGGACAGCAATTCTCCATTGCTCGAAATGGTAAATTAGCAATGGCCCTCAAGTTATCAGGTAGGAAGAATAACTACCAGGAAAAAACTTTTCACATCCGACTCAGTTATCATGGCTATTAAAGGGGTGCTTTACTTTTATTGGGACAGCAATTACCCACTGGTCGAAATGGCAAATTAGCACTGAGCCTAAATTTACCAGGTAGGACCAATGCATACCTGGCACCATTGACATTGACAGGTTAAGTGTTCCGTATCACTTCCCTTATGGATGCCAATTGGTGCTCCATTGCTAGTGCATTACCTGCTCAAACTATATTAGCATCGGCCCCATTATACCCACATTACACTCACCTCTACTCCTCTAGTTAATAGCCTGATCACCACAGGGCCCTTTTCAATAGCTGTAAAATTCAATTCAGTCATTTTTTAAAGGTACATTGACGAGGTACTTTACAACAAAAAAGGGTATTTAATGTAGACGATATAATGCACTGTCGGTAATGCAAGCACACTACATATTTTTCAGATCGGTACTCAAGTAGTATCAAAGCTAGCAAATAAGACATTTTTTGTCGTACACAGCAAAAGGAGAATGTTTTACAGTATCGATAAAATGTCGGTAGAATTGTACCGGCGAAATTGTAGATTAAAATTGTAGATTGTGCCAAAAAAGATGATTATCTATTGGCAAAGTTCTAAGTTGGTGTTAATCTCAATAACTATATTCCAAAAACACGAGCAATTGCCTTAGATAACCTGTAATATGCATAGCAGAATAGTCTATTTGTCTCCTATCAGCGGGGGTGTATGCCAACTGCCCTGGAATGACCTATGTTGATACGGAATACGAGGCCTCGTTGTACAACAATCAAGGTGTCCTCACCCACAAGCTCCTTTTTTCATTGTGCTTCTAAGCAAGACAAGCTAATCCTTTATAGTAAGGTCATACTTGTTTTCGTCTCGCAGGCTCACATCTTGGCGTTATATCAACTGAACTTGACATAAGAAGCCATCTTTTCTAGTGCATTATTCGCGAAACATGAGCTAATGGACCTAGCTTGAAGAGTGTTGTTGCAACCATTAGCACGCCAGACGTTGTTGTTGAGAGTGTCTGTCAGGAAGTGTGTGTGTTGCCCAGGATTCATGCGCACGACTTGATACACTGTCTTCATTATTCATTAGTTTAATATCTAGTTTCTGTTGATTTCATGAACATGTTCCTAAAAAGCGTCTCTTGCATGTGCATTATCTCTAGATATTTCATTTATTATCATAAATACCCTTTAGAAATGTTTCCCTTGATTTGTGTTTTTCGGCCAGAAGGCATATCTGTATAGGTTTAACACCATGCTTTTACTTGTTAACGAACTGCTGTGCTCAGATGAAGTAATGGGACCCTGATTGGACAGGGCGTTAAATGAGGTTCTTCTCGAGACTAATATGTAATATCATATATCACTAAAAAAAAAGATGTACTGCTAAAACTGTATTGACTGCTCCTGAGTGTGTTACTAGGTTATAATTGGCACGTTTTCCATAATGGGCATGATGCTTAATATTGAAGTCAACATGTCTGGTACCGTATTTAATCGAAAATGTACTGCTCATGTCTCCAGAAGCACCCACAAGATTTGTCGGAGGCAATGCAGGGTGAAATTTACATTGAATTAGCAGAGATCTCTAAGTGAATATGCAATACTGAGAAGATCACATATCGTATGCATGTACTCATGTGTTACGCATTGAAATTTTAAAATGTTAACATAGATGAATAAATGGTCCTCCATTATCTTACTCACCGTCCTTTAACTTAATGACCTATCCTACGATGTTAAGCTCAATTTAACTTTAGCTGATTCCCTCTCTCAGATTCCCTATTGTACAAGAAAAGCCTTTTAATACCTGATTTTACAATTCCATTCTTCGTTGAATGATTAAATCATGTTATTTACTGTATTCTTCTGGACAAAATTCATAACGTTTATTGTGACGGGAATATGGCAAAATGAACTGTTTATAATTGTAAATATAATGAGCAATACACATCCTGTTTTTCGATGCGACCAATAAAAAATTTAAAAAATGAAAACGTCCCTAAATATATGTGAAGTATATTTCAAAAGGACAAAGTTCAACAACTTTCTTTTTGGATGAAGGGAAGGACAATGACCGTCCTGCCCAAGCGCAATTGCGTCAACTGATATTGATGGTCAGAGGGGTATTAAATCCCATACACTGTTAAAAGGATGTTCACCCGGCAGAGAAGAGAAGACAAATGCCAGCCTACTCTGGCAGTAATTGCCACAGCAGATGTTTCCTTTATCATTGGGTAATATATTAACACGTTATCAGAGACGCCCAACTCATCACCAGCACCAGCCGGTAATACCTAATTCTAAGAATGCAGCACTTCTTGTTTCACTAGAAAATGAATATTTCAATATGTGTCTTCTCATATATCTCTGCAGCATTGCGATAGTTCTACATAGCTGCTACATTGTGTTCCAAAGGGGGAGAGGGGATTCCCCGTGGTCCAGTGGTTTATAATACGATGCCTGACTCCCAAACGTGCGTTCTCAGGTTCGACTCTCCGCTGTATCCCAATACGCGAGTTCAGCAGACCGTTGGAACTGTTCGTGAAGAGAAGGTGTCCCGGTCTCGTGTTTCTATCTAGAGCCGATGTGACCTTAACTGTTAAAAGCCACATACACATCCATTCCTTCGTAGCTTCCAAAAGGGAAACTACCTTTGTTCTGTTACATGAGAAGTTTCCTTTTGTGATTATAGTTAAATGTGTATTCTATTCAAATATTTCCCATTTCTGCGACTTACACTATCAATAACATCTTATAAGTAGTGCGCTAATTGAGAGATTGATGGGCGGTTCTCTAGCCCATATTTCTTGGATCCCCATCATTACCTATTACCCGTCTAAAATCGTTTTAGTTTGGTCTGTTGTGTGACTGTTTCATAATAGTTCCTAATACTGGCCTTTAGCATAGTATGTCTTGTATTTTTCTTTGAAATGTCTTCAAAATCAAGATAAGGTTATTCTATAAAAAAATAGTTCGTTGCTTATTGATTACCACTACTCTTTTACACAGGAAGGACCTGTCATTGTTGTCTTTCCATAGACTAGGTTATGAGTAGCTAAAAATGATTTTATCTATTTAGGAAAAACATTTTCTGATAGCTTAGCAATTTTAGTTTTAGGCAACATTTATGTTTCTGCGTGGATTTATGTTTTCGCTAAATTTTCTTATGAGAAAATTGAGTACAAGAAATATGTGTGTCCTCTAGAAGAGTGGGACAAGCGAGATGGTTACCTATCACCTATATAACATCATCTAAGTAGATGTCAACGTTCTTAAACTGCTTAATGCACTTTTAGAAAGATAACTTTGTATAATTTCATATCGGAGAGTTTTTTCGGTTTGTAGTACTACACAAGTGACTTTGTGGAATGAGTTGGTGTTCGTTTAGGATAGGGTTAATAACTATTTACATTGTTTTTAATAATTCAAGCTTTCCGCTACTTAATCAAGCACCTTTTTCCTGACTAATAGATATGTAGACATACTGCGGATATTGAAAAATCAGAATTGATCACGTTGCGCAAAAGGGTGAATTTCATCCATAAATGCCAACTCTTTGAACTTCATTGAAATACTTATTTTCCTATCCTAACCAATTCAGAATATTTTCCACTTATATGAACAGGAAGGTTTATTCCTGACAATTTCGCAAACGAAATATTAAATGAAATATTTCAAATAAAGCAGCAGCACTGAGGTAATGATCTTAATCCCAAAATGTTGCGATGCACTTAATGATGCATAACTCGATCGAGGAATGTGTGTTCAACTGATTTTATATTTTGGTTTATAATCACAAGGCATATGTCTAACAAGCACACCAAAGTTCATTTGGTTTTGCCCGTGAGGGTATTCAGCCATTTTCGCAATTGGTCATTACACAGTGACACTAGCACTGAGGTAACGGTTACTATGCATAGTAGAGCAAGTGGTGAGCCATCTAGTGTCAGCAAATGAAACACAGCTTTTTATTTTTCATTTATAAACTATCACATATTTCCAAAAGTCATTCTTTTTTTTATAAATCTTTAAGGTTGTATTCAAAATTATTTTCTGTAATGTATGTGGATATGCATATGAATCCATGTGGACATGTGATTAATTGTGTATGCCTCTATCTAATTTATATCTATATTTGTAAAGTCTCAATTGCAAAGCAGAACTTATAACACTGAGTAATCAAATCAGATTACACTATAATGGATAGGTCATATCTCAATTGAGAGTTATAGATGCAATATTGTTTTATTTTATATGAGGACTATATAGTGAAATGAGTTAGTATATCAATTATTTCATAATTGCTTATAGGAATATCTTATTGTGTTTAAGGTCATGCAACTGTTTAAACATATACATGCATTTGGTTGACAGGATTATAAAAACGACCAGCGTAAGCTAGATTGTGCAGTCTGCTTGCACCCTCGAACAAATCTAATCAGCAATTATTCTAACAGTTTCCACACTACTGTTACACCTGCATTCACTTTTATTTGTCGGGGTTTGTCGCTAAGTGCTTTCAGGTGTCATTTGTGCTCATTTAGAATTTCTCCTTATCCGGACTTTCACAGATAGAAATGTTTAGTGGGTGATAAAGCACACGTTATTCTCGTCTAGTTCAACATCTCCTGTTAGTCTCACCTGTGTCGTGTCCTATTATTAGCCCTTATACCGCCACTGGCTATTATTTTCCCATTACAAAGGTGTGCAAACCACTGAGGAACGACTGAAACCCTGGCACATGGTACTCATCCGAAAGTACTCAGTGAGAGCTATCCAATGAATACCCATATGACTGGGTTTAGATGGGGATTTTCAAAGATCTATGTGTCCGTGCGCTTTATCTAAACGTAGCCTCAGCATTGGGGCGGTTAGTATTTGGCAATAAAACACAAGCGCCTGCTGACCAGTGGCACCACCCTCAAAGCGATTATAAATAATGTTAACTAGTTAATTAATTTGCTACAAAACGACTAAACATTTCCTATGTGCCAAAAATACAAATGTTGTACTGCTATGTTAACGTAGATGTCTCCACACTCATCATATCAACTTATTTTCAGACAAATCGCCAGGTATCTAAGGTGGTAAAAGGTTGAGGTTATATATCCCCCTTTACTCCAATTCAAAACAATAGGTTTCTTTGGTGCCTACTATGCTTGGTAGTTGAGGTCAATTTTTAAGAGTAAGGTGAAATTAACTCTGACCGTGTGGATAAGAATGACTGCAATGACTATTTCAAAATAGTGCCTTGGTTTCTCAACGCATGTTAGCAATACCACTCGTAGATCTTGACACACTTTAGTTGTTGCGATCAGCAACAACATCAAAATTACTGGACAATATAGAAGTTGGTGATTTTTTAAATCCCAAAGATCAACATGACCTATACTGTTAAACATGGCAGCTACAACATCCTTCCTCATTCTCACAACGGAACACACATCTGTCGTGCAAGGTGGTTAAGTGTCCTGTCATCCTAAACTTTCTCTCCATGAATGGAAAATTGCCTAGTCCCATTCCGTATAAGTCTTGTTCACTCCAGATACCATGCATCAATTTGTCAAGAGATGGTTTAGGCGACTTACTGCTGGCCTTTTAAGAAATCTAATTTCGGCGCACCCACCTCTGACATTAACATGGCATGTCCTGGCCATGTTTTCTACTTTCATAACGTGCCCAAAGGAGTTATCTGCATTCCAGCGGGAAAAGCAATCTCACCGAGTTAAAATCAAGTGTTTTGCAGGCGCCATTTCGCAGGATGGCGGCGGGGTATATTTAGGAGCTTCCATAATGATGTAATGGTGGCTGAGCTCCCCATCTGAAGTAGTAATCTTTATCGAGTTATCACAAATGTGCCGGTCAGCTTCCCTGCCACACATGTAGCATCTGAAGACAAAAATAACCATACTCTCAACGACGAGGAAATCCATACAGGAACATATCCTCGTACGTTATCGGGTGCTTAGGAAGTAATGGTCATAGTATTATCTGGAATCCATCGGAGATGGACTCCGAGTTAGGATTATCCCGTGGAAAGTGTTCAGTGAATGGGTGCATTATTTTAGTAATGTTGCCCCGGGGACATGATACGTATTGCGAGTTCACTCTTGTGCGACAATTGTCAACACATATCCAATTATCCGCGTACTTGTCAGCGGAGATAAGGGACAATGCCACATAGAAATCTGTGGGAAACGGTTGCTATTATGGAACTGGCATTCAATTGGACGGGTTCGCGAACTGGGTGGAAATTTAACACTTCTCAGCCCAACCTTGCACCGCCACCTAGCCCCACCAATCCCCCCGGGACCATTTTCGAATTTCTACACGATGAAAAAAGCAATGCAGGATAAATTGCACAGTTTTACTAGTAGAGAGAGGTAGAACAAAAATCTGCAAGAAATTAAAGAATTGGGTATCAATACCAGCTGGCTGGGAAGCGTTTACCTACGGAATGGTGATGCACCAAAAACATTTGATAACATCCTGGAAAAATACGTCAGATGCATATTCGATAGAAAACGCTGCCACGAACCAAAAATGATCATTGTAGCTAATCTCCAATTATGTGAATAGCACAATTTGTTGACCATTGCATGTATAGTTCGTTCATCGTGCATTATTTTGCGTGATATCTGATGACCACACATGTATAAACAAGAGAATTGTTGCTGTAATGTATCTTTATTGACTGTGCCAATAAATTCCAAAATCAGACATTGCTTTATATATTCAAATACCGAACTAAAAAAGTGTAAACTAAACACATAACACACGATTATAGAGAATGTATATCACAGAAAATGCCCAAATAAAAGTGTAAAGTAATTTATAGGCAATCAACAATACTCGATCTGACCTTCCATCTAATTCTTGAAGATTTTTTTACATAGATGTAAGAACTAAAGGTATTAAAACTAAACGAACTAAAACCTGTGCTTGCTGTATGACGCTTTAAATATGTCTCGGGGTAATGACCCCTTAAACTTTCTTTCTGTTTGTTGTTAGTTTAGCCGTGATTATTCCGTTGCCTTTATCTAGACAAACGACAAAGGAAATTGGTTCCATGGCATTATACCGAAATTCCATCAAGCTCCAAATCGTTTTGAATTGAAAAGGATTTAAGATGACGGGAAGTATGATTGATGAGTAGCACAAAATGAGATTTCATTATTTTGGTCAGTATTTCATTCTTCCACTTGCTGTTATGACTATCAATAATCTGACCAAGTGGGAACTGAACAAAAGGAACTACAGGTAGCCAATTCAGGAGCGTGTATGGGTGGTAACTCCTAGTTTGGCGAAAGTCAGTGTATCCAGAGAAAGTCCGATACAAGGTGATAGGAGTGGAAATGAAAGGAATGGGAAGTAGTATGAAGCTAGTGGCGCTGGGCGCAACACAGCGCAAAGGTTAGGCAGGTATTGTAGAGGAATGGATCCGTGCGCCAAAATATGTAGGCCGGCGCACGGATCCATATCTCAAGGGATATTGATAGAGATCTGACCCCTGGTGGCCAGGATTGGAACCGCATAAACTCTCCTGATTTTGGATGGTTGAATGTTAACAGATATGAATTATATAACTTGGTCAGAAATCTTCAGATTAGCTACTGATTTACCAACTTTCAAAAATCATCCACAATTCCTCAAGAATAAATTTATTTTCTAGCCAAGAGCCAAGAATTTCATAATATGCTGAACATAGTAAGTACATGTATTTGATCTTGAAAGATCACACAATGTCTGGAAAAATCACACAATGTAAATGTTGTTGATGACGACATTTTCAGTTCCAAAGCTATCTGCGTGTTTTTGAAAACTGTGTGTATATTATCATGCAGCAATTGTGATCTGCTAAAATTAAAGTTATCCTATTAACATATGTTTCAATGATTACCAACTCTAAAGGCCCGCTCATTAAGCAAAAGTACTAACCTGGCCCCTCCCAGAATTGGAACTAAACAAAATGAAACCAAAAGACGTCGCAGTATAGTAAACCGCCTGATAAGTGATATATCCTGATTTTGGATTGTTGAATGATGACGGGTATGCCAACGTACGTGCACAATATCAATTGAACAATTCAAAACTCACACGTACCATGATTTAAGAACTTATGGCCAGTTTAGCGATATTCTCAGAATGAGGCATCTCCGTAGTATAATAGTATACCGTAGGTGTACGTCCTATACATATTTCGCTGTTTCGCTATTCGCGGAATTACCGTAAAGTCGTTCCCCTTTTTCGACATATTAGCTAAAAGTACACGGGCGCGAAAATATCCCAAAAAATTTCCCATATACAAGCTTCAGACAATCTTTCAATCGCACGCATGACTTGATTTTTTGGCCGCTCAGTTTCATCAATAAACTCGCTGCCATAAACCGTTATTGACGACGAATTTGTTATCGTCGATTCTCCCTATTACCTAGAATACTGCCAACTTGGCGAGTGGCAGAATGCTGAACCTAATAATATCCTACGGACGACGTGCTACCCTACAGCACGTCCGGTGCCGGGGTGGGTCTAGCTTTTCGAGGATCGGTTCCCTACATATTTTTTCAGACTACCAAGTACTAGGAACATAACTCGTCTGCATTTTCTTGCCAGTGGCCACTTTTTAGATTAACCAAAATCCTTTCACAAGGAATTTGCTAAATAGTCCATATACTCTCGTAAATAACAAGTAACGAATGCGATAACTAGAAACAGACCTGCACGTTTACACATGTACATACATACATACTACTGATAATAATAATAATTGATATTTGATATAGCGCCCGTTCCACCTTTAATGTTCAAAACGCTGTAAATACAAACATACATACATACATGCATGCATGCATGCATACATACATACATACATAAATACATACATACATTTGTCAATTTCTGGATTCTATTACAAAATGTACGTCGTATCAAAATCATTTTCTTTTTGTTTTTGACTGTGATAGCTTTCCCCCCGGAATACTCTTAACCCTTGCAATGCTGGTGGTTTCTTTGGCCAATACAAAATGATGCAAAAATCCTAAAAAATTGACTGAAACCCTGGCAAATGGGTACTCATCTGAGAGTACTCAGCGAGAGCTTTCCAATGAATACCAACATGACAGGGTTTAGATGGTTTTCAAAAATCATTGCATCATTGTGTCTTGCACGAAAGTAGACTCAGCATTACAAGGGTTAACTATTCAATTATAAATTTCAGGCAAAGGCAAATTCGTTAACATGTTCTACCCATATTGCTTGTTTAAAGCAACCATGTTTTGGTGCAATTCACCAAATCGAAAAAAGCCCAAAACAGTCCATGTAAGGGTTTGTGTGCGAGCCTATGTGAGGGATTGATATATTTCCTCCTCTTCTTCTGGTCGGTGATAGCCTGGACAGCAATAGTTGATCCGATTATAAGGATTGAGGATTAGGCTTTAACCTATGCAAAAATCTCAAAATAACCCGACAGTTACAAATTAACCTTATAAGTCACTCACTTGAAGAAATCAATGTCCATCAAAAACCCTTTCTCGTCCAGAAGTAAAGCCACCAGATCGACTAATCCTTAAGTAACAGTGTATAGCCCTCCGCACAGCCAGCACTACGCTGTTCCAGCATGTCCCCCGTTAGGTTCAAGTTATACCAACGTTTTGAAATAGCTGTCTTGATATATGTTTTATGTTGTAATGGCTTTTTTAGGTTGAGATGTTAGGGACATTTCAAGGTAATGAAATGTGATTCAACAGGATGAATCTAACTACCGGACCATAAAACTGGATAAACATATACAGTTTCATTGTGTTAAAGACACTTTCCGGATGAGTTTTTTTGTTTCAAGACGTATACACTTTAAGCGAATGCATAACAGATCAATTACCAATAAGGTTCTCTTTAAAATTAATCTGGCTGATTTGTCTATATGTTTATTTTGTAAGAAACTGTTGTTCATTATTTTCTCGAGTGTAAAGATGTGATTGATAGACTCTTTAACATTTCAGATGTAGGCCTTTGGTACCCTCCCAATGAACATTACTATAATTAATGTGATTTTATCCGCTCAAGAAATCCTATATAGAAACAGGCAAATAGGTGACACCCTTGCGTTAGTGCAAGTGACACGCAAGTTTTATAATCCTATGATTAAAGAAAGTGTACTAGCCCTAATCATCATGAGACCAACAGAACTTCCGTAAAAATGTAGGACTCCACTCGTTCTATGTATTTGAGTCAGACCACATAGATTAGTTTTTGATGTTGATATCGTAGGATCATCTGCTCACATATATCCAAATAAGGCAAAAATGAAGAATAAAGTTTATCCTTACTCTTAAGGTCAAATATATATAAAGGTATGACATGATTTGAATATGTCTTATCATAAACTCGCCACGAGGATAAATAGTTTAGACTTTTCATCCAAGCCTTTCCATCTTTTGAGTTAAAATTTATTTATTTTCTTCTTTTAACTTTTCTACCCTGTACTTGGGAACTATTTGTATTTATTTTTTTCTCGGGAAATATTATACACGTTCTTTGCTCAAAAAATACACAACTTTTCTTTGTATGAATTATTTTTTAATGCAGTCAGATAATGAGATGTCCAATATGATCTGGCCATGAAAAGGTTAAAGGTTAAGTTTGCCGCTATGCATGACCTAGCTGCCTTTGAAGTATGTGATTATTTGAGAGTACAGGTTTTTTTAAACAGAAAACTTATAATACAAAACAGTTGATTTGGTTGTTATGATAATAAAAACCAAACACTATACGGACATGTAGTGTAACTTAAATAAAGCCTCAAACTGAGAAAATATGTATTAATTCTCGATAGACTAGATTGGTACGTTATATTGATAGACTACACATGGTTCTTGATTTAATAGCATGGCCAAGTGGTTATTGCGATCTAGATTGGGATGGCTGCTAGGTGCAATTGCTCGAGGTAAGTTAGGAATCCAGCCACCATTTTCATGCTTTGTGCGCTACAACTTTAAGGGGCAACGAAAGCCAATCATTTTGTCTAATCAGCTGAGGCGAGGGGGAAGCCAAGCTCTAAGTGCATGATTCGGTTCAAGGAATACATCACCTCTGAATAACACACGGCTAGAGCATTCTTCTCTGACGTACACTCCTGTCCAAGACTGTGGGCTGTAGCAAGGCAAAGGCCCCCAGTCAGGTAACAGCCTTCAGGACTGCGCCAAACCCCTATATATAAAGTCATGACTTGCAGAGAACAGTCATTAAGACTAGATAGGTACGGCTAGAGAGCAGAACAGTCATAAGACTAGATAGGTACGGTTAGAGAACAGAACAGTCATGAGGCTAGACAGGTACGGTTAACAGAGACATCTGCTTTGCAGTACATTCAGACGCAGCGAATGTAGGACCATTTCACATATCAGTAGACTTTGCGAACTCCTCTAGCCAATGGAATATTCTGGTGAGCTGCTGTCAACGTTGTGTCGATGTCATCTTCGCAAATGTGAACTACTGAGAAATAACAATAACTCACCAGAAGCGTGGTGAGCTATTGTACATGGGTCCATTATAGAAATGGACATGTGATAACGCGAGAAAAAGAATTCTCGTATTTCATAGATGGCACTAGCAGAGTATTAAAGCGGTAAGCAATATGTTTCATAAGGGGATACAATTCCCACCGAAGAAGATTCGATTGTATCTGATTCGATTATATGATATGTGCAATTACAGATACAGAGCGGAGGAAGTTGCTGTTGCTTTTCATATCATCTTTGTATATCCATGAATGTCATGAATATTGTACATTTCATATGCATGATTGACAATTAAATGTATATGCAAAACGTGTTAGTGTATACAATAACCACCACTATCACTCCAGTTATGTATGGAATTTGTTTACGGTACATGTAACTTAGGTTTGGAACTAAGAGATATAAGAAGGTATTGAAGTTCTTAAATATTTGCTATTGATAATAGATGAACACTCATTCAAATGTCATAACGGGAATAATAACAGGGGTGAAGATTGTTTCAAAATGATTTTCCACGCATATAGCATAATTGGGAACATCTTCAATACCGGTACAAATTTTAGCATAACGTTGATTGGCTATGCTTACACAAAAAATGAATAATTATGGGAAAAAATAGTTCAAATGTCTACATCAAGTGTTTACACACTGACAGGTAAAAGGCCTTACCAATAGGTAATGTAACAGTTGTGGAATGTATTCCAAAAACGTAAGGCAGATTCCAACTATTTGTAGTGTGCAAAAGTGATATGTTATTGTCCTTACACCTCGAGAATTAGTCATTTCGATATCGGAGAGAAACATACAGCATTTTTCAAAAGTTCTTTCTATATTCCGAAGTACATGCTCTTACTATACCTCTTCCGTAAAGCGACAGTCTAGAAAATCTGCCTATGGAGAGGTGTATGTTGACTGGCTTTTTGTAGTGAATTATTTCTATATTTATATTTTAGGTAGTGCAGTCAAAAGATCAAGGTGAAGAAGGAATTAAGCGATATCTCCCACCAATCCATCAATCTCAAAGCAGGTAAGATTAACAGATAACTATTGGATTATCAGACAAACACGCACACACAGACACACATTTTTATATGTATATATATATATATATATATATATATATATATATATATATATATATATATATATATATATATATATATATATATATATATATATATACATATATATATATACATATATATATATATATATATATATATATATATATATATATATATATATATATATATATATATATATATATATATATATATATATATATATATTCATATCCATACATCCTCATTTTCCACAAGATGTCCTAAAGTGGTTAAAAGGTTTAAATTTTGGAGTAACAATCTTTGGTAGAAAAACCGAAATAAAAGCGTTAATGTCCTCAAAATTACACATATACTGTTGTCCCTTCCATCTCCAATTTAGCTTTTTTCTTTCTTTTCTATATTACGATATACTTTTGACATGTCAAATGAATTAACAAATCAAAAATAAAACAATTCTATTGGATGGTTCAATATCTCAGAATATATGCCAATTTAGTTTTAGTGCCTGAATGCCCTACCATAAAACATTGCAAAATATGCACAAGTAGAACAAAACTGTCATGAAATTATAAAAATGAGAGGGTTGACGCAATACAATGCAGATGACTCTGAGAATTAGCATAGTTTTGTATGTTATTGACTGTTCCAACTGTATGTAAAAGAAGTACAAATACGTCAATCATAACGTTAATACAACAAAGAACAATGGGTGCACAACAACAAGCCAGAAAAATAACGTAATACTACACTGAGAATAAATGAAGTAAGTCACCCATACTGAGTATAAAGAGGTACCTCAAGCGAGAGAACGTAACTAGTGTACGGCAAAGTTAAAGCATATTGGTGGTTGACTTCATCATATGTCAGATACCACATGGGCCAGATGTAACCTTTGATGTAGCCTCTATATTCAGGTGCTACCTGTGTTTGTGACGCACACATGCTAGAATTCCCTCGGTGGTGCATGGGCTGGCTCCCAGTTAATAGTGAACTTCACAGGAGATAATTGGGTACGTGTAGGCTGCAGTATTGCGTCCAAGCCCCACTAGGGATTTCTAGCGAGCCTGCATGATTTGCGCGGAAGACGGAAGACCTAGCAGTCGCGAGGTGCAGGATTCACACAGGCTCGCGGTAATTGGGTTATCAATAAGTAATAGACTTAGCAAGTATCGGCTGATAAGATTACAATGTAATCCCATCTGTGGAAAACAATAAGGATGCCCGCTTCCTCCACTGAAAATTATGATATGCGGAAGAGTCAGAGAGTACGTGGTAATCATGTTTGTGTCGGTGCAGGAGAATAATAACAGTTACAGTTACAGTCAATTAGCACACAGTACGATACAAGAGTATGTTAATTATCGTCATCACGTGACGAGCTAGTACCTAGAAGTGTTGAAACTTTAATCTTACAAGAGACTGTCTCGTACGCGTTCACTCCTTTGGGTCTGGCGCATGTAAGAGGTCAAACGGTACTCTCCTTTGCTACTGCTACTACTCTCAAGTACATGTGCACGTTATCAAAGTTTTTCAGTAATGCTAGCTTCTCTGAAGCTATTGCCTGGAGTATACACGTTTGAGAGCTGCTCGCCGAGGCTCCTAGTACCTGAAAAGTTACCATTCCCGTCTGCGTTGGTTAACCCAGGGTGTAGTAACAGATATGACAGATAGATGCACAATGTGGTAACTTTATCCAGCTGTTCCATACTCAAAGTTAGTCCTCCACTTACTTGGTACGATACATATGAACTAGTTTCTCCACTGGTAACTGGTGACTGGTAGCAGAAAAATATGAAAACTGCACTTAGTGCCCTACATGTACTGTATATCAGAAAAAGACAAACAGAACACACATGACAGCCTAGAAATCTAGCCTAATGGGTTGCTTGTTCGGTCATAATCACTGGCTTCTCCTGAGTCTGACGTCATTATTTTTATACATGTACATGTAAATGAAACTGCCCTTGTTCGAATACCGGCCTCACAGGGCATGTATAGTATACCATGAAAGTATATAGTATATAGTATATATGAAAGTATACCAGTGACTAACAGTCATATATATATATATATATATATATATATATATATATATATATATATATATATATATATATATATATATATATATATATATATATATATATATATATATATATATATATATTCGTATATGTGTGTATGTATGCTGTATCTATGTATATATGTTTGTATGCACGATACATATGTATACGCCTCTGGGTGTGTGGACATCACTGAGTTGGAGTTAGTGCGAGTCAACATTTGTGTTATGCATTATTGTCGAAGTGCGATGATCAGTAAACCAAAAATGCTTTGTCTTTCAATTACAGGCATATATTGAGAAGTGACGTGTCGCTATGAATCCTCTGGCATTGTCACTTGCGATTGTTAGCGTATATTGCTAGTGGCTCGTCCTGGAGTTCACCACTCTGCACTCATTGTACAATATGCTCTTCCCTGCCGTGCAGAGATAACGGTCACCAGCATGATTACAGTCTAGAAGACGATTATGCACGCATACCCGTCCATTGTGTCCATAAAATAAATCATTTCTCTCAGGTCGATACTGCATATCTGTAATCTGACGCGTTGCGACTTGATATCTTGCTATATGTCTAAATTAAATGACTGTTAGGAGGATCTTGCTAGCGTGATTGAAACTGATTTATTTGCGGAAATTAGTTTTCACCGTCAATAGCAATAGAAAGTGTATGTCTTTTCATTTGATAACCAATGATTGACTTGTTTATCTCTACGGGCTATATTTAATAGTATATGTTGTTTGACCCAAAAAGATCCCCTTGACTGCCGCTCTATTACTGCCGCTCTATATTACTGGTAAAGGTCCTGACATTGCAATATAGCCATCATGGAAATGATATGAATGAATGAATGAATGAATGAATGAATGAATGGGTGCTTAAAGACACATCGGCAGACGAAGACCATTCAGTGCCCTAAAAATGATCATCGGCTCCACTCGCATACTAGCAGCTGATTGGTTTTCCGGATGGATTTAGGTTTGTAAATCGCAAATTCAAGTGAGAAATCATTGCGGTTCGCTCTGCGTGTGGCAAGTCTTCGGAAGAGTTCTTTTGGATATCCGCTGTAGGAGCCTTGAATCGTTTGTGTTGATTGTATTTTAAATATTATGTCAGAGGTGAGAGGAGCTGATGATAAATTTCTTATTCTTGTTGTGAAAATGGTGAACTACAAGATGTCTGTGTTCAGCAGGCTTGTATCGGACTTGGCCGAAGAGCCTCGACCCGATTCAAGCCGGCTTTGCAATTGCAGACATCTTGCTATACGCCATTTTCACAAAAAGGATAACTAATGAATAGATGTTCCTTTGCCATTGATAAAAAGAATGGAAATGATATGTATGATATTTTATATATATATAAAGGAGAAAGCTCGATTTTCTGTTTACTGTGTTCTCCAAATGTGCTGCCTGCACATAGATGTCTTGTCCTTTTCCTTTTCAATTTTCTCAGATTAAAACTCTTCGATATGTGAGGATTCACATAAGGAGGATTCTGTGGTGGGACGTATAAATATATTTTATCTTGTATTATACAGTAAAAGTAAGTAAGAGTAAAATCCCTGTGAGTACAGCAGCAACAGTTGGTTTCCCGCACTGTCCGCCACATGCATTTTTCACACACCTACAGTGCTGCCATTTAATTCCTGCACTAAATGGGTGGGCAGCGCGGGTATTATACACGACCGCACGCCCGATTGCCACCCAGTTTCCTAGGCATGGATGCATGGATGACCTCAAAACTGAACGTAGCTTTGATTTGTAAGATACGTGGATCATCGATGTCCTTGGCTTATTTCTTTGACATGTTGTACCTGTTTTTTTGTACAACCAGGCACTGGTAGACGTCCGGTCGACTGGTGTAGGAATTAAATGTCTGTACTGTATCAATAGCTACGGGATTATATCTTTGCCACTAAAACCTATACTATATTTCGCGGATGATTTGAAAAGCGTCGTCATTCAATGTGGCAAACACCGCTTACATGTTGAAAGGCCTGGTGATTGCTATGCATGGCTACCAAGTGCGAGTTCGCAGGTTCGAGTCTCCGCTGGATACCCTTACATGGGTTGGCCTGGTAGCCATACAACGTGCGGCGTCGTAGAGGGCTGTTGATGGTCCTTCTGCATATACAAGACCCTAGGGACGATTCGTGAACTAGATGGGAAATTCTTTCCGGTTCCAGGTTCCTATCTTGTCGCGATAATGTATGACCTAAGCTGTTGAAAGCGACTTGAAACCCCATGTGCATCTGTTTTTGAGGTATGTTATGTCTATAAAGTTTAAAAAGTAATACCTTTATGTATTAGTGAATACAACAGGTGGTTCTTTGTCAAGTTTGATGTTTCTTTTCTTAAAAAATAGTATTTGTTTGAGTGATTCGAAAGATAACAATTTTAAAATCAAGAATGATAGCTTTATGGAATCCCAACCTGATTGATCAATTAATCACAACTCACCGCAAGTTCTCGTGAGCTATGCTAAAATGGTGATACGTAATTACTACCAGAAATGTCATCAACATCCTAGGGCCATTTTAATTAATTTTATCATTAATCTATAGCGAAATTTAACAACGAGGCTTTATTTGGTTTAAGTTCAAAATCATGATATGATATAGAGAAAATTACATGATCATTGTAAAACGGGTAAGCGTGTATAATAAATGGCAGAGATATCTGGGCAGCAATATGAGGTGGGCCGAAGCAATGCGCCGGATATTGCTTTTCATGGTAGAATCCAACCAGAATTGTGGCACAAAATATCTGATATGTAAAAGGTAAATCTCCTCTGATTTTATGTCCGGAAGATGTGCTGGCTGCACATAAATGGCTTTTCCTATTATCCACGCATAGTACCAGGAACATTTATTTCACAATAAATTCCTCCCAACTGTTGTTTTGACGGGCTTTCTGACGTACAACATATGGTTTTATGGTTTTAGCAGCTGGAAAAAACTCCTAAATGAGTCCATCACTTGCCATGACAATTAAAAGGGTGTCTGGTTACCTTATAAAAACGATAAGAAAGATATGTGTATGTGGATTTTTATTCTTGAGAAGTAGGCTCCATCAATAGTACTATCCATAAAACACAGCCATTTCCTAATAAAAGATTTGAAAGTGGGTTCAGGGAGAAGCATAATGGACATCTCAGTTTTCTTTAACCAGACATCACTACTTTAATGACCAACACCGATTCCCTAAATCCTATTGTATATACTAGGGAATAAAACAGGTAGGTCTTACATTTCTTTTCATAATAAAAATTTTTTTCGAGCGATATGAAATCACTGTACTAGCTTTGACTTGAAATACCAGCCTGCTAGATAAAGAGTTCAATATATCATCTGCGCATGATTTATACGCTTACTCTTCCACACAGCAAGTGAGAAGCGTGCAGCAGAAACAGCTTATATATGTGTAAATCTAGATTGTTGTACTTTGCTGGTGAGGGCTCAGAGGGCCTGTCGTCTAGCCGAAAGCAATTAATGACATCGTCACACACAAGCAATATGCGTAGTCTTTGCAAGTGCTGAAAATATATGCAATAAGTGGCAGACTACTATGTTCAATATGTGGCAGTCTTAATCCGTTGGTGAATACCAAAAGCATTTGAATGCTGGATATGTGGAGAGGATTGCATTTTTTCTTCTAGATACATCCATACAAATGTGTGACTGCCTATCTCTCCATTCTATGTCAGCTTTAAACCTAAAACCTGTTTCAAGCTTTGCCAATGCTAGTATGATATTAATTTAAAAAGTTATCAGCGTGTTGCATCTTCATTGCATCAGTATGTATACACACAAAACACTGGTCATATCGCAACGGGATAGAAATCCACTTCTATCCACATCTTTTAGAATAGTTCCACGGGTCGTCCGGTTGCAGATGTACAATATACAGCGCACCACATCGCTACCCATTTATATAGAGGCCAGGTCACCCAATAATAGGGGTCCAGCGGAAACTCTAGCCTGTGACTTTACACTTCAGAACCACGCATCATTACGCACACACAGACACACACACACACACAAACGCACACACACGCATATATATATATATGTATATATATATATATATATATATATATATATATATATATATATATATATATATATATATATATATATATATATATATATATATATATATATATATATACATGCATTGTAATGTGTGTTTATATGTGTGCTTTTTAGAAGTACCTCTAGGCTGTATTTTACTAGTCTTACTACCCTAGTGACGAATATTAAATTAACAACCTGAGCAACTTCATTTTCGTGCTACTCTATCATATTTTGCTGTGCCAATAGGACAGGGTCAGGATGAAATGGGATGATTATAATTATTCCTGATAACAGACCCTATCATATGCTTCTCCTTTTAGTCTTTTCGTTTAAAAAACTACCTTGGAGGTAGATAATCGGCCATTATTCATAGTTATCCAATTATCGTGACGTGAATGATCGTGCTAGCACCACTTAATGATTGCCGCACAATTAGGCCCTCTTTAAGTGTTTTCCAATTATAATTAAGTACACCTAACCCCAAGGTAATCCCTGTAATTGTTGTGACAATAGTGTTTGTCCGCCTGCGCCTCGTGCGCTACCATTAAACCAAGACAGTTAGTGGTGTAAAAAATATATTTTTGAACTAGAAAGCAAAACACACAAAGTAGACTTTATCAATTCTATACCAGGCTACAGACACTCCTGTATTTCACCATATTTTTACTTCGATATAACAAATACGAATTGAATGTAGATATGCTTTAAGTGACTGGAGAAAATAAATCAGTGCTACAACTTTACATTACCCCCGACACACACATACATACATACATTCATACATACATGCATACATGCAGGAATTTACACTGGATGTATTAAGATATCTTTTTATCTAAAATAGATGGTTTACTTCCCTGTCTCTAATTTAAAGCTTCCAAGTTCTGAAAGTGGTCTGTAGGAGAGGATAGTCATACTCTTATCGTACTGCCACTCTGCTGAAATCTTATCTCAGACACGCGCATGGCTCTCAAGCTACATGTATGTATTCACGAATGACCTGTTAATAATGGTATGGGCCGAGGTCGCTATATATATGTGCGGCGATGTGGAGGGCTGTCCATGGTGCCTTTGCCACTGAAAGGCTCCCTGGTCTTCAATAAGCTCATACTATTATCATCTAATTTGCCCCTGACCGCTGACAACAAAGGTTCGTAAGTAAGTAAGGTCAATTGAACAAATTCAACTATCATGTTTTTAACTGCATATTTTCTGCATGTTTTGCTTTGGGTATTGTAAAAGGTCTTGTCTATAATAGTTTCCTCGTGAAGGGAAGGAAAATTATTTCCGCCGTCGGCATACTTTTTTTCTCTTCGTGATATGTCTTTTGAAAGTGACATAAAACACTTATTCGTCCTTTTTTCTACTAGCAAGAAAAGAGGAAATGATACGTGTGCGAGGCTCTTGAACGCCTGATGGTAATCATTACATGTCAACACGACGAGGACACATCTTAAAAGCAGGGTGTCAGGTAGTAAATCATGGCATCTCTCTTTTTGTCACATTTCATATGTTGAATACCACCGTAATTTTATTTCATACATGTAGTTGCCGATAATATATACATATACTATTTTTTAAAAGCAATAGGTTATGAGTTTGCAAAGGTTCCCAAAAGGAGTGCATTTGGCATATTTCATAAACTTACTGAATTCCATATGAGTCGCGTTACCAACGCCAGCAAAGTAAGGAGTTATTTTGAAGTCGATACTAAAACCTATATATCCATGTATATACCTGTTAATTATGCATGTAAGTTACGCAGTCACATTCAACGGTACCCATGGCTATATATAACCTAACTGCATGGTGATATTGCATAACCATGACAGCGGCGCTGAAGAACGAACTGTTCTACACAACGACTTAAAGGGATAGTCAACCCAAAAGTCATTACCTACTCTAAGGAAAGAGCTCCTTTAATGTTTAAAATGAACCCTCATTTGCCATGAAGCGCTCACTGGTTATTGTTTATTTACAACTACGACGAACCCTATGTCAAACACAATCTCATGGGGCGCTATTTTGTTTTTTTCTGTGATGTCATAATTGTATATGAGGGCCCAATGTAGTATAGGCATGTACAGTTCGGTAAGGAAGGGTTCAGATGTGAAGTTGCTAGGGCACGACAAACATCCTTATCTGATCTGTCAGACTGAACTGGCCAATGGTAGCTTAGAGCTGCTTCATGGGTGATGTCACACGATGGACTACTAGCTGACAAATTGTTGCCCCATGGACCTGCAGCAGAAGACCAGATTGCTTAAATTTGGCATCAGTTCAAATGTGAACATATCCAATTCTAGAATGGTTGAAGCAGCAAATGAGCGTGTATTTTCAAGCTTGAGACAGACTCTTCCATTAGGGTAGATGATATTTTTCTGAATTTTCTATCCCTTTAAGCGGATTCACAATATGTATATACGATATACACTATATTTGCCAATTTGACTGCAGACATGCGCCGCGTAGCTGTGTCCCTAAAGCTATTAGGGTGAGGGAAGTACTGGAGTGCATAAGCCATCCGCTAAATCCCTAGCTACTTCCCCACACTGCTCTTCCGTAATAGGCAGTAGGCGTGCCTGGCATAATGTGGATACGATGTCATTAATAACCCAAGCGTTATTCAGGTATCTCAGCACTTCGTAGAGAGATCATCATAGCCAGAGAACCACACCCCAGGCACCGACTCTAATAACAACAGTTACAGCGACTCACAACTTTTTGACATTTGCCATTGACATTGTTTCGTATCTCGACATTATTCTTTAAGATGCAATTGTTGCTTTTCATGATACTCAATACCTTAGAAAATTGTATTGCAATGGCTGTTTAGCAATTGTGCCGATACATCTACAAGACCATCTTTTCTCCCACTCAGAGGCCCACACTTTGGGTGGATAACCCGTAAAGAGGTGTTATATTAGCACACTTTTTTCGCCGTTCAGTAGAATGTGTGGGTCATGCTAAAACCTGTAAAGGATAGAATAAACACCCGTGAAACTGAACGCCCATGTATGTGCCGTAATTTAAAATCCGGGCGTTTCTTAAGAGTTAATTCCAAAAAGGAACGATGAATATGTTTCAAAGGTGCTTTTGAAGGCATTAAATTCGGACCTGGTAAACATTTTCTGCTACTACAACAGTAGACACAATAATGGCGCGCGTACACTTAAACAAGCAATCTAGCACCAGTTTCTAAGAAAGCAAACGGTGCACGTCACAACAAACGCGTATTACCACTATTGAATTAGTGCATAGGCGGCCTTTAGCCAATGAAGTTTAGCTAGCTACCTGCACGATAAGACGCGTGTATTTCTCCTTTTTATTGTCCCAAGACACAAAATCACTCACTTGAATTGTGCAAGATATCTTCTCTTTTCATTGACTCGTGATGGAAACTCTATTTCTTGGAAATTACGGGACACAACACTTGTAGGATATTCGTAATTTTGAGCCAGTTATTAACACCGTCTCTCCACATAGCTTAGATCAACGTGGTACGATCTTTTAGCATAATGGGCTGTTTCTTTTTTTTCTTTTCTGGAGTTATATGCATTTAGATTCGTTTCCTACTTTAGTAGTTGTCTCAGGTTAGTTGTGGTTGTTAAACCACCAGGACAATAACCTTGGTCTTCATAGAAGCACTTTATCACGAGGGCTTCACTTTATCTTAATAGCATGGTGCAAAGTTCCACACTACATTATTGTTTAAGTGGCTAGAGGCCTTCTTTTTCGTCTAATTTCTCGCATGTCCATGAGCTATATATTTTCTGAAGTAAAGGTCTGCCTAAAAGACTATCTTTGTGACGTACCTACACTCAGTTATAGCTTATGCTTATAACGCTTGATAGCATAACCTTTTGTTCTACTGTTTATTGCATATTTCGTAGTGTGTTCTTTTCTTTTTGTCAATTTGTATGCTAAGCACATTTTTGATTCGAAAGAGACAGTCAAAGTACAATGCGAAACAACAATACGGATTAGAAATATATTATTTTACAACATAATAATATAACTAAAATATGCAAAGAACTTATAAAACATACTTCAGAAATTGCAGAATACAAGAAAATTAATAGTACACATTAAAGAACTGGAAATATAACAAATATATAATATCACACATAGAAGAACAAGAATATCGGAAGACTGGACTATATTAACCAATTTCGAAAGGCTGTCGTAGTGTTGACTTGTAACTGCCCCTTTAGAGACTTTACCTGAAATCTACTTCTAAATGCAAAACACAAGAAAAGTAACACCACAAGAAAGCAAAACACAGATTAAACGATTTAAACGAACACCTTTAGTGCAGTAGTTTTACTTGCACATTACAAAGCCATTATTCGTACGCGAATACGATTGTCGATTGTTTACAAGTTTTACTTGGTTTCCTTTTTATTTTGCACCAATGCTATACATGCAATGCATTCCTAATGTGTGTTTTCCCTAAGGTAAATGGCTGTTGTCCGGTCCAGTCATTAGCTTTGAGGGATGTTTAGTTGGAGTAACTTGGGTATTCCTATATAAATGCCTTTTTTGGTCACAGCCATAAAGTTTGGGTTGTAGCAGACCTGTACGACCGCAG
>OZ012689.1:36619676-36655544 GCA_963942565.1 Maea johnstoni
TATATATATATATATATATATATATATATATATATATATATATATATATATATATATATATATATATATATATATATATATATATATATATATATATATATATATATATATATATATATATATATATATATATATATATATGTAGATATATATATATATGTATATTTATATATATATATATATATATATATATATATATATATATATATATATATATATATATATATATATATATATATGTACACACACACACACACACACACACTGGGCAACAAAGCCTCAAAAATGGACACTTATCAATATGTCTAGGATGCCAAAGTGATTCCTTTCGATACTTTGGATATGCAGTCTATGAGAGAAAACTATTTTTAGATGGAGATATTTGACATTCAAATGACCTTTAACTATGAAAAAAACACAACATAATATTTTGGCCTTGTTTTTCATTTAGAAAGAGAAAATTGAAATTCTAAAATAATATCAGTACCTTATCAATACTCGAGCTTATATTTTCAAAAAAATAAATCTTTTTAAAAGCCATTTTTGAAAAAGTTAGATGGAGGATGAAAAGATAACCACATTATCTCAAATAACAAGACTACCAATATGAACAGTAAGGTATAACCACACCCAACGCAAAGAATCTTTTAAGTAAATATGATTTTTAAAATAAAACAGGAAAATATCTCCTTTCTGAACAAAGTTACAGTCAATTTTACAGTCAGGTTCAAAGTGGCAACTGACCTTGGCGGCCGTTTTGGATAGAAGTGTCGGCTGCCATTTTGAATTCACAAAATCAGTCATAACTTTGTCCAGAAAGAAGATATTGCTCTGGTATTTTTTAAAATCATATCTACTCAATAAGCCCTTTGGCATGGATATTGTTCTACCCAATTGTTCTTATTGGTTGTTTTGTTATTTGAGATGATATGGTTATTTTTTCATGCTCCATTAAACTTTTTCAAGAATGCCTTTCTATTTACAAATATCAACTTCAGTATCAATAAGGAAATGCTATCATTTTGGAAGTTTTATTTTCCCTTCCTAAATGCCTGAAATAAAGGGCTAAAAATTTCATTATTTTTTTCCTAGATCAAGGTCATTTGAAGGTCAATTTTTTTGTCAAAAAACTGTTTCTCTTATAGACTGCATATCCCAATTATCGATTGGAATCATTATGTCATTTTATACATATTGATAAGTGTCCATTTTTGAGGCTTTCTGGCCCAGTGTTATATATATATATATATATATATATATATATATATATATATATATATATATATGTGTGTGTGTGTGTGTGTGTGTGTGTGTGTGTACACAAACATGTAAGCTTGCACACTAACACATGGCACATACACATGTAGGCTTGTGCCAAAGAACAGCACTTACCTGCTCGCTTAATGACTGCCTGTGACAAAATAGACCACCGCCATTTGGCATTCCTCCAGGAAGTCCAATGTTAGTTATCAGCAAATGATGATCGATGCTTCACGCTAGTAATGCTTACAGAGGGAAACCTACCGGAGACACATTGCTTGCCTATAGGGAGTGAGTGAGATAGATAAGGTTTTATGTTTCCTCAATGAGAACTTGTTGTGGCAGTATAAGCTGTCAGTGTGCACCTGATCCATGCTTACTCTCATCCTATGCCACACAGTACAATGAGAATATCTACGCGTTGACGTTGAAATGCCATTTAAGTAAATTAAAGATTGTATGCTTTTAATTCATGACATTTCGTATATTAACAAGATCAGCGTATTCGTTTCATTTAAAAAGCTGATTGAAACAGATATTGGAAAAAGGCCATGCTAGGTTTGAAATAACTGAATTTTTTCTTTTATTGCATGTGAGAAACGATGCGAATCGTACATGTATATTTTGAAAGTTAAATCGTTTTGCTTTTAAACGATTAAATGTTCATTTACCGAAGTACTGAAAGTTGGTTAGAGGTAGATATTAATTATTTGGAACGTTAAAAATATATTTGCCACTAACCTACAGAAATGTCTTTTATACACTTTCAACAGTCATATAAGGTAAACACGCATAGACTACATTTTTATACAAAGCCTTTGTAACAGATATTGGAAAAAGGCCATGCTAGGTTTGAAATAACTGATTTTTTTCTTTCATTGCATGTGAGAAACGATGCAAATCGTACATGTATATTTTGAAAATTAAATCGTTTTGCTTTCAAACGATTAAATGTTCATATACCGAAGTACTGAAAGTTGGTTAGAGGTAGATATTAATTGTTTGGAACGTAAAAAATATATTTGCCACTAACCTACAGAAATGTCTTTTATACACTTTCAACAGTCATATAAGGTAAACACGCATAGACTACATTTTTTATACAAAAGGGATATCTTAGATAATGTTACCACATTTAACTTAATAGAGAACGCGGCTAATGACACCTCAGATCATCGCCTTGTGGTTATAAGGATTTAGATAAATAGGAGTGTGTCAAGACATGCACAAGCAAATAATAGTCGTAAAATAACTTGGGGTAAGATGCCTGAATATGTTTTATTCGATAAAAACATTTCTCCTGTGGGGATGGAATTGAATAACCTACTCGATATTAGGAATAATCAGGAACCGAGTGATCAGGGTATTTACCATATTGCAAATGAAACTATCAGGGCTATGTGATGGTACGACAATGGCTCTACCTGTAGCAAAGTTCTGAAAGAACTTGAGACCCTACTGGAATGAGGAATTAGGTGTATTAGACAAACACGAAAGTTATTCGCATCAGAAAGGTAAAAGAAGCAGAGAGGCTGAGCGATAAAGAAAGCCCTTTATAGAAAGCTAATACAAAAGCTAAGAAAATATTGGTGTTAGCTGAAATACTAAAAGGCAATAGAGACAACAGAGCTAGATAAACAAAATTTCTGGCGATTTCTTTATGGGACAAGGAACGAGAATAAGGCTAATATCAGTACCGTTAAGAACACTAAAGGCGAGGAGGTGAGTGACCCGATCTGTATCTTGGAGGTAGTTTAGTGCCCTTTGTACACCCAGAGAGCTTACCAGATATGATAATGATCATTTAAATAGAGTGCAAACAAAGGTTCAGGAACTTTTAAGTGAAGTGGGGACTGATCAATTTACTGATGCGCCTTTTAGTGAAGATGAGATAAAGAGAGAGATAATTCCTCGTTAAACTCAGGGAAAGTGCCAGCAGAATACGGAATAACAAAATAAAATTTAGTGGCAGTAGGTTATATATAGTTTGTTTGCCTGGATTACATAGCATGAATATGTGCTGGTTAATTTCCGTAGAGGAGTAGTACAAGTTCTTTTATATAAGGGGATGAATGCCTCAATTATAGGGACATTACTCTTCTTAATACCCTGAATAAACTATTCAAATGTATTCGATGGAACAGAATGCGATGCTATATGATTACAGCAATTAATGTACTATACTATACGACGGGACTGTGCTGCTATATAGCAGGTATAAAATCGTCACCTTTCGGCAACACTGACGATAGGAAATATGGCGAGTATTTCAAAATACAATGCCGATTTTGCAAATAATATGGTTAATCAATGCAGCTGCAAGTGGAGATTCGAATTAAATGCACAAAAGGGCTCAGTTTTAGTCTATGTTAAAATTGTAAATCTGACCTGAAAAATGTCAGGCATAGGCAGTTCAGGCTGGGTACAGAGAGAATACATGAAAAATGTCTTTATGACAATGTAAGGTTAAAGAATTGTATGGGAGGAAATTACAGTGAGGGGACAGAAGAACAGATTAGGAAATGAAAAAAACATATGTGTGCTATGTCAGGACTAGGAATAAAGTCCGGGGGAGTGACATTATGACGATATGCAATTCCATATTGTTGTCAGTAATTATTACCTCTCTTCACCTTCACATCAGAATTATGTGTAATGGAGAATTCAGCTTTAGATGCCTTAGACAGTTTCCAACGTTATATGGCACGGGAATCTCAGATATTCTCACATAGGACCACAAAAGAAACTAGTATGAACGGGTTAGGGTGGATGAGAATTGAGAATTACATTTATGCCAAAAAGATAGTATTCATTAGAAAAGCCACCATTCTTTTATACGGTATGTACCAAGAAGTCATGCCGCTGATCATTAACGAAAAAAGAACGGAAAGATGAGGTCTAGCAAATGCCTGGTTGATTGAAATAAAAGACAGGAAGTATGGTATTACTACTTCATTAAATCCGGAAGGCTACTAAATGAAATTGTAGAAATCGTAGAAATGAGAGTAGACAATTATCTGAAAGGATGGTACATATGAGATGAGAATCCAAATCTAAAACGTTACTGTGAGACAATGGCAAAAATCATGTGCAGGACAAGTAGACTCAAATGCGATGACTATAACTTTGAGTATGGGCTCCTGGGTGTAAGAGCATGTGACTTATGCAAGAGTTTGTTTGCAGAAGGTGCAGGGCAGGGCATATAGTCGTACAATGTGAAAAGTTGAATGATCTGCGCCAGGAAATATATGAACACATTGGTAGGGTAGGCAACGGTGTGGGCAGACACATCCTTGAAGACACTGACAATATGCTATACATGCTCATGTGAAAATATAGGTGTGCCATTTCAACAGAGGGTTGACGTGTGGAAAAGTCCTTGTAAATAGTCTGATGTACTGGGACATTGTATCTAATATCAAGTAACTGTATTGACCTTAAGTTTTTAGATATAGATGCAGTAAGATTTCTAATACTGTATGGTATATTAAGATGTCAATATAAAAGTAAAACTTTAAATTTGTCAATTTCATTTATTTTCCTTACCTTTTGTTATCAATGTTACTTTGATAATATCCAACCATAAAGTTTAGAGGTATGATTTTGTAAAATTGTATTTTGCAGTCAATAAACATATATACATTTATGCGGTTGTGTAATATTCTTAAGACTTTTGGGCAACACTTTGACCTAAAATCCCCTTTGTTCGAAGAGTACAGGCTACAGAGTACAGACAGATCATTGATGCTTGGAGCTGTAGAAACATAACCCCAATTGGCAGAGTGGCTATACTTAAAAGCCTAGTTCTATCTAAGATAACTCAAGTTCTTTTATCACTTCCATCGCCAGAAGAGAATATGATTAAATTGCTAAAGAACTTGAGCTATAATTTCATCTGGAAAAATAAAAGACACGAAGTTAGCAAGAAAACAATTACGAAAAAATAAAAGATGGCAGACTGAAAATGTTAAGTATACACAAATTTGACAGAAGCCTTAAGATTACATGGTTAAGACGGATGCTAAACAATACACCAGAATGGGAAGAATTCGCAAAGTACTATAAAATCAACAGATTGTTACTGACGGAAACAAAATACCATAACCAAATCAGGAATAAAATATCTAACCCATTCTGGAAAGACGTAGCATCCTCTTACCTGGAATGGTATATCAGTTTTAAGAAAGTCTGTCAAATACCAATACCACAATTGCCAATCTGGGGGAATGCAACTCTAAATATTCCTTTCAATGAGCAACTGTTTAACAAAAAAATAATATATATGCATTACCTGTACAAAGAGACAGGAGGACGTCTCTTCCAAAATGAAATTGAAAACATAATAGGTACAAAAATTTACTTTACGATGTACCAAGCGATCAGAAGAGCTATCCCGAGAGAATGGGACAGAATTATGCAATTAAACACAAGAAATCATAATATCATAAAACCGTTGGTCATTGAATGGATTACTAAGGATAAGAAAGGCGGTACTAGTATAAGACAAATATGGAACATGTGCAACAGAGAAGAAGTACCGATCAGTCAGGTAAGATGGAACGAAGAATATGACAATGCTGAAAACGTAGACTGGGCCTTTTCCTACACTTTACCTTTCATATGCCGCTTAAACGCGGGAGTTTAGTACTTTCAATACCAGGTCTTACATAGGACTCTCATAACAAATGAGAAGTTAAACCAATTCAGTCTCCTAGACCACAATACTTGCGATAACTGTAATGAAATCAAAACCATGAGACACTTACTGGTCTATCAAAAAACTATGGCAAGACGTAGGAAAGTGGCTCATGGAAAGAATTAAGTCAAAAATCAACACAGACACTTTATCTATTTTATTAGGACATCAAAACGACAAATATCTTGTAAACTATATAATAATTGTTGTAAAACATGAAATCTACAAAGGGAATAGGAAAGACCACATTACCACTATCAACAAAATCAAACGAGTCCTAAAAAACTACATGAAAATTGAAAAATCAATGTGGTAAAAACCTTGACAATACTATGTTATGGTGTAATAACGTTATAAAAAAGAGTACAGGCTAGAACAACATGATGTTATTGCATCATGTTTCCATGACAATATCTTATCTCTTGTTTTGGAATCTCTTTGTGGCAAAAGATAAAACAGCAAGAATGCCCGGACTTTTTTAAAGATTTATTTCCTTAACCCTTAAATTCCATAGTTCCCTATATTTTTGGTTCCCTCACAAGTTCAAAGATATATAGAATCTGCCTTGCAGCAAGACCTTACTTGTGTATAACTTTATCTTTCAAAACTGTGAGTCTTGTACATTCGGTAAATAAAGTATGTATGCGCATAGATATATGCAATCTGCAACTAGACGGCAGTAGATGCCACCCGGGATTAGTGTGCCTAGTGAAGACAAAGTAAACCATTTGAGTCCAAAGCGCGAGCAACTAATTTATACGCATAGAAGCAAGTTCATACCCATGACTTCTGTCAAAAGTCAGAGGCAGCTAGCAGTCAGCGGCAAATGCCCAAGCCAACAGGACTATTGCGGGTGTTCTTGTGTTTAGCGAGAGTTAAGATATTCCAATTCTGTGTGAGTCAATGCCCACACACCCGGGTGGCAATCAGTCATGCAGTCGGGTAACATAACCGCACGTTTAGAACATGAATTGAATATCTTCATTCTACAATTACCATGAGGTTTCATATCAAAGTCGATGCGTGGTAAGTTTCATGGGTATGAATTGGACTATTTGGTTGTAAAAGCGGTGATGGAAACCAGAATAATTTATACCTGATTGATGTCTATCATTTCTCCAAAGATTACGAACATCTAACCTGTATTCCTAGAACTAAAGTCACAGTCAGCGAGTTAAACACTCTAAACCACTTGGATATCAAGAGAGCGAGTCCATAGCAAATGACCATAAACAGCATAGGGAATAATATTGAAGTTAATTATGAGTAATTATTTTGATATGTGATCTGCCAAATGCTGTTGGTGTTGCAAAAGTATCACCAGCCAAGAGCAGTATTCTGAGCAGCAGATAACATCTTTGGAAGTTTGGGCTGTTGCCAAGAATTAGTATGAGCAATGTACTTCCCAATGTACGTGAGAAGTCTTAATCGCGTACCTTGATCTTAAACAGGGCAGTATAAACAGAGCTTTTCATCCTTTCGAATTCTCAGCATTCTGCGATTGACAAAGGAATCAGCACTGCCAGGTACTACAGCGAAAATTAGGCTAGTTTCAGTGTTTTCTGGATTTTGTCAATTGTAGCTGTTTGTAACTGTAACTGCCAGTTATATAGTTTTTCGACGGATACAGTAAATAATGACACACTTTAGTGCTAGTTATTCACATTTTTCCATCTAGCTAGCCAGCCATCGGTCCATCCGTCCATCCATCCATCCATCTATCGCTCTATCTATCTATCCATCTATGTAATTTTCTATCTATCTATCGATATCTATATATCTATCCATCCATCCATCCATATATATATATATATATATATATATATATATATATATATATATATATATATATATATATATATATATATATATATATATAAATATAATATATATATATATATATATGTATATATATATATATATATTTATATATATATAGATAGATAGAGAGAGAGAGAGAGAGAGAGAGAGAGAGAGAGAGAGAGATAGTTAGATAGATAGAAAGATAGATAGATAGTTAGATAGATAGATACTATTGTTGGATTGATAAATGGATAAGTGTACGTGTGTGAGTGTAAAAGAGAAAAGAACTTAAGTTACCGTTACGTTTCCGAATCATAAGATACGTAATAACGGAAATACAATGTCAAGAAGATAACATTAAAGTCCAGTTCATTTGGATGTGTGTGGAGAGAGAGAGAGAGAGAGAGAGACAGAGAGACAGAGAGAGAGAAAGATTGTAGCCACACAGCATGTATGAATGATTAACATATAGCTGTCGCCAAGAGACGTGAGATTCTATATAAGGTAATTACCTTTCCTATATCAACTTACCAAACACTCGTGACGTCCGCCGCCGCTGTGGAGGAGGACAGATATATAAGGGTGTCCATTACTAGCGGGCGCCATGTATTAGTCAGAGCACCGCCTGAGGCGAGGGAGTGCTAGTCGCCTACCAATGAGAGCAGCTAGTCGTAGTAGGCACACTGCTCAAGGCTCTACCTGTCCACACTAGTTCCGCTACTACTAGAGTTATAGTGCTGTCGGACGTAAAAAGTGCATTGCCATAAGAGATCCTTCGAGGGCGAAAGGCATTCAGGTAGGATTGCAGTATTGTACATTATTCAAATGAGAACTATCACTCTCAGAGAAATCTCTTACGCAATATCATTAGTAATAGATAAAGCTGACTTTTGATAAATGTAGATAAACACATGAATGAAAAAGTATGTGCCAATCACACGATGAAACGTTTCATACACGTACATCAATAGATATAAAATCCATTCGTTAATGTTCATCGTCTACACATCCTAATAAGTGTACACTAATACTTGTAGTAAGTAAGCAATCAGTCTGGACAATGTGGACATACACTCATTAGAGAGATATCAGCAAGCGTTAGCGTATTGTAGACAGTTAATAAAAACGTCAAAATGTATGAATTCTTGGGGTTCCTAGAATCCATTCAGCTCTTTTATGAAAAGGAGATTTTTTTCAACTGTTAATTCTATCATGAAGTCCATATCAAGGGGTTTTGTTTGTCGTTCTCTCCAACGACATATCTGGACCAGAAAAGGCTTTGACTATATACACTGACTATGTGTATTGTGGACAAACGTCTAGCTAATTAAGGGGTGGTCTGACATGTACAGGGATATACTACAACTTTAGGGGAAATTTAGAGCAAAAAGAAAATAAATAGAACGGCAGCAGAGTATGGTAATCTTTGTTATTCAATTTTATTCCATCAGTTAGGAAACCAGTACAGAATAGGAATGACAGACTAGTTTAAGCATATACATACAGATACATGAGGAAAAGTACTTAATGAGTGGAACAAAATTGGTAAATCTGTGATAGCGTTATTAGAATGTTATCGCTGTGGTACATGTATGATATAATCCTTCGCGACGCATCTCCAGTGCCCCTTGGCAAAATTGTTTGAAATTTACGGATGCTTTTCAATGGCACTTGCAATGCCTGGGTGTATGGACTTTGGCGAACTTTTGTGTGTTTTTGAAGTCAGCTGAGATTATATTTCTCGACTAAAAGATTCAGCACATAGAGGATACACCTTGCTTAGATAATCACATTGAAAATTGCCTATCATCAAGAAGTAACATTTTGATATCAGCATTAGCTGTTTCTTTATGTGTTTCCTTTCTTTTTAAAATGGCTGCCACAATAGAACTATGATAAATATAAAACATTAAATATAACCTCCATTGAAGAAAGTTTTCACGAAATCATCAAAATGAAATATTTTCTAAATTAGTACAGACACGTTATCTAAACATGTCGCTTTGTTTTCGCTTTGTTTCGCTGATAGGTTAGTTTATTAGGGATGGGTGCTCTGTCATAGCTTCTCCCATCACCCACATACTCAATCTCTCATTATCTCAGTCAACTGTACCTAAAGCTTTCAAAGAAGCAAGGGTTGTTCCCCTATATAAAAAGGGGGGCAGGGGTGAAGTTGGGAATTACCGCCCAGTTTCAATCCTCCCTGTAGTGTCAAAGATATTTGAAAGGATTGTGTATGATCAGCTAAGTAAGCATTTAGATAAGCATAATATTCTCTATAAATATCAGTCAGGTTTCAGAAAGTCGTACTCCACAGAAACTGCTCTCATCGATCTCTCTGACAGGATCAAGTTTAGCATGGACAAGGGCCTATATACAGGAATGGTTATGATTGACCTGCAAAAAGCTTTTGATACAGTCAACCATGCCATAATGTCTGATAAACTTGGTGCTGTTGGATGTGATGATGCGTCAGTGAACTGGTTCAACTCCTACCTATCCAACAGATCTCAATATATAGACATAAAGGGCACTTTATCAGATTGCGAGGAAGTTACGTGTGGCGTAACCCAGGGCTCTATACTGGGACCTTTATTGTTTTTAATTTACGTGAATGATATGGAATCAGCTGTTGACTGTGATCTTTTGTTGTATGCTGATGATTCGGCTCTTTTGATCAGAGGGAAGAACATCATTGATATTGAACAAAAGCTCAGCGAGGAACTTACCAAATTAAATGTGTGGTTGATAGACAACAAACTTTCACTCCACCTGGGAAAGACAGAGTCTATCCTATTTGCCTCAAATAGGAAGTTAAAACAACATAAATTTCTAAGAATCTCATGTAATGGTATCAAAGTGGGAGGGAAAGAGGTTGTAACATACCTGGGGGGGGGTCAACTAGACCAAGACCTGTCAGGAAAATCTATGGCTCATAAAATCATCAATAAGGCTAATGCCAGTCTCAAATTCCTTTACAGAAAGAAAATGTTCCTAAATCAGTACTGCAGAAAAACTGTCTGCATGGCATTGATTCAGTCGAGAATAGACTACGCCAGCAATTTCTATTACCACGGTCTACCAAAATTCTTACAGAGTCGCCTTCAGGTCGTACAAAATAAAATGATTAGATATGTTTTAAACTACTCAAACAGAACACACTTGGTAGCCAACGACTTCAATGAGGTTAAGTGGATGAGCATTGAAAACAGAATAAAATATCTGGCCGCAAGCCATGTATTTAACTGCATCGATGAACAGGCCCCAGAGTATCTTCAGGTTTTTGAAAGAGTAAATGAATCACACCACTATTACACCAGACACAGTATTAATGCTTTGATTTTACCAAAGGCTGGTTCATATGGTATGAAGTCCTTCCACTACATAGGTGCCAAAATCTGGAACTCTTTGCCAGATGAGATCCAGACTACGTTCAGTAAATCTCTTTTTAAAGTGAGATGCAAAAAACATTTCATGTCAATCCTCTCTGATTCATAAAAAAAAAAAGAAATTGATCAATTCTAGTCTGAATGTTTGTATTATACTATATGATATATTGTTGTTATGTCAATCTTGAGCAGTGAGGTTGATCATTACATGTGATGCCATTGGACTCTGGGCAGACTGGGACCACTATGGAAATAAGTTTCTAACTTTTAGTGTATATATCCTGTGTCTGGTTAGATTTATATTGCATAGCAGTTAATGACACTCCAACTAGTCACCTTTATATATGATATTTTTTTGTATGCCAAATGCTATGTAATACACATTGTACTAGACCGAATCAAATCAAATCAATCAGTCTGAGAAATGAGCTAGAGCCATGGGTCCAACTCCTGTGAGGCCTCGTTCAAATTAAGCTTTCCATGTAATAACTATGCGCATTGCATTGAATAGCCGCGGGCATAACAGCCAACTAGGAATCGCAATGTGACGCGTCCGTGTGAAGCTTATTGACTACGGTATATGCCATAAAAATACATTTCTTACAGCAAAACAAATAATGAACTTATAATACCAAAATCCAAAAAAGAGAACGTTACTAATAGGTATAAGGTTGAGAGGAAGTTGTGTGAGATTTAAGACATTATTGTAAATTGATTACTTTGTTGGCATCTGTGCTGGGTAAGGACCATTAATTTCACAAGAAAAGATCAATACGAATGAAACGGGTATCACCGTTTTTCAGATTGCATAACATAGGAACATAGTTTGAAAGGTCATGTTTTGGGGAAAAACCTTACAGATATAGAGCCTTTACCTCTTCTCTTATTATATGTAAGACTATGAGAGCTTATGCGGTATGTGTTCTCTTATCCTGGTCTGTCGTGGTCATCGCTTAACAACGATCGAAACATGACATAGGAATGTTATGTACTACAATATGTTGCCACTGCTACCTGAATACAATATTGTGAATATACCATGTCTATTGAGCAATATGAATTATATAAGATTATAAAATTATATTCATATATCTCATCTCAATATATATGTTTATATATATATATATATATATATATATATATATATATATATATATATATATATATATATATATATATATATATATATATATATATATATATATACACATATGTATATATATATTGATATATGTATATATATATATATATATATATATATATATATATATATATATATATATATATATATATATATACATATATATATATATGTTTCTGTGGGAGGGTGACAGGTTGTGTGCAGGTGGGTTAGTACTGAGTAGATGTCTTTTTGCGTATGCACTTCCTTATTATCTGTTTTGTTTCTTTCAGATGAATTTCCAGTGGCGATCACCAAACGACTCGGTCTGTTGCAAAGATCATGATGTACCTTAGACCCAGCTAGACCATTCAACACTACGCACTAGATTGAACAAAACGTATATCCCAGTGAAGCGAGGGAATCTCAAGTTTGTGTATGGACTCCTCGATAGGTGTATGCATATACCCTACTGATACAGAACACTAGACGTGTGAGAGTAGAATGAAGATACCACATCCCATGTTTAGTTATTACTGCAGTTAACATCGGAAACTTAACCAGATTACACCCAACGAGAAATAACGTTAATCTAAAATTTGGGAACAGCATACAATGAGCCTTTGATAAACTTTGCCATACATACTTCAGACCAGAACAGGTATTAAAATGGCTGACCAGGACTTTGAAACGGACACGTTCATGCCGGGTGGCAACTCGAGCATGGCTGAAGTAGGCAATACGTCATTGTTTGGCCTGCATGACATCAACAGTAAAATATTTCATCTTGGAGAGATCATGGCTCCCCCTCAATACACGGTTCCAATCTATGGCTATATTTCACCGCTTCTAGTCATCTTTACCATAATTACGAATATCCTGGTCTGTGTTGTGCTTCTACGTAAAAACATGCGATCTCCGACTAACTCACTCTTGGTCGCCATGGCTCTTTCTGATATGTTTACAGGCGTATTTCCGGTTCCGGCGTTTTTCTACTTCTACACCCTAGGCTACTGGAAGGACTATGTGCCGTTTCATTGGTGTTACTTTTACCGGATAATAGTTGAATACATCCCAACTATATTTCACACTGCATCGATTTGGCTGACACTCTACCTTGCTGGCCAAAGATACATCTACGTTTGTCACTCACTCAAAGCCAAACAGTGGTGCACTATACCTAATGTTATTAAAGGCGTGCTAATTATTTATTTCGTGGCAATTTTAACGCAGGCTATGCGATTTTTCGAATTCCGATATACTGAATGTGAGTATCCCTCGAGACTCTACAAAGGAGAAAATATCACTGCGTGTCTGGTAAACTATTACGATTGGCTCAAACCGCCGCAGATTCTCAACCTCTACTATAATGTTTACTTCTGGTTCCGAGTGGTCTTTATTCATATCATTCCCTGTGCGGCCCTGGTTGTGCTTAATGCCTTATTAATCAACGCCATGCACGAAGCACAAAAACGACGGCAGATGCTCCTTAAACAGAATAAAAAGAACGAATGTAAGCGGATCAAGGAGAGTAACTGCACTACTCTGATGCTGGTGGCGGTAGTCGGTCTATTTCTTCTCGTCGAGCTCCCCCTCGGTATCACGTTCATAATGCACATTATCGAGAACACTTTCAACGTGTCCCTGTTTGAGGAAAACACACAGGACATTGTGTCTTTGGTAATCAATCTTTTCATTTTGCTTAGCTATCCCATGAACTTCTTCATCTACTGTGGAATGAGCAGGCAGTTCCGAACGACGTTCAAACGCCTTTTCATAAAAGGCTCGTCGCCGTTGGATCGAGAACACTCCCAGTATATGACGCTGAACGCGACGGAAAACGGCCGAACAAACGAGACGACCATGTGAAGTTTTAGTGTGGCACGATCGTAGCTGATGACTCTCATTTCACTAATGCGTGCAAACACACGCTGACCTTTTCATGCAAATGCATGTCAGAGATCGTTGACTTTCTCAGAAAGATTGGATTCTTCAGGAGACACATACATATATACTAGTACATATATATATATATATATATATATATATATATATATATATATATATATATATATATATATATATACATATATATATATATATATATATATATATATATATATATATATATATATATATATATATATATATATATATATATATATACATGTATATATATATATATATATATTATATATATATATATATATATATATATATATATATATATATATATATATACATATACATATATGTACAAATATGTATGTATTATGTATATGTGTGTGTTTGTGTGTGTTAGCTTGAACGAGCCGTCCGTGTGAACATTGGTTGTCATGAAATAGACGCTCACGGAACAAAAATGCTTCCCCAGTATGTACATGTACCTCATTCGTGGAATGTCGCGGGGCCAGATTTAAATGAGCGTCGAACAATCATCGGACAGTGAACGTAAAATGATCGAATCCTTGCAGCAGTTTCACAGTTCAACAAACATGTACAGTTCAACAATTAGATAATGGTTTTCGCTAACTACTTCTGTTAGAATATATGTATATACAAATGGCATCGCAAACGATTCATATAAAAAGATGTCAAAATACGAGGGCCAGTGTTTCAAGAAAATACAGAAAGGGTGGAGTGAACAAAATGGTGCACATACATGTACCTTTCCATTGGTCAGGCAGATGACCGGAGGAAGCATACGCCCACTCAGATGTACAGCACAAACATGGCACAGTGGATACATTAGGTAATGATTGACGTGTGCAATGAAAAGGCTTTCACTAAATTTGTTTTAATACAAGAATAACTAAATAAAATGCAGTGATATGAATATGGAACACACTGTAAAGAGGACAATCATGTATATGTATGTGTATATACAAAATGATAATTATATATATATATATATATATATATATATATATATATATATATATATATATATATATATATATATATATATATATATATATATATATATACATACATATATACATGTATATTAGTGAATTAGGCGGTAAGGATGTTCTCTTGATCTCTGTGAGAATAGGTTTAATTTGCAAAAAAAAGCGCTCCTAAAATGTTGATGTCACTTGTTTCCATTCTGTTCTTACTTGGAGTATTTATATAACTATTACAATCATTTACCTAAAAACGTTCTTCATTTCAACACTGTACCGTTTTATTCCACCCCTTATTCTGTTTTGTTCCATTTATTTCAGGTAAAGGGTTCACCGCAACGGAAAAGACAGGGTGTGTACTCATCACTGTCTCTCATTCCCGAGAATGTGATATGTCGTGTTAGAAATAATTCTAAAACTCCAATGCACGTCAAGGCTACCATCGAAACTTCAATCGCAGTGACTGTAATACTGTGAAAATAGTGCGAACAAAGACTTCACCAAGGAGGCCAATAATAAATGGCCTGATATATAAATGGAAGAAATAGTGAGTATAAAGATTGTATGACAATTCCGGCATATGTAAAAAAAATGGGTCATGAAAGCAGATAGTACTTGGAGGATTGTAAAGCATGTTCATCGTGCGTATTCCAGAATAAAAGCTTCTTCTGACAATGAATGTATGTACATATAAATTGCAGGAGAAAGCACTTTTGTAGTGACACACTTGTTAAAGAAGTATATCATAGCCTACTCGAGGCTGAAGTCTACTTCATGAATTATTGCGTGTTTCAATACACCAGCGAATGCCTGTCTTGTCACAAAGGTAATTGTTTTTATCCAAAGCTTTTAGACGAGCAAGAATGTAACATTTAAGAGTTTAACCCTTGTCCCGTCGCGTGCTGTCGTTGGAGAGCTCACCATAAAGTATGATAGTTGGCGCGACAGAATGTATCATTGATGACAATCGATGCGAGTCTTAAAACTTTCTCATCGGTTCCATTATGGATTTGGTTAATTTTTTTATGCATCTTGCAGGTGGTATGAAGACAGATTGTGTTCCATTTGTTCATCTTTTCCTTAGAATTTCTCATGATTTCACGGACAAAACGTCCGGAGTAGCACGAGGAACAATAGAGTGGTCATTATTGTGACATTCTCCATTAGATAAATACATCTTTATTTGAAAGGTCCTAATGTTTAATGACATGGTCAAGTGTATAAACTGTATACCTACCCCAATTTCTGTGTGAGTGTGTGAGTGTGTGTGTGTTTTACAATGGCTCGATTGTGAGAGAGTTTGCAAGTCATGATTCACAGTTTGCGAGGTGTTATAGTATATCTGAATTCCTATGTCTATCTGTGTGAGTACCTATACTTATATGCAAGATACATGAATTCAAATGAACCGGTGTGAGACATGTGGTAGGCAATCTGAGTGACAGTAGACATGCATGTAGGAGGGTCGAGCTTCGAATGGGTTGCTTGTGTGTGTGTGTGTGTGTGTGTGTGTGTGTGTGTGTGTGTCTGAGCATGTACGTGCGCGCCTTTGTGTGTGTGTGTGTGTGTGTGTGTGTGTGAGAGAGAGAGAGAGAGAGAGAGAGAGAGAGAGAGAGAGAGAGAGAGAGAGAGAGAGAGAGAGAGAGAGAGATGATCATAAGAATACATGCAAATGTGTAGATGTGGTAGGTAAATATAATTGGTTTACTTCAATCTCAATCACATAATAGCATTATTGGTAGGGGTGGTCATATAAATTGACAAAAATACTGTTTGGTGTTTGGAGCACTATGTCAACAAAAAGTATTTAGCGTAGCTATTCGTGTATGGTATTTTTACGTGCGAGAATGGAGGAATGTCTGCATTTGATGATTGTTTGGCATTGATGATAGCTTACTAATTACTTTTGGTATAAAATCCGCTATATTCGTTTCAAAGAAATAATGGCTACAAAATATAACGATGTGGTGTAATGCTTCCTAACGATGAATAGTGGACAGTGTATCCTTGTCGTATTGTTTTCGATTTTATGAAATGTCCTAACGAAATATCTATGACAATTGTCTTGAGCAGAGGTTAGTACACCACGTATTAGTATTAGCTTTTGTTTACGATCCCAGCAAACAATTCTTCGAATGGCTGTTGATGTGTGTATATGCGTTTGTAGTGTACATGTAAATGAAATGTGGTGTGTTTGCAGGAATACAAGTAGATGTCGAATGTCAACGAGGAACAAATCTAGTGTATACATGATTCGCTGACTGTTATGCACCATGCTTTGCCTTTATCAGACCAGTGTGCGGCGCTATCATCGAGTACGTAAAGTGGTATGCTGACAGTGCGATAGATTGTATCGATTGCGGAGCGTATTTCTGACAAAGACAGTGAATGGTGATGATTTGGGAAAATGCTGTGCGTGCGTCCTTGGATGCCCTGAAAAGAGCATGAGTTTGTGGTATGATGAATCATGTCATTATATATTCTCATTAGGACCCTTTTCTTCTGGCGTGACTAGTAATTAGTAGCGTGGCACGAGCATGAGGCGTGTATCATACATTTGTGCAAATAACAGGAAAGCATGATCTGTCAGGTAGCCATTGACTAGTGCAGTTTTGAATAAAACAGTCATAAGTACACATGGAGGGCAACGGTGACATGGGAGCAATGAATTAATTAATTAATTTTCCCATGTTTCTCTGCACGTGGAACTCAGCAATTAGGAACGTGTGCCACACGCTAGTCACTGATGACCATATCAGCTGTCATGAAGTGATATTTATAACTTGATAAATTCTTCATTGTTTTACCTGTTAATTGCATATTCAGGCAGTTTTGGCAACGCACATGACATAATTTTCTTCCTATTTGTATTCTAATGTCGTGAATTTGTGACATCTAAGAATGAGCGTTGCCGCATATAGTCATTATAAACATGTTCGATTTTGCCCGCGCTGTTCCAAGACGAATAAGGGAGTTACTGTAACTCTTTGCCTGTGTCAAGTGCAAATAGGATGAAAGATACATTATCTATCAACGTTTCTGAACTACCTTGTTCAATTCTTATTACATGTGATATAAAATGTAAACTTGTACCAAGTATTAGTGCACCACTTTGTTGTACTTTATCTGCAATGACGTAAGAGTGTTTTTGAAGTGTGCCCTTGAAATAAGTATGCGTATATAACAGGTGAGTATATAACGTATTATACCAATATATTATTTGCTACTAATAAGTAACGATGTCGAATTCTTGGTATATCAAAAATAGACAACACCAATAGTATAATACTGATTTTGCACTTACTGATAGTTACTGATACTACTGATAGAGAAAATACTGAAAGTTTTGTCACTCCTGAAAAATACATTTCCTCAAAGAGCCAACGACTTTTTTCTCTACTAACCATATTCATGCGACAGCAGAGAATTTAAACTATAAGTTGGGGTGTTTCTAATCAATTAATGACCTCTATACGAATAATTTTACGAAAACAGAGTCCCCATTTCCTCCTAGCATTTCTCCCTTATGACATTTATTTTCCAAGAAAAAAATGGGAATGAACATTGATACCTTTGACCACCTTGAAAAGGTTCATGGCATCAAAGATGTAATCGATCCTTGTGTACCAACCATGTTCATCGGTCAACGGAGAATCGAGACTAAAAATTGGGCGTATTTCTATGAATTTCTGCCAACTATACGAATGATTTTAAGAATACGGAGTTCACATTTCCTCATAGCATTTCTTTCTTATGCTATTTATTTTCCACGCAATGCGAGCAGTCGATCTCCCGATTATATTTTACTCCAGAGATCGAACATCTCGGCTCTATCGGTACATTATTTGGTTTGTAAAGAACTGGCTCCCTTTTTAACCTTTCCAGTGCTGAGGCTACTTTCCTCCAAGGCACAAGGACGCAAAGATCTTTGGAAAACGTCTAAACCCTGTCATGTTGGTACGCATTGGATAGATCTTTGATGAGCACTCTCAAATGAGTGCCCATTTGCAAGGGTTTCAGTCATTTTTCCTTTTTTTGTATCATTTTCTATATTCGCCAAATTCGCCACCAGCAGCATCAGGTTTGATAATACCAGGAAAATAGAGTGCATAACGAGAGAAATATTTATTTCACAAGATGGGCATGTGATTGTGAGATGTTTGCTCAATGACAAAATGTGAAATACTGATATCAAGTTTTGCAAAAGAAAACTCATTTCAACTTCCGAATACATCATTAATCATGACATGGCATGAGCACTTTTTCGATAGGATCCTCGAAATGATGATGAAAGTAGGCATTTTCTACTTGTATAGTTTTGGTGTTCTCTATTTGTGGTATTATGTGTACATAATAAATAAATGATTGTCATCATGTAAATGGAATATATGTTGGATTTTATATTAATATAGTTACAATGATGTGCTTAAGTGCTTTTTGTCATCAAAATGACAAAGAACTCGGGATATGATAGTTTGGTAATGCTGTAAAAGGAATATCAAGAACAATTCAGGAAAGTGGTGACTGTTGGTCGAGTGACTGTTGGTTTTAGGATAAGTTTAGCCGTAACATAAAAGTACATTGTAGGACGCATTTCCCTACGTTACATTATAATAGCAATGCTGATAACATTATGGACATTATGAACAATCTAAATGCTATTTGCATATTTCATTATAGTTGAAATAAATATAATCACACGTTATAAACTGAACGATATGGAAATGTGCGAAACGTCTTTGAGTTTATATATAATCTGGCTGCAGTGATGTTTTAAAGTATAAATACAATACACACATATATGCCTAGGGCACACTGTCCAATAGGACCTCGAGGGCGGTAGCGCCACGGCAAGAATTTTGATTTTCACCGTGGCGCATCCTCGGTGATCCGTAGGAAAACATCAACGAGAGAGTTCTGGTCCGATATAAACACGGAACAGTCTGAGATGAACCACTGCAGGCTTTCTACGGAACACGGCGGATGACTGCCTACATGTACAGTGCCGATATTTAATTCCTGCACTGAATGCGTGGGCAGCCAGGGCATAATACACGACCACATGCCCGATTGTCAAATATTTTTCTGGGAATTCGAATGGATGCATGGATGAGCTCGCAGATGAAGGTACTTTCATTTGCAAACTACGTGGGTCGTTGATGTGCTTGGTCCGACCGGTGCAGAAATTACATATAGGTACTTTAGAAACGGCTGGGTTCGTAACGGCACCGCCCCCTTCCACCTGGTGGACTACTGCAGGTCTGACCACGGTTCAACCATCCGCAGTGGTTTCTGGTGCTGACACCCTCCAAATCCTTGACAGTGAGCTCTAGGTTTAACATTTAGCCATTTTATGATAATCTGCCGTCATATGTAAAACAACATTCGACGTTGGTTATTTCGGACGTGCGTTTAATTTAGTTTATTTAACATTGACAATGAACTTTGCAAATTGTGAATGTTTGGATGATGATTGGAATGAACATCGGTGCACCACGAATATTATACCAAATCTGCACTTTAAATAAGTTACCATCGGTTATCAGTGAACTTACAACATATGGTTGAATTGGGTGGGTGGGATTTATTTACCTACTACCCTTACTGTCTTCATGATTATACCTGCTGTTTGCTATGTCAATGATACCCATATAATATAGCAGAGGTATCAATGTCATATCAAATCCAGGTCGTTGATGTAGTCCAGCAAACATGGTATTGCATAGGCGGCGTCTGCTTATTAGGTTGCTTATACCTTTTAGCTGTATCGTTCGTGAATATTAAAGCGCGCAAAATATAATAAGGGAATGGAATATGTTTATTCATACCATTTATGAAGTTTAATGATCGAGAGGTGTGATTTTATATAGACATTGCTGTAAGTCGTTTTAAGTTCTTAGTGTTTAGGGAGAGCGCCTTCACCTGTTCCACTGTCGAGCTTTCTATGGGTCCAACATTGTATGTCGTTGTCTTATTAACTGCTCCGAATGTTCTTGGTTGCATATAACAAACTATCTAACAGAGCAATCTGTTCGACTTCGACAGCTCTCCAGGAAGACGAAGTATATGTTGAGTGATTTGCAGTGATAACACGTACTTTATATGATGATGTCATTGTGCGGCAAGGCATTCTTGAAGATCGCAAAATGCATCCACTAAACGATACAACATAGTCCTAAGTATTGAGCGTTTAGCATACCAGTTGAGCAGCATTGTAATGAACAAACCATGAGGCAGAAATGCTGTGTACTAACTGTGGTAACACCCTGCAAGAGTGGTTTGTGAGATTCCACAATGTCCTATTGCATTGCTATGAGAAGCCAGGCATAGGCAAGAGCGCGGAATTAGTGTTTTATGACTTTTAACCTGTATGCGGCTCGTGGCTAATTTGGCCAATACACAAGCATCCAAAATACCTGCAAAAATATTGAAACCCTGGCACATGGGTACTCATCTGAGAGAACTCCAAGAGAGCTATCCAATGAATCCCACCATGACAAGGTGTTGTACGTGTGCATTGGACAAAAGAAGCCTTAGCATTGGAAGGGTTAAACCAAGAGCGAATCTGATTGGTTTAAAAAGCCACAAAAGGTGTTTGCACGGCAATGGTGGCATCTGATTGGTCTAGCCTGACCATCTGTTTGTGTGCGCTGTGACTTCTCATATTAATAAAATGGGGTTTTGTTGTATCTCAGAGTGTACTCTAGTACTTTATCAGATATAGTACATGGCATTTATGGCTTCTGATTGGTCCATATTACCCCATCTCGTGCTAAACAGAGTGAGTACATGACATGTTTGGCTTCTGATTGGTCTATACAGTCAAACTGTGTGCTTAAGTACTATAATCGGGCATAAACAAATATTTGGGCTAAATCAGGAACCAGTGTTGTCATGAAGACTAAGTGCTAAATGTGTCAGAGCACTACACTCGTGTTTTATGACTTTCCAACCAAGTCGCTTCGCTCGTGGTTTAAAATTCATAAAACACTCTTTCCATGCATTATGATCTGCACACAGAATCTCCGTGTAGATGGTCGTCAGGTTCAAAAAGCTGAAAAGTGCTGCAACTGCCATAAGTTCCTACTCGTACATTATTTCGAATGGAAGTCAAAAAGCATTTATGAACGTAATGATGTCATTAATTCAAGCGAAACATATATTATTCAAAAAATCGTCAAACAGTTAATTTGTTAAGTTTTCCTTCACTCGAACGTACAGGAAATTATGAGATTTAATTACAAGGCGCAATATAAAACAGTATCGGTGCATTTTGTGAGTTTTCTTATGATCATGTCTGCATATAGTGAATGAAGCGTACCTTTACTCTGTGGCGGTTCTACTGTGAAACACTATTTTTCATTTTTGTGTTTTATATCTAAACATGCTTTTTCAATCAAGGTGGGAATGCTAACGTGTACTGCCATCCTACAAGTATTGAAAGAATAAAGTATACTTTGAATGCATCCAATTGTTTGTTCTCAATAATATGTAATGGTGTCTTTATGTTTCCAAGCAAGGACTTTCTCATGGTATCCGTCAACAGTACATATAAGAACGTCATTCGCTTGTTCTTCCCAAACTTGCAAACTTGGAAATTATTGTATACGTCAGGGCGACATCAACTTAGAGAAATTTCACTAATTACATATGTAATTTGTCACAAATAAGCTTTCTCAGACAGAGTCGCAATTACACAAGGTAGCAAATAAGGATAAGTTGTAAAATAGGTATATTTATATCTCTTTTTTAACTTCGCAAATAAATTGCTGTTTCTCTTCATTTTGACATAATGAGAAAACAAACATACAACGAGTAAGACATAGAACAAGTACTTATGGTTTTACATAGGGAGTAATTGGTTCCTGAAAAATTGACGTACACACGGTAACAAATAAGGATACATTGTAAAAATAGGGATATTTAGATCTTAACATAGTTTAAAGCATAACACTTTTCCTAGTCAGGCCACAGTGTATAGAGCACTATACTAGAACCGCCCATAGATTTGCATACAAGCAAGAAAGGCTTTCGGCTGTTTTCTCCTTATCAAATTTTAGTAAAACACAAATCCTGGGTATCAAATGTCAATGCATTTGCTCGAAATTTGGTAAATTCTTCGCTGCGAGTAACACAAAGGGTTTTACAGTCATTTCTAATTTTCACCTTTGTTCCTCGATTCACCTCGTTTTGCCCCAATGTACAGCAGATATTCGAGAGTAACCCTTCTGATGTATTTGCTTGGCTGATGGGGAAGAATATACAAGATGTGCAATTTGATGAGGCCTGCAAATTATGGGTTATATCTGGTAACACTATAACCGACATGTACAAAGATGTATTAAAGAGGCGAGAGGGGATAGGCTAGTCGCAGAATCTCCTAACTCCTTCAGGTTCCTTCTCTAGGAACCTATTCCTGGAACCACTAGATACCGACCGAGCCCATCCCCTATAACGCCCCAGGGCCGTAAGCATTAGTACAAACAACAAACTAGGCCAGGTATATTTGCAGACAACAACTTTATTAAATAGCCTTATCTAAGGATGCTGATGAAACAAACTTATGTACAAATGTACAACGCTTTAATGCGCATGCATTTCGGCATGTCTCACATATGCAAAACATTAAAGCACTTGAGGTTCACATATCTAAATAAGAAGCATTCAAAAGATGCTTCTGCCAAAATACCCTGATAATCTAATTGATATAATTAACCTCATAAATAGAGATACATGCCTTTAATATGCGTATTATACCAGTTAATACTCCCTCTTACTGGTTTAGTTGTTACTAATTTATTTAAGTTCTACCGAGAACAAGACAGGAGTCGTCTGCAAACGACCAAAACTCTCAACAACAAAGGGTGAGAAGGGTGGGAAAATTCTACTGCAGCTTACGTAAGTACGTCGGCTGACAATGGTGCCCGGCCCAAAACTAACCAGCCGACGCTGAATACAACAATGGCCAGATGACGCAAACATGATTGTTTGCGTCAAGCCTGGCCACCATGCTGCCAAGCAACCTTACTGACCCATCGTGACGTGATAACCAATTGTTGAGAAGAAAACCTATTGTTATCTGCACCAATGCCAAGAAATGCTACGCATTCCCAAGACATTAGTACAAACAACAAACTAGGGCAGGTATATTTGCAGACAACAACTTTATTAAATAGCCTTATCTAAGGATGCTGATGAAACAAACTTATGTACAAATGTACAACGCTTTAATGTGCATGCATTTCGGCATGTATCCCATATGCAAAACATTAAAGCACTTGAGGTTCACATATCTAAATAAGAAGCATTCAAAAGATGCTTCTGCCAAAATACCCTGATACACTAATTGATATAATTAACCCCATAAATAGAGATACATGCCTTTAATATGCGTATTATACCAGTTAATACTCCCTCTTACTGGTTTAGTTGTTACTAATTTATTTAAGTTCTACCCGCAAACAAGTTAATTTAAGGAAGCCAAGCCGTAAGTATTAAGAGTTGAGAAAAGTTTATACAAGCTAAGCGGATAAAGCCAAGGCAACTCTCAGCCGAGCATCTTTGGCCGAAAGATATGAGTTGATAGCATCACTACGCCAATCCCCTAATCATTTAATATCCTGTAATTCAACCCCTTTCCTATAGGCCAACTGACAAGCTCCTCGTCGAAAAGAATGAAAAGTGAGTCGATGCTGCTGAAACCCTGCCAACTGTGAAATTTTAGCCAGCCAAGATCTTGCCATCGAAACAGTGAAAAACCTAAAACATTGTTTGCCATTTTTGGCCACTTTCCAAGAAAAGAGAGGGGTTTCCTTTGGATTACAAGGAATCAAAGCTAAGATAACTTTGCTCAAGACTACCGCTGGACATAAATCTGAATCTGAACCAAATCTCACAATAGGAATCCGCAGACCATTTGCAGAATTTTGCATTGTTTTGGACCATTTGATCCTAAGCTCAAAACCAAAAGAAGTTGGCATTAAATTATGTATCATAATAGTTGACTCAAGCACGCAGTCTGATTTAGGAACAAGTGAAGAAAGTCTTGCCATACTAAAGAAAGCTACTAAACACAAGGCACAAAAAGACAGACCTTGCTCTCCAAATTTAAGTGAAATGTCGCAAATTCTGAATAATTGCTACTTGTCAATTGGAGATTATAGCATTCTGGCATATAAAAAGCTGGTCATTATTGGCCACAATGCTGCAGGCTGATCCGGGTTGCCAACCCGGACCTAGGCTCCGGGTTGGGATTTTGGAATTTTGCGCTCCACCTCAGATTTTTAAAACCATTTTTAAAGAATTAGAGAGTGATTTTAGGGATGCAATCAAGTTGATGTGATTAAAAAAAGTGTATTTAGTTAAATAAAATACCCAAATACATGGATGACCAGATAAATTCTGTACAACACAGGATATTGATTCCAGCCTGCACTCAGTGACCCCATGGTTGCTGTCAAAGCGAGTATCAGAGCAGTTCGTGAAAGTGCCAAAATCATGTAAATTTAGGGTTTCAAGTTTATTGTTTCTTCTTTCATCATGCTATAATAGTGATTAAGTTAGTAGTGGAGAGCCGTGTGGCGACTTAAGCTTCGGACCTGCTGACAACCCGTCCTCGGCGCAAGCACCTCGGACGGGTTGTCAGCAGGTCCTCAGCTTAATTCGCCACCCGGCTCTCCACCGCTAACTTAATCCCTATAACCTTGCACTGGGATATGTGAAATAGTTCTTGCGATAGCTTTCCTTGTGAGAACAAATTTGAAAGATGAAAATCCTGAAATATCTACTGAATTCAGCAGATGGTAATATTTTAAACTGGAAATCGCATTAAAAACAGATTTTGAAGATTTGTAAGATTTAAGAAGAAATTCTGCATAAAGACATAAATTGCAATCGGAAGCCGGAAAATCCTTCAGAATAAAGAAAATGCAAAATCTGAGATAGTTTTTCTGGCTAGTTAGATGATTTGCGTGCGTGCCTGTGGCCAGCGCACGACCTCTACGTACATTTGCCGCCATCAAGAGATCCCGAAGTTCTGAAAATGAAGATAAAAAAGAAACTTTGAGTCAAAAGAATGAACCCCAGCACAGGACAATATTTATGCACGATTAACTATTCTGAACAAACTATCATCTGAATGAACTCTGTTGGCCCTGCAAATGGCTGGATGTTTTTGAACCAAGGACCTACATTTTCCATCTGTGTGCTCTCTAGAGAGAGCATCAGCTAGCACTAACTGTACTCCTGGTGTATGTATAATGTCTAGATCTATATCATAAGCTGCCGTTAAGATATATACCTCTCTAGCACATGATTGCATGAGCAGGTCTTTTGATTTACCTGACTAAATCACTAAACAGGTATTCATGTTGTCAGAACGAATGACAATTCTGTGTCGCGCCCACAGAGATGCCCACAATTTCACGGCCATAACACGATTCAAGAGCTCAAGATGCGCTATACTGTGATTCTGTTCCAAAACCTCGGATGGGAAAGGCCTACCATAAAACTCTGAAGCGCACCAAGCTCCACATCCGCTGAGACATGCATCTAATTCAATACATTCACGAGGCACGAGCAAAGATTTATCCATTATCTTGATGCCATTTATCTGAGGCAGTAGCTCCAGAAAAAATGTGACATCTTTCTTAAAACCAAGTGACAGCGTGTGCGACCCTGAATTAGGAGGGTCCTTCAAACATTCGATTAATAAATAACCTGACTGGAGGAGACACTTTAGCAACAAATTGCAATGATCCTATTAAACTTTGCATTTGTTTCCGTGTTGCATGTGTTTGGCCATTCCACCATTTTAGATCATTCAAAATTTGCTCTAATTTATCTTCAGGAATAGACATAGTCAAGGTTAAGGTATCAAATAAAATACCCAACCACACCATACTTTGACTGGGTCTGCACACCTTGCCCTTAGCTTCTGCTAAACCTAGCTCTACCATGATATTTTGTAACACATCTAACGCGTCATTAGCTTTCTTAAGATCACGCTCACCTCCGCCAAAATTGTCAATATAGGGGTAGCTTTCATAACCCTGTCTTTTGTGAATGTATGATGCGGCTCGTAAGGTCCGCTGCATCATCATAGCAGCGGACCTCAGTCCAAACGAAGGACAAATATCAATAAAGTATTGACCCTTGTGTACAAAGCCTAGTAACGGCCAGTCGTAAGGATCTACCCTGAGCTGACGGTACCCTCTCGACAAGTCGGTTTTGTAAAGGTAGGCCCCCCTGCCCAGCTGAAGAACCCGTTTTTCCATCATATCAATAGTGGGCAGCTTGAAATCTTGTTTAGCATCTAAATAAGTATCTCCGTCAATGCCATTATTGTCGGAGAAACCCTCCGGCCAAGAAAGATTAAGCACGATTCGACGCATTTCTGAACCCTTCTTGGGTCGGGACATGATCGGACTTGTATGCAAGTGTGTAATAGGTTTGCCATTAAAAGGACCTAACAAAGCTCCGTGAGAAAGCTCAGTTTCTATATAGAAATCTACAGATTTTGGATGATCTCTGCCTGACGGATGAGCTCTCTCAGTGGTAATTGAAGGACACATTCGATCAAAAGAAATGGGCCACCCGTATTGAAGATAGTCAACTATTACATGGTCCGTATAATTTGAGAGATAATCTTCCCAGGCTTTAATGTTCAGCCCACTAGGCACCCGAATATTAGCACTTTGAAAATTGTATTTTTCTGTAGTCATAACTTTGTCAAAAATAGCACGTGCTTCTAACACATGTGGCAACAATGTGGAAGAAAATTCTTCATTCAATCCGAAATTGTCCTCCCCGTCACAACCTATATCACTGGAATTCTGCTCTTTGACCGACTTGCCACGAGTCACCCCAACATTGCATTGAGAAATGTCAACACCATTATCATCAAGAACCTCCGACTTATCATTTACGTGCATCTTTGAACACTGATTGCTTTCAGTTATTACAGTATCAAATCCATCCGAGACATCACTGCACAAACTCACGTCAACCCTCATCTCACACCCAGGAACACCAGGTATATTGGAGTCAAGACTGCTATTATCTGACACAAGATTACAGTAAACATCCAAATTATTTTGTCTAGCAAACTCTTTAAATTTTTAGTCGTAATCTCACTACTTAGAGTAGCCTGTCTGCAGCCATTTTTTGTCTTATCAAACCCGTCATTGTCTTTGCCAATCTGTGTAAGATATATATCACCGGAATCACCTTTAATCTTGGAAGGTTCATCAACAATTGTACGATATTTGATTTTGGAAAGTTCATCAAAATCTCTATCTTCTTCCAATATATCACACTTAACACTTTTGATTTTGGAAAGTTCATCAAAATCTGCAACATTCTTCATTTTGGAAAGTTCATCAAAACCACCACTTTTCTCTGCAAAAGAGACAACACCATTATTGCTTTCAAAGCAGCAAAGTTCCTTATCAACCATACCATCTTTGACTTTGGAAAATTCTTCAAAATTACCATCATTTTCTTTCAAAGAAGAAATACTCTTAATACCTTTGATTTTGGAAAGTTCTTCAAAATCTGCACCAAGTTTGACCTTGGAAAATTCATTAAAATCTTTGAAAACTGGTGCACTGTAACTATCATTCAAATTACTAGTTAGATCATCCGACTCATACACGCCAATAAGCAAACTATTGTTTTTGTTGATATGAGGAGAAACAATTAACTCCTCTGAGCCCCGTTTTTTGCCTCCTCTCTAGCCTTACTAAAACATTCAGATTCACTATGCTTATAATTCTGATTTCTGTTTTGAAAGCAATACCTACAAGCGTGTATGAATGAGGCATGATCAAACTGCTTATCACAGTTTTTTGTCTGATACGCAGCACAGCAAGATGTACCAGGTGGCAATTGATGTTGGCTACGTCTCTCCTGATTTGATTTCACTGGTAGTGGTACTGACACTGGTTGTTTGTTAATCCGGCACTTAGTAAATCGCCTCTTCTTCGGCCAAAAACTAACCAGCCGACGCTGAATACAACAATTGCCAGATGACGCAAACATGATTGTTTGCATCAAGCCTAGCCACCATGCTGCCAAGCAACTTAACTGACCCATCGTGACGTGATAACCGATTGTTGAGCAGAAAACCTATTTTTATCTGCACCAATGCCACGAAATGCTACGCATTCCCAAGAAATGTCTTTTGGATCTTAGTCAACACCACTATTTCGGATGTGCTGGCTCAGCTTTAAGTAAACTTAGTACGTCGCACGCAGCCGAGCCGTGCGTTAGTTTAACCCTAGCCCGCTAGGGAGGTTTAGTCGACCGGTTTCGTCACACCCCTCCACTTTCTGTGTTACTAACCCCTAGGTTAGCCTTTCGACTTTTTTGTTCCAAATTCTCTGTTTGTGTTTTTGTTTGTTTTTCTTTATCTTGCATCTGTATACTTTCACGTGTATCTCGTGTGGTCAATAAACAATACAATACATAACAGAAAAGTGCTTGTATCTTTTCTGTGTTTTTCTTTTCATTACTAACATCGTACAACCTCCGCAGAACGGAAGATACTTTTCGTACACCCTGTAAGAAGAATACCTTTATGATGCTAATCAATTCTTGAACAGAAGACATTATGGTGATATGTAACTTCATACTGAATGTTTAAATATAAGCAGGGTATAGGAAATGAGTGGGAAAATAACCACACACACTAACTGAGCAGATAAATACATGTAGATATCAATTTTCATATTTAGGACGAAGTAACCATATTTGATACCAATATACTGCTGGACAAGCGGGGAACTATATCACAGTACGGCATAGCACTTTTAGATCACTCAATCTAAATTCTGTATTACTCGCTGTTTTCATAATAATTTGATAATAATTCATAATTAAATAAATTCATTTTCCTTGTTTACATATTTAATAACAAAATCCTAGTATACAGATGGTAAGAATTCATATAAGAACACATATTAGTGGTATCTGAATTCATACTCGGACACACCGTCACCCGGGACATATCGTCTGCCAAATCATACCAACAAAAATGGTTTAAGATGCTGTTTTTATTTTTACCCTCGTGAACCGGCATTAGGTAAATTCGGGAAGATTACTACTTCGTTAACATTACACGATGTATAGTATGTCGAACTTTAATTGAGCACATAGGGAAAACTGATGTACTCCATAAGTAATACCTAGCTGACAGAGCATACCGATAATGACTCAGTCTAATGATGTAGTAGTAGTAGTAGTTGTTGTTGTAGTAGTAGTAGTAGTAGTAGTAGTAGTAGTAGTAGTAGTAGTAGTAGTAGTAATAGTAGTAGTAGTAGTAGTTGTAGTAGTAGTAGTAGTAGTAGTAGTAGTAGTAGTAGTAGTAGTAGTAGTACATGTAGTAGTAAAAGTAGCAGTAGTAGTAGTAGTAGTATGTTTATTCGTTGTAAAACTGGGATCACAAAAGTCGTACTATCAATAAAAGTATACTTTAGTGTAGGAAACGAATAGGATCGCATCACCAACCAATATACGTATCAGAATATACAAACCCCAAAGTATTGATCGAATCAGAAAATTGTAATTTTGGCATATGCATCGGCACAATCGCTTCATATTCGGAGTGTGAAGTGTAAAACTGATTTTGCTACATTTTACGAAACACCAGCATTATCAGAATCTGTTTCGCATCTGAGTCCGCCACTTTTGAAAGGGTTACGTTTAAATCCGAGACAAATCTGCCGAAATGGTCAGAATGATCCACAACTCAACTTGCTTCATATAAGTGAGTGCACCCAGTGAGAAATTCACCTTAACAGGTGTTTTCTTTTTTTTTAACTTTGCAAATTGCTGTTTTTATATTTACTACTTATGAGCATGAGTAGCAGGAGGTGTGTACCATATGTTTCCCGGCCAGAAAATATCACACCAACATCCTCTAATCAGCATGTAGATGTTCTTGTTTCAAGTTATGCGTAACTGATACGGTATTTGCTTGTCAGAAACGACTCATAGGCATCCGCTATTGGGAGAAGACAGGAAGAAAATTACATATTGGATAGGATGAGCGTGAGTATATTATTAGCTATCCCAATTGTGAAATTGAGATACGGCAATTATATCTGCGAAAAGCCAGCATGATCGCTCGAGGCCAATGGCCCAGTTTGATACGGCTGGCTAAGAATGAAAATATCGGTTACGTAACAATTTCCAAATGGATATAACGTATCTAAAGTTAGTTCTCCTTCAATTTCTTTGAATTTCAACAACATAAAGGCACAAATCTGTTTCTCTTTCTTTAGAAAAAAAATAAAGCGATGTCAATTCTGTATAGGATATGTTGGCAACATGTACTGAGTAATTCGTCTAGAACGATATCATTGTTTTAAGATTCAAGGATTGCTAATTTGGAATTTGGAATTTTGTTTTGCGTCACATTTTTGCTAATTGTGGCTTATTCGTGACTAGACAGTTGTAAGTACATGTAGTAGAGGAAACCGGAGTACCCTGCGAAAACCACTGCCTAACTCCAAGTCACTGGTAACTTTCTCACATACCCATCAAGGATTGGTAAAAGCTTATAATGTTTGCTGTTCTCAGTCAGATTCTTTAGAATGTTCAAAATCGATTTTTGTTGTCTGGCAATCTGAGCGCTAGTTCCTTCAGAATGCGCTGAAGGGTGGAGCTGCTCAAAGCAGTCTGGTCAAAAAGAGAGGTTTACCTACACCCTTGGAAATCAATTTCGTTTTCAAAGATCGTTTTCACAGTTTGGTAATGTCTAGAAATCAAATTGCTACGTCAGAGAGTTGTCAAAACATTTAACGAGTCTGTTCATGCATAGAAAGCCGCCATTACGCAAAACTATGTTATTCATCACATTTTCGCCATGTCTACAGGTAACTGAATAAAATAATACCTAGGTCCCCTCCTTAATCATTTTCTTTCTCTAGTTCACCATCGACTTCAATGAACATAATAAAAACATGAGAAATGAAATTATGAGCACACTGTCTGCGGGAAAACACCTAAGAACCAAATACATGCAATTTATACCAACATGTTGACATCGCGCAGAGAGCAATTCCCGGTGCCATGTTGCAGGATGATTTATTCCAGATGAGCTCTCTAGGGGATGATATATGTACATTCATAGAATCTCTTTCCAGGTCAGACCATAGTGTGTGGTCTCTGTCTCGTCTTGCCAATGAAACAGGCACCAGCAGAGAGCCTTCCAAGATATTCATGTTCCAGCCATTCCCAGTCACGGCGGTCACCAGGTCTCGCTACCCTTGAGGGGGACTCCTCATTGGAAATTCTGAGTTGCATATCCAAATCCATCTTGGTTACTTTCGTAAGATTTATATTCTAAACCTACACCATGTCATCAAATGACAAAACCTGAATGTTTTCATTCTCCTTGAACCCCATTCAAGCTGGTTTGGATTCAACGATCGCCGCCATTTTGAAATCGTTCTATTGCAATACCGCTGACCAATATCTCGAACATAGTACTGATCGACATGGCATATTTATCGGGAAACCATCATAAACACAATGTAAAAAGCAAGGATCACAAAAAGACAAGTTGATTACACGAATTGAGCAATGACCTACCAGAATCAGACTAAACCAGCTTATGAACCAATTGAACAGTTATTTGATGTGCAATTGAATGTATATTTGAAAAATCTTATTTAAGAGACAAGCGGATATCTTGCAATGCAAAAGAGGCGACCAGGTTCGCCGTGATAGGCTGTGGGTGTTGTAGTGTGTGTGTATGCGTGTGTGTGTATATGCGTGTATATGTGCATATACGTATGTATGTGTTTATGTAAGTACGTACGTATGTATGTTTGTACGTATGTACATGTGTATGTATATGTATTGTATATATGTATGTATGTATGTATGCAAGTATCGTTTATTCCCTGGTATTTTATTTTTTTTATTTTATATCTTTATTTATACCCTTCTTTGTCCTACCAAGTGCTCCGCCTGAAGTTCACCTCTAAAGCAATTGGTAGCTCAGCCAAAGCGTCTGATTTTCAAAGCAAAGAAAGTTCTACTTTAATCTTTAGTAAAGACCTTAATTGGCTTATGTTATGCAAGGTTTTAATTAACCTCATTTAATTAACCTATGTATTCCCTGTCACACGTTCTTTCAAATTGTGCTCATTTCCGTATGCAGGGGGATCATTAGGTGCTGTTAGACAATCGAGATCATCAGGTGCTGCGAGATCATCAGGAGACGAATTGGATTGTTGATTACTTTGTAATAATGACACTTCAAAAATATGAGCATACCCAAAATAGTGTCTGGTTGAAAAGTTTGCTCTTTAATCTAAAGGTGGCACATTTTCATCCACTTTGTTAAAAAAAATTGCAAGGGACCCCTTTGTCTGTGAAATTTCCACAGTTTCAATTAAAAAATACCCGATATGGGATCTCGCCGAGATGATATTACCTTTTTGTGGTAGAGAGGTTTGATTGCGTAGTGGAAAATATATACCTAAAGCATTCCAATTCTAACGATGGAAACTTTCGTATTATGTGTGTTATTCTCCCGATACGACCTTATCATACAAAGTGCATAAACCAAGTAGTTTCATTCATGTATGGCTTCAATCACATGCGGAACATGTTAAACGGAGAGTTTGCTCTAGATGCCTTTCGCAATATGCAGTTACCATTTATTGCAAATATTCTCCGTTCTTTTTGATTCATGGCTCAGACATGCAATCAACAAATCTCTGATGAAATTCTCTTTGCGTGTGTTCCATTAATAATGCATAAAGTGGTTTTATTGCCTGGCATTGCTAGCACTTACCCGCATCTTTGCTTAGAGAAATATCATTTGGTTTTGTGTGAGAATGCTGTGCTCGCTCACTACCGAGTCAGCCCTTCAAAGAAAATGTATCAAATACACGGAATCATATCTTGCCACTCTAGCAATCACGTATGGTCTTATTAAGCAGCTTAGTGCCTTCTAGTTGGTAATAACGGACAGCACAGAGTCTGGAGACTCCTACCATATTTGGCACGTGCACAATCACGTCAACGCAGTTCAATAAAACTAGATGAAGTAACGTTTATGCCTCATACATGTACGTGACGCACGCTGACAGACATAACATGCTTAAAAGAAAGCTCTCTTTCTCTCTCTCTCTCTCTCTCTCTCTCTCTCTCTCTCTCTCTCTCTCTCTCTCTCTCTATATATATATATATATATATATATATATATATATATATATATATATATATATATATATATGTGTGTGTGTGTATATATATATATATGTGTATATATATATATATATATATATATATATATATATATATATACATATATACATCAGGGGCGGATCCAGCCCTAAATTTGACTGGTGCCCAAACTGAAAATGGGCAGGAAACGACTGGCACGGTGCTCAGCACCAGCGGCTGGGGTCTGGGGGCCTTGAGCCCAAGGGTGTTCGATGCTCTGAGATGCATTCTCAGCCATTCCTGGCACTTAAATGATCAATTTTAATGACTTACTTTTCAAGAAACTTCATTATATTTCTAGTATTCCTTATGAACTGAACCACCCATTACCCACTCCTGATCTTTGCAATGGATTTCACAATAAAAGGCTAATTTATGGGTAAAATATTTACGCTGTATGCTTTAAAATCCTGACCCTAGTCACTTTTAATAAGATATTTACCTGGTGGGATAACTGGGAACTAACCTGACCGCTGACCACGCTTTTATTGATTTTACACTAGATTCATTCTGGTGAGCAAAATGACAATAGCAATAATTTAGACACATGATTAAAGAATCTGGCCACCATAGAGGCTTATTATGGACAATTAAAAATTCGTAAGTAAAATTATAGTATACATCTTAAATCAATAGTCATCATAAAAAGTCATACAATGTAGAATCTGTCCACACTTGAAGGCTTATATAGTGGGTCAGATACATAAAGGTTTCTCACTCCTAACCACACTATCCCAAATCAAATTTTAAAATCCAGTCAGCCGACTTTATGTAAAATAGTAAAGTAGGACTAGAATGGTTTCAAAACTAAACATCATTTAACACTTGCTACGTTCTATCATACATCCTGGTGAAACAACTTTACTAGAGTATACACTTATACTAGAAGTATATACCTGTACACTTCCAAAAATTCCCTTAGGCAGATCTAGATTACCACTAATGCACCTGTCAATTGTATGTATGTTTATTGACTGTAATCTGTGAAATTACGAAATCATACTATACGAAAGTATGCATAAAACAATAAATACAAAAAGTTCATGGAAGATATCAAATTTACACATGCGGCACAAGTAGATAAATTATATATGTAACATAAATTAATATAATCAACTAAAGAAAATATATGTGTCGCCTATAGTTAATATATACAGAGGAGTGCATAACTTCATCTAAACAAGATAGCACTCTTTACTCTTTCATAGTAAGAAAAGACGTTTATTTATCATTGTCTTTACTATAATTTTATTCCCCAGACTATAGTATAAAAGCAGAAAAGAATAAATTCTGCCTGTACATTGAATCCCCTGAAACGGGAGGGGGAGGGAAATGGCCGGGCAAGGTCGGGCTTATCCAGTTTAGTACACCAAAGCTCTGCCCCTTGGGGTTCGGGACATTCATTAATAGTTAGTAGAATGAGGCTGATAGGCCAGGGCACTGGGCGGTATA
>OZ012689.1:36655744-36683244 GCA_963942565.1 Maea johnstoni
ATATATAATATATATATATATATATATATATATATATATATATATATATATATATATATATATATATATATATATATATATATTATATATATATTAATGTCATTCGAACTTTTCAAATGTTTTGCACGATTGCTAGCTACTTAGTGGCAAAATTTCATGAAGTTTTATTCATGCACTCCAAACATATAGGGCAAGTGTACAATTTGACCCTTTTTGCCCCATAGTGTAATACCGAAAAAGATAAAAGTCGAAATTCATATAATTAGGATTGCCAGAAGAAGAGTATGTCTAGTAATGACACACACAGATAACGGGAAAATGGAAATAAACGTGTGCATAATACCTTACAAAATAACTTTAGACTTTAACATACATACATCCAATAATGAAGGCTATATAAAGGTAAGTCTCCATAGGTGACACCATCGGGCTAATACTAATGCCAACGGGTGGTATGAAAGTCATTTACATGGGTGTTGACTATACGCTGTAGATATGCATGTTTTCAGGCGATACCCTTGCTGTCTTCTTAGCTACGTACGTAGAACTTAAACGACTCGTTTGGCTTAATTGGGGAGAATCTTTTAACAGAGTCTATATCCTTCGATAGGACGCGCAATTCCTACATAACAGAGAAGTGCCAGATTCGAGGAGCATGCATCATGAAATTCATACTTATTTGCATATAATACAGAATTACATATCTCAAGTTTACAATACGTTGCAGGCCAAAAATAAAAGGAAATGCCAAAGCTGTAGTTATAACATGCTTGTCTCTCTTCGTTAGTAACTAAAACAGATTGAGGAAGATTAATCTTTTCCATAAAACAGTATATAGTGCAAATCTATCAAACTGTATTAGCAAGAATTGAAGAATTTAAAGGGTTTATAAGATTAGTTAAAACAAAATTGGGTATAACCGTAAATAGTGAAGTTTCGAGTAAGCGAACGACACGATATGTTACTCCAATACGTAAAGTTATTCTATTAAGTTGTTTAATTATCTTGCAACTGACACACATCCTCCCTTTCTTCATTCACCAATTGTCCAATTAAGTAGAGAGATGCAAAGTGTGTTCTCAAAAGGTTTTCGGGACTCAACGCCACTCAAGTTCAGAGCAGAGTTTTTTACGCAGATTCCGCGGATGAGACGACTATTAATGAATGACAATGGAATGACAATAACTGAGATTGTCTAGGGAGTTTTGATGAAACTAAAAAAGTACATACCTTATCAATTTTGGAAGGACGTAATTAAATCTCGCTCATATCTTCCAGAAAGCAATAGGGAATGGCAATAACTGAGATCGTCTAGGGAGTGTTGGTGAACATGAAAAAGTACATATTTAATCAATTTATGGATGACGAAATTAAATCTCACTCATATCTTCTCAATAAAAGAAAGCAATAGTCTGCCATGAAAAAAATGAAATTAACCTAGACTGTTACCATTTAGAACTAAGTAACATAAAAAGGGTCCATTAACGCCTCTGCTACCCTACTTACTAGTATTTAGATTAGTCGGTACAAAAGCTAATGGGTGAACTCAAATCTCACTGACAATTAGACACAAATTCCAACAAAATTCCACGCACTGTTGAGCATAGGTAAAAATTGCCGAGTGTTTTTCATATACGAAATTTTGTACCGACGGAAATCTTAACATGAGTAAGGCCCTCATCAACCTCGGGAATTGCTCGGAAGACTCAATAAATGTTCACAAAAAATATGGGGTTGTAAACGTTTGATTTTGAGGCTGGGAAAAGTGACAGTTGCTCACATTTAAATTGATAAATACAGTCAGATATAGAATTATATCAATCAATTTTATTACTATAAATAAATGTGTTTATAAAGTGTAGAGACGATTGTTGAAGTGCCTTTCAATTATATAAATGTTATGAACAATTTGATGAGAAAACTATAAAGGACATGGCTATCAACACTTTCGACAAGTGTTTCATATCTTTACAAAATAGAATTAGAGATACTGATTTATAAACTAGATCATTAATTACAAAACTTCTTTTTAGATAGCTTCTCTGACTCAGTCTTTCCTCTACCTTGCTGATATTTGCTATTTATTTAGCCTGTACAAAATATGTATTGCTTGAAAGGTGTTGTGATGAGGAATACTTTAAACATCACAGAGATGCCCTCACAGCAGGGTAAAAAAAGATATACTGATAGTCTAGACATTCACAGTTGATCTGATTATGATGAAAAAATGTGTAGGCTTTAGTATATACAAATCGCGAAATGGACATGGATTTGAATTTTGAAATTATTTACCGTTAATTTCAAAATCGAAAATCGCAAAGATAAGTCAATGGGTGTTACACTGGCCGAGATTCTTATCACTATAAACGCTATGGATTAATGGTTAGGAAAATGATCCGCCAAACATTACTGTTATCATGTCAGGAGAGAGAGCATTAATTTGCAAACGTAACGTACATTATATCGGGCTTGAAGAATAGCTTTACACTTTCATAAATGTCCCATTTATCCGATGGAACATAGTTCCTTAACCTAAACACTTTAACTAATCCGTGTCTGCCCCAAAAAAGCACCTTTGGTGATACGTGATATAATGTTCGATCGGAGCATTCATGCAAAAGAAGATAAGTTAAAACAGAAGCTTAACGCAACAACTTTCCTTTATATATTTAGTAAATTTCTGCTTGATTATGTGTGTTGTTGTTTTTCAAAAATAGCATACCTCCGGCAACACTTTTTAAGGTCTCCAAGCAGCCTTGGCTGATTAAAAATTGGTCGCTTAAAAAGTGTATTGGTACAGAGTTTCCTCTTAGTTATCTGTAATGCATGTTTTATTAGACATATGGAAATGTAATTTGGATATATCTTGAAAACAAAACAATTTTTTGAAAAATGTTTGACTGGAAGTTGTAGGTCCATTTTTCGATTTAACGACCCCTGATATATAACTGTATTATCTGATCATGTGTACATAGGTTCTGTCCTGATAGCTGATTATCTTTGGCGCCAAAATGAAGTTATCAGGGCAACCGAAAGAAATAATTTCAAATGTACCCCCCGATGCGTCGTTAAAAATGAATGATAATTGCGGTATGTTATGCTACGACTGGCTTTAAGAAACGGGGCTCGCATATCATGAGGAATTAATAGGGCCTACAAGAAAAAAGAAATATCGCAAAGAAAAGGCTTCAACAACATCCTTTTTTTGCGATTGTACGAGAAATGACCCCAGATTAGCTGTATGTGGCTTAAGTTATGGTTAAACCCTACTCATTGCCATGGACCTTTTTTAAACTTGAATATCTGAAAACAGCGGCACTTATGCTATTGTATAGATTACATCTGATAGTAAAATTTGGAAGTAAATGTTTCACAAAACCAAAGAAAGGGCTAAATCTCGAGGAGATTTTGCACCATTAAAGAAACATCTGGCTGTATTTTGTTTTTTGCCAAAATGTCAAGACTCACACTTTACTTGAAAGTCAGAAATTACCATGTGACCATTCACGTCGTAAGTAAGGTCCAAAGTCCTACCTCAAAATAAGACCTGTTCGATGAGTACTTTTTTAAAAACATTTTTGAATGTTCCCATAAGCTTTAAAATTGCAAACAGAACGCGGTTTACATAATAAATGCTGATTTTCAGGTAATGTCATAATTCAAGGTACCTATGACATGACCTTGGACCTTTTGGGTTTTTTATCTGTCATATCATAAAACACTGGCTTCGGAGAGTGTATCGTTATTTACTTTCAGCCAAGAAATGAGATGAAAATATTGATAAAAAGGAACTATTTTCGAGGAATCTGCAAGGTCAAAGCAGACAGCCAAAGACGTTTGGGACCATTTTACAAGGAAGACCCGAACATAGCCTCACCTTTTGTTTCCCAGGCCACGAGTCAATAGCAAATCGTTTGGTCTAGAAACATGACCCGTGATCACTGCTCATGTGTATTTTTTTGTTTTGATATCCATACTCAAGGGCCAACTGAGGACAGCCGGCGCCGCCATCACATAGACTTTCAATATAAGCTATGTCTTTCTGAATACCCGTGGAACACAATTGAAGTTACAGTGTTAAATAAAACATTAAGTGGAAGCTGGATAATAGCGTTTCTGTGTGATTTAAAGACATTCGTATGGGAAACGAGTTACAGCAAGCATTGACTATGAAATATAAATGAACAAAGGTACAAGTAACGTTTTGTGGGTGAACCTATAGCCCGTAAATGTTCAAGTTATTTGAACCTAAAGCTGCAAATCATCTTAAAGAGTTACCTTGGGCGACCATCATGTGACCTTTTTACGCATACCCATAGGCCATGTGCGAACCCAACATTGTTTAAATAGTAATGTTATCATAGAACCATTAAGTGGGGAGGTAATGTCACTTTAAGGACTCCTTTTCCTTAATATTAACAACATGGCTCGTAGTTGGGGTAAGTTTAACTTTCGGGAAAATTTATGATAAAAGATACTACGCTTAAAATTTGTCTGATTGAAGACTTCCTATTTGTTTATGAAAAGGAAAAAAAATCCTTTATTCCTATCTCAAGTCTGAAATGAATAAAGCTCGCCCCTAGAAAATGTGTTGCTCTGTGGTTTGTTTCTATGGGTACTTGTATTCAATGTGATATGGTATATGGTATGATATATATATATATATATATATATATATATATATATATATATATATATATATATATATATATATATATATATATAAATATATATATATATATATATATATATATATATATATATATATATATATATGTATATATATCTAAATAAAAATTGTATATATATAAATTGTATATTTTTGCAAATTGAATATCGATTGAATAAAGGACATAAAGTTGATAGATATTTCTACGCACTCGCTGGTATTTACATTAATCGCACAATCCTATTTGTGCTAGAGGAGTGTCAGTACGTGAACTCTTTCACAATTCAACTTTGTGTATTTTTATGCAAAGCTTGGTATTGTTATTCAGGGCAGGGCGCATCTAGGCTGTAAGCTGTTTGCTATAACCCCTTAAGCAGGAGTTCTTAATAGATATCAGCCATGGCGCCCTCCCTATCACCTGCGTAATAATGACGCAGTCATTGTTGGGCATTGGCGACGGAGCAGGCCCACAGATTGTCATCTTGTTGCCAGGGTGATTTTCGAGTGTTTATGTCAGTGCACGTGCAACAATGCCTTAAGGCGTTGAGTCATAACGCTTGGGCATTGTTGCGCATTTTGGGCTGACTTCTCAATAGTCGCCCACTTCACGTTAATCTCTCATATATATTTACGCATATGGAAACTGTCCTTTGTTTTCCTGGCTAGAGGGCAGGAGTGAGGAGAGTAGATTAAATTATTTTACGGCACAGACTGCTAGAGAATTGTTGAATAAAATTTTACTTATGATTGGACAGCATCAAGAAGGTTACACTTTTCATTCTTTTAGAAGAGGCGGTTGTCACAGAGCATATTCAAGGGGAGCTACTTTGAGTGACATTAAGAGTCTTGGGGGTTGGCGTAGTGATGCTGTTGAAATTTACTTACCATCTAATGCAGCTAAACTTAGAGTGGCTAAGACTTTAACTGATTAATTTTCTTTACTAATGTTTTGCCTGTGAGGAATCCTTAACTAGGTTTTTGCCGCTTGGTAACTCTTAAATGTTCTTTGAAATGTCACAGGGTTCAGGGTTGGGTTTTCTGACTTTCACAGAAATGTGCGACAAGTGTAAATTATCTATTGAAATTAGCTATTTTGCAATTTCTGTACATAAGTGTATCGGAAGTTATAGATATTGGTTGTAGATAATTAAATTCGCAGTTTTGATAACATGTCAGGTTTTGAAATGATGACTGTATTTGATGTTTTACATACAAACTTAGATAAGGTGTTGTTTTGTTTGAATATACAATCTAGATAAGGTACTATACATAGTTAATAAAATTGTTATGCACTGCATTTATTGTCTCTTGTTCTCCGTTGGTAATGTGCGTAATAATGACGCAGTCATTGTTGGGCATTGGCGACGGAGCAGGCCCACAGATTGTCATCTTGTTGCCAGGGTGATTTTCGAGTGTTTATGTCAGTGCACGTGCAACAATGCCTTAAGGCGTTGAGTCATAACGCTTGGGCATTGTTGCGCATTTTGGGCTGACTTCTCAATAGTCGCCCACTTCACGTTAATCTCTCATATATATTTACGCATTTTCCCACCCGCCCTCCCTGCTAAAATGATAAGTAGGTGCATTTATAAGTGGTAACTCTTAAATGTTCTTTGAAATGTCACAGGGTTCAGGGTTGGGTTTTCTGACTTTCACAGAAATGTGCGACAAGTGTAAATTATCTATTGAAATTAGCTATTTTGCAATTTCTGTACATAAGTGTATCGGAAGTTATAGATATTGGTTGTAGATAATTAAATTCGCAGTTTTGATAACATGTCAGGTTTTGAAATGATGACTGTATTTGATGTTTTACATACAAACTTAGATAAGGTGTTGTTTTGTTTGAATATACAATCTAGATAAGGTACTATACATAGTTAATAAAATTGTTATGCACTGCATTTATTGTCTCTTGTTCTCCGTTGGTAATGCTGGTGCACCACAGGGTGTTCACAGATGCAGGTAGCATGGCATGCTATAAAACAGGCTCATCCCCATGTTGTAGGTGAGGCCACTGGCCTGTCTCTCACCTGTGCGGTAGCAGCCTGGCTGTCGTGCATGCTGCATTCACGTAGCACAATGCTTTATACCAGCATGCCGAGCTATTGTCCTGGCTGATGGATGTGATACTGGTCATATAGCACTTCCTTATGGGTTTGGGTGTATTTCTGTTTTTCTGCCTTCCCAGTGTGCCCAGGTGGCCGTGTGGTCTAAGGCATCGCCACTGACTACTACATGTGTAGCTGTCTTTTCCTCCAACAGTTACAACTGGGTAGTACCGACCCAGCCGCAATGTGGCAGAAGAAATGACGAAAAATCCCAAAATCATAATTTGACATAGCCATCATTTAGGCCCTTGGGACTCGGTAGTTCGACAATCATGTCGGTGCCCTTAATTCAAGCTAGGACTTCTGACTGTCTCATCACTCTCACGGGCAGCAGGCGGAGGCAGGTGCTGGGCAGGCATTTTGCCACCCCTCCACCTTCAACTTTTAGCAGCATTTTGTAATTCATTCGCTTCTCCTTACCAAACACAAGGGAGTTGCTTCGTTTTGTGTTTATTAAAACTTAAAAATTAGTGTTAGATAAAGATTGTTCATGCTTGTTTAATGTCCATTCTATTGTTTTCTTATTATCGACTTTGTTCATCTGCAAAGAACTTTTTAGTTTTCCTCTCATGACGTTCACATAGTCATTCTACTATACTCTTTTACAGAGCAATACTTTCGAAGATATCAAAATGGTGGATTTCACGGCATTCCTCTTTGTGCAATGCCACAACTGGCCTTACCCGTACGTATCCGATAAGTAACAAGACCAAAAGCTACGTTCAATGACATGCCTAGTATATATTGAAATGATATACATCATGCAAGATATGTGCAGTTACACAGTTTAAGTGTTAGGTACCTTTTAACTATCATAGCCCCAGCCACTTCCAATACACATCCTCACATTTACATCTTAGAGTTACTTAGGGTTTAATGTTGTTTATAGAGGGTCATTTTGAGATTTACACATTCAATAGCCCACATCATTTTCTTCATAACTTTAACAACCATGACCGAAGATATATTCTAATTTGACATCGGTGGTTGTACAACCAAGTGGTCACTTTTTTTAACTCTCTTCTCTATACTGCATTTCACTCGGACTAGGTTGCATCAAAATCGCATTATGGGTATCAGTTGTTAACTGCTTTCAAATGGAATGTTCTAGAGAATAAACCTTCTATCCTTACTCTGTGCTAAATTACAGCTTCAGGATCACATTTTGCCCCAATCAATAATAACAAAAAGGATATGTATATTTTTTTCTAAAAATAATGTCGGTCAATTCTTTTATTACCAACTGGGGCTTAGTGGTGTGATTGACTAAATCTAAAAAATGATAACATTTTCCTAATACTAATCTAATCCATAGTTACAACTTGTGTTGAGTCGAACTATATCAAATTCGAACCAGTGGAAAAAGTTGAATATATACCAGCCTTCACTTGTTAAATAACTTTTTTAATTGAAAAGTACTCTGAAATACGACCTTTATCGTTGATCAAGTACTGGAATCTGTAAATTGATATATAGATAAAGATCATCTTTGTTTTATAACCGTGTACTTAGTCAGCTAGTAGGCACTTGCACTAACCTAATTTGAATTTTAACATTGTGGCAAGGAGTACAAGTAAGTGTCAAGTACGTTGCATATTTCCTTGATGTCGCTTGTTGCCTTGGGAAATGCATATGAATAGAGACAAAGCACCTAATTACTACTTTATCTCCCTGTCATGACTTGAACTACTTATAGATCCTTAATTGGAAGTTATATAATGAGTCACATAATTAGTCACCACTGTTTAGACGGTGCGTTGTGGCTGTAATTTACCTTGGTAAAGCGGGGTTCATACAGACAAGAACTTGTCTTGAGACTAGGCCAAGACAACTAATTTGCATAAATTCTTGGTGTTCTTGGTGTTCTTGACCGAGTTCCAAGTCCAGTTCTTGTCTGTATGAACCCTGCTTAAGCAAAGAAACACAGGAGGAGCAGGGGAACACAAGGAAAGTTGACATATTGTTGGAACCGTATTGATGTGTTCTCATGTGCAGAAAAGAGAAAGTAAAGGAAAAAGAGGATAACATCGTCGCAACAATTACGGAAATTCACTTTGAATACAAAAAAGATGATGATTAGCATCACACAACCATACAGTAAATGGGGGGGGCTGCTCTGACGGCCGTGTGGTCTAAGGCCCCGCCACTGACTGCACGCTGTCTCTCACCACTGCCTGGGTTCGGTATGTGAGAAAGTTGCCAGTGACTTGGGGTTAGGCGGTGGTTTTCGCCGGGTACTTCGGTTTCCTCCACTACTTACAACTGGCTAGTCACGAATTAGCCACACTTGGCATAAATGTGACGAAAAATGAAATTCCAAATACAGTATATGGGAAAAGGTAGCTTATGGGGTTATTTTTCTTTGACTCTGCCCTGCTTTTGTTAATGCATATTGTTAGGAAAGGAACCCCTATAATCCTGAACCATTGGAATCAATCTCCAAGATGATACTACGTGTATTACCCAAGCCATCATCAGACACACAAGATATATATAAAATGGCATATATTTGAAGTTGTTCTTCGTCTTTGCAAAGTATCAAACGATTTAGGTTTGTTCGTATGATGTTGGTTACTGTAAATATATACCGTTAGCGTCTATGTTATGGTAATTGATTTTTAATGCATGTTCATGCCTATCTCTGGGTGATTTTTGTAGGTAAAAAATGTATCATTAAGTTGAGTCATTTCTCTCAATTTGGTTTGATAATTTGAATCAAATGAATCGAGAGAAATCGAACTGAATTAAAAAGGGTTATTCTCTTTTCTGATAAGAAAGCAAGGAATTACTCATTTAAGTCACCTTTCAAGGGTACATTGTAGAACAAGCACACGGGAAAGTCACAGGTTATTCAATCAAAATCAAAGTCATGTTCTATTTTATTGCCGCAAGCTATCTACCGGTGAATATAATTAACACGTACATGCATGAAAAATTGTCTCCATCACATTCTGATTAACTTTTATCTGCAGGATATATACATTTTTTCTACTTGGAAAATAGTAGTGTTAGGATGTCTTAGTATTCCATGTTAACAAAGAATTAAAGAATAGATTCATCTTGACATACATGTTATCATCGAAACTATACATCACCAGTTTGGCTACTCCGGGATGCATCACTCTTGTGGAAACAAACTTAAAACAAAATAGGTATATTTTGTGTTGGTGTTTTAAACCTGTATGTGTATGACAAGAACATTTTTTCCCACAATTATCTAATACTAATGACATATAAACCAATGTAAGGAATACAGGATATAAAATCTTACTTTACCTCAACTGACAATTCTGTTCCTGAATAATTCTCTTAATTTTTGTGTAATATTTCATAGTAAAAGTATTGTTTGAAATAGAATAACGCACGGCTAAACAAGTTTAAAAAAAACACTCTTGCATTAATACTCAAAATAAATAATTGGAAAGTACTATTTTTTAACCTAAATGTTAGTACACACGGGATACTGAGAAAATGATCGGTAGAAGGTAACGGTTAGCATAAATAATTTCATTACAGCAGGGTAATGACGTATTCGTTTCCAAATCTCCGCTACATGGCATTTGGTATGGGTGTTATTTCACTTCAATATAGAACCAGACTACGTCGAGATCCTGGAAAAAAATGCAACTTATAAAAGGAGGAAAATACACGTGTTTTATAAATGGGTAATGATTGCAAACCAACCCATCCGCAGAATATTAAGATTATTCACGTACCTCTCTCCCACTAAAAGTCGGTTTCAAGAGATGAGCTTAAACGTGCTTGGTGCGTGTGATGTGCTTACTACATGTCCCCTCACGATGTGGTGGTTGGTCTTTCTCTGACAAACAGGTGTGTTCCACTTTTGCATAGTTGGAGGGAGACAGATGTAGAGGAATGGACATGAACATGCATTATAGGTGGAAAGGGTGCTTTATCAAATATCAATTATCATTATCTATATATCAATACCGAGTTTCTGAGACCTTTGGTCGGGGTAGAAGTAGAACCTGGCCCCTGCCGGCTCATAATGCTGCCGTGGCTGGCTTGCCTTTGACTTTAAGATGGATACGAGCTTTTTCATGTTTTGATTTGGGGAATTTTAAGTCTATATTTTTGAAAAAAGAAGTGTTTCACGCGCCCGCTGCCAATGGCAACTTGAAATAATACAATTGTCACAAAAATGTATTTTATACAATATGATAAAAAATGTTACAAAAATGTATTCATACAATATTTTACAACTGTATCTATAAAATAATACAATGTTGCAAAAAGGTTACAAAAAACCTACTGCATCTGTCTCTTCCGCGTTGTATTCTCCTTTGTTCTTTTTTTGCATCTCTCTCTCTCTCTCTCTCTCTCTCTCTCTCTCTCTCTCTCTCTCTCTCTCTACTCGAGCGTCCATGATTTATGAAGTATTTTTTTTATTGTTTTACTGATCTCATTTTCACTGCGAAATATTTTTTCTTTTACCTTTGTCACAAAGGATATTGGAATGTGAACTTTTCTTTTGCTACTCTCTCAAATGTTAGTGATATATGGGCAATTCTTTTTTTCCCATTTGGTAGGATTTTAGAGTCCAAACCCGTGCTGTGCACAGGGGCCAGCTAGTTATGATTATTATGATTATTATGATTATTATCATCATTTTATTATTACCTAAGAGTAGGACTTCAAATGGGTTTAAGGAGTCACTGAACTTGACAGTTATATAGTCCTTTAAGTTTGAGAAAAATCATGCACTTTACAAATAAAAAAACATTAACATTTTGTTATGTCTTGTTCTTTCATTCGTTATGGTAAACATTTCAAATAACGTGTCGTCGCAGCTGTGCCACCTGGTGGCAGGTGGCACCACTAAGTATACTGAAGCAGCCCGGTCGACAATACCTTGCCTTGTATACTGGGTCATATGTCTGCCAAAAATGAAATAATTCATTCGTAGCGATCAAAGGAGAGAATGATAAATGAGTCTCACGCATGAGATTTATGCTGATTTAGGATAATATATACATTTTCGACCTAGCATGAGTATAATATTTGTCATTAATAATGTATTTCAATTAATGATGTATCTAAATCATGATATTGAATACCTTGATACATATTGCCATGGCTGACATTTCTAGATATAAACACTTTTTTGCCAAACATAGTGGAGCACTTATCTGCCGAATTATTAAGTATTAATCAGGGCTCCCACGTACACGATGTCTAACAAGACTTCAACAAGACTAAAACACATGCAGTGAAGTGTGAAGAACAAGTAGCTGTCATGCGGTCAGAAATCACTGAACCCTATACGCGATTGCACTGAGAATGCAACACGATACCAACTTGATTATTAAGACTGCAACAAGTACGTAGAAATTAATTGAAATGTTCTTAACAAGACTGCATTATGATTCTAACGAGAAATAACTGTAAAACGACACTAATGAGAATATAAATAATACAACGCGAGTGCTATAAATCTAAAGTTGTTTCTAACACGTGTTAAAAAACTGCTACCTGTAGCCAAACGATTGCTTTGAGACTGTAGGGCATGTGCATTACGATTGAAATGTTGTGTTACGTACGTGCACCTCTTCCAATGAGAAATGTGAGATTTTTGATGGAGCTGTAAGAATGTATTCAACGTACAACTTCAAGCGTTGTGGAGTAATTTTGACATGAATCACTTTATTCACAGCCAGATGATGAGTTTGTTTTGTGTTGTTTTCTTTTTTCTGGCCACTCCCAGCAAACACAAAGCATATGTGCTATATCTACAAAATGTTTTGCCCTATATCCGTGAAATGGTACTGAAAATGTTTACTGATATTAAAACGTTCGATATGAAAATCAATGCCATAATATTTCTTATAATATCTGAACTTCTATTTTCACGACATTTTGAAATACAATATTGCAAAAATTAGTCATCAAATATTTTCACATTATGATTGAAAGATATTCATTAACTTTAAAAGGTTTGGCCTGATAATTATTACCGTATCAATTCTTATAACACCTAAATTATTATTTTCCCAATACGTAAAATATATTTTTATACAATGTTGCTTAGATTATTTATCAACTATTTCTATGACTTCCACACTGATACATACTGGTATTTCATGCTTTTAAAGAAACCTACAATTTTAAATCAAAGCCAGTATTAATATATAAATTATATGTTTGTAAATGTTTAAATATATATTGAATGTTTATCAATAATTATCTATCTATTTTTTGCAGGAAATGTTGCTTTTTCAAAGAATCTCATGACCAATGGTTGCTAACAAATTAAGAATAAAAAAATAACATTTTTAATATTAGGACAATAATATTGAATTGTTGTCGTTGTTTTACATTTCTGTATTATTAGGTGGCAATATCATAGGGCATACTTTGATAATATTTTTGAAATGTTTTATAAGGTGTTTGTGTTGCAATTGGTATTTTATGATGCTTTCGTGTAATTTATGGACTTTTTAAATTTAATTTTTAAATATTTCATTACAGTTTTGTGCAGATAATTCACAAATATGTTATAGGATATTCTTGATATCAAGCCCATGTTTAAAAAACATTTGTAATAAGCAGATGTATAACATGCTAGTAAAAGACAGAATAATGTTATCAAACATTTATTGTACAAAATTATTGGTGATTATCTTATCAACATAGATTTTGATATTCAATTATTACTTTGTTCAGACATTTTACAAACATCTTAAACTTTGTTAATACAATAGTTAATAAATATTAAAAGAAACATTTGTAATAGGCTTATTTTACATAAGTATTTGAATGTTAAGAAAAAGTCTAGTTTAATATCATCAAACATTATTATGTTAAGATATTGTTCAACACTTCATAAATGGATATTTTGTTTGTATGTATGTATATTTATTGACTATGCATGAGCATAAAATACAATACAATGGATAATAATAATCATAATAATAATAATAATGATACTGTAGGAAACGAGATTATCAAGAGAGAGAAAACAAATACAAACTTCTCGCAAAAGGAGAGTGGGTACTACCCGCCAAGCTATGGACTTAACAGGAATGAATCACACAGTTAGACATAAATTTTAACAAGTTAGTGAGAAACGAGACAGGCCATAACAGACTCGTATCAGATAGATACATTACTGACACGCGCAGTGGAGCGATAGTCTGCTTAGGTTTGAACAAAAACAAAGGAGAAGCACACCTGTATTACACTCAATGCATCTTGTGCAGGTTGCGGCCCGTTTAACTGCCTAACTAAGGTAAGGTGGGCTACTTAGCATATTAATAGGCTCCGCATAATATGACTCAGCGTTAAAGTGAGAGGATGACTTAAAGCAAAATGGACTGAGGAGACCTGGCCCAAAAGGCCACTGTAATACACAAACTACAATAGCCTGAGGGGCTTCACGAACACGAAAAACAAGATCAATTAATAAAACGTAATTACAGAAAAAAGTAAACTAGTGTCAGGTGATGACACTACAGACATATCACAGAAATGATAGTCTACAAAGTTAATCAACACAAAAACAAACTAAATGAAAGAGCACAGTCCTCAAACATAACGGGGGTCAGGGTCCATTTATCGGCCATATAACGGTATAACAGGCCACTCAGCCTATCCCTTCTCTCAGCCTCTCGTTGTACATGAGAGTTATGTGAGTGGCTGGGATACACCAGAATTTGACCATTTGGTCATCACTAAACCATCGGACCAGCCTGCCCAGTAATACCAACAGAATATCACATTGTGAAGCCAAGATTGCCTGTCCACTCCCATCATTTATACTTGACAAGTGGTCAAACATACAACTCCTAAGAGCTTGCAACTTAGGGCACTCCATGATAAAGTGCCTAGCATCCTCAGGGGCAGCCAAATCACAGGAAGTACAGAACCTTTCAGCAATTGGGCGGCCCTTGAGGCGCACATCATCCATTCTTAACATGCTGGAGTGTGACAATATTTTAACAATCGTCTCACAGCGGTTCAACATAGAATAGTCCTTATTTGCGATTTCCCACCAAATCAGACACTCAGACTGCTCACATACTCCAGACAATAAATCTAGGTTATGGTAGCATCTTTCATTCACATGCCAAACACATGCATCCAGATCTCTCGCTTTCTCCCAAATCTTCTTCTTCCATTCATACTTGGACCAGACATGTCCCCTTCTGACCATGTTCATTACCTCATCCAAGACACCAAAAGTGATGGCAACTTGTAATATGTCAAAAACAATACTCCCATGCTGGTTCATCATACTAGACACTCTGTCACCTAGGAAGTCATTTACCCCACTACAAAAAATTTACCTTGAGGGGTCATCCGGGTTCAAGGCCATCAGTGATCTAACAAACAGGAGCTTCCTTATCTCAACTAACCTCTCAAGCCTAATCCATCCTAAACTATAAAAGGCGCAAATATTGGGGGATCTACTGAACAACCTCTGTATCCCCTTACCCGCATACACCTGGAAATCTTCAATCGCCCTGACGGCACTATCATTTAAGACCCACATTTCGCACCCAAACAAGGCGATTGGTACGATAATTGACCAGAAGATCATGCAGCAAGTATACATGGACAGACCGTTTCTCTGGATACCAAGGCCCGAAATTGCATTAAAAGCACGTCTTGCCTTGGATATCTTTCCAACTAATTTCGCATCTCCGCATTGTGTTTGTTAGTCCGGGGCGTCTCTCCGAACACCATAATGCCACTTTTCTTGGCATTATAGTTGTACCTCCAGGTACAACCATGGTGATACACTATTCTCAGGACACAATCCATCTTGTGCTCAGAGGTGCAGCAGGCCGCAAGATCATCAGCGTAACCAGCTGGGGAGCTGGGGATACGCCCGATACTACAGCACCTACCAGATTCCTTCAAAAGTATAATCAGCGAGTTGATGAATGCCGTGTATTTGATCAGGGACATGTATCGGCCCTGATGAATACCACACTTAAGTTGGTACCACCCGGACACATGCCCCTGAACCCTCGCAACACACCAAAAATCAAGATAACAGCGATAAAAGACCCTCCAGGTTTTCCCCCTGATACCTACCTCCCTCCCAATATTTTATTTTGACTTTTTCAGACTTTTTAGAAACATTTTTAAGTAGATAATGATAGTTCAATAAATGTTTAAAACATCATTTTGTAATAAGCAGATGAATGAACATTAACCATAGATGTTGATAAAATATGGTTAAGTGTTATCAAATGTGAAAACTATACTTTAATATTTTGAGAAAATATTCATAAATTCTCGTGAATGTTTACTTATATCATATTTGTATACCTATATCATTATTTATATTTATTATTTTACCAATATTTTCGCTTGGGTAATTGAACATTTTCCTAATGTCTTACTCATGGTTATTCTGAATTTCTTTCACAATCTGTTTTTAGACCTTTTTAAGGTTATTTTAAAAATATTTTGTGTTAGCTGGGCTTTCTCATCTTTTTTGTGTTTAGTTTTCCTTGTCCCCTTCATGTTCAACTTGCGCCTTTGTTGTGAGCGATACTTGAGGAGCTTGGATCATGTGGTCAAAAAGGAGTGGAAGACTTTAAACAAGTAGCAATTCTTTTAGACGCATTCAAGTCTTGTTGTATTTTTTTAGACAATATGCTTTCATATTGACATCATGTTGTTATCGTGTTACAGTCGTAGCAAATATTCCCACGGGTGAATGTTAAAAAAACAGTCTTCAGACTGGATCACGATTAAAATAACTATAACATGACAACAAATACAGTAACAAGATTGGAACACGACAACAAATACAGTAACAAGGTTGAAACACGACGATTACGGCCATACTTCCAAAATTACGACAGTTTTATACTTTTTAAAAGCTGTCGTGTTGGAAACACGACTAAAAAACCTGAAATGACTGAACACGACCGTAACACGACTGCTACTTGTTTCATTACGACAAGACAGTCGTGTTCAAAAATCGTGTATTTGGGAGTGCTGCTTTAGAGTAACTTGAATTGTACATGTATTATGCACAATGTCGGTTGACAAGATAATGATTGTTGACTTGCTGACATGACGCCATCTTGGAATGACGAGCAGACGATAGCGGCGACTAATTTTCGACAATTACAGAAGTTATAGAAGGGTTTGCTGTGTGTCTTGTGTATTGTTCGTTTTGTGAATAGTTTGTGATTTGTGTGGGGTCAGTTGTAGGAGCGGGAAGAGGGTATTTGGGGTGTTTAAAACGATTTGGGGTGCATGGAGGATTGGCGTGGGTAAGGTTTTTTGGCGGGAAACGAAATTTGGTAAGGAGTTTTGAGAAAAGTAAACGAAAGTTGATTGTTTGTTGGAATTTGAATTGTTTGTCTGAGAGTAATGAGTAAGAGAAGTAGTAGAGAAGGTGAAAAGGGGGAGAAGAGTTTTTGGTAAAATGTGGTAGATGGAAACAATGGATTAGTGGGGATAGTTTGGGTCTTCACAGGGGAAAAAAAGATGAATTTTACGTGCAGGGCTTGGGTCGAAGGGGAGAGTGGGAGAAAGAAACTAGGGAGTGGAAGAAAAAGGCAAAGGAGGGGGCAAATAAGGAAGGAGGGCAGAAAGAACAGGAGTTAGGAGAATAAAGAAGAGAGATGGAGAGAAGAATAGGAGAGTGGGGAAAAAGTACAAAGGTTGGAAGAGAGAGTATAAAAGGGGGCAAAAGAGAATGAAAGACAGGAAGCAGATGGAGCTGAAGAAATTCCAGGGCAAAAGGGGAGAGTAGAAGGACAGAAAGGGGAGAATGATAGTGAGCAAAAGGGGGAGGAGGAGAGAAAGAAAGAGAAGAGAGTGAGGATGAAGAAGGGGTAAAAGTGGGGAAAGAGGCAGAAGATGGAGATAAAAGTGATAAGGACAGAATGTTGGGGAAGGTAAGGCGAATATGGGGGTAAGAGAGATTGGGAGTTTGGATGGGCAGAGAAGAGGGGGAGCAGCTCAAGGAAATTTGGTTTGGTTTGATTTGTAGTCCAGGCAAAGTAGGGTTTTACCCACCACTAATTGCAAAAGAAACGAAACCTACTGCATTAAGAGCATTGGTGTGTATATAATAACATATTGAAAATCCCACTTAATCAAAGTATTGGAACAATGTGTACTTTGCAATCCAAAATTGTTATAAAATCAACATATTGGTGAAATCATGATAAATAGTAAAACAAAGTTAAAATGCTGGCATTCTTTGAGAAATCACATAATAAGTTGTCTATATTGATGTTTTACCAAACAAGTAGCTAAAATATCAAACAATTCTAATCGGAATGATATTCTAATATTAACTTGATGCATGATATCATACCCCATGTTGTGTATCAAGCATAGGCTTTTTCACCATCTTCTGGACAAAGGGTGAAAAAATGATAAAAAGTACAATTATGAAGTCAGTCACCTATCAAAAAACTACTTTTAAGAAATGTTTAATTACCAAATAAGGAATGTATATTCCAGGCCAGTGCTTGAATGTCCTTGGGACTTCTGAATACTGAGAAGTCACACAGAACACACAGGTTGTAAGACATTTCAAAAACTGTCAATTTCAAAATAATTATTTGTAATAAGTAGTTTTTACCTCAATGTAGCTTCTATGACTTTGAGTGCAGACATTTTGCAGTTTCTTATTAACCCATTCACACTCAGGGTGGCCTTAGCAGGCCTGAAAATTTTGGGTATATTTTACTTACAAAAGCATTTTCAGGGAAACATTTCAAAGAGAAATGTTGGTCAGAAGCCATACAACTCCCCATCAGTTTTTTTTAAACTTTCGTTTTAACTTACGGGAGCAGCAGAAAATACTTTCTATATGGACTTTATGTGTGAATGGGTTAAGTAAATACATATTTGAGATTGTTATCAGAATATTTAGATAGAATACACAAAAGTTTTTGGATTGCCAAATTGGGACATTTAGTACCAAATTCTTGGCTAGGAGCCTATCGGAGCCCTTACTCCAAGAAACCTACATATCAGCTTCATCTAAATAATCTGTCAGACCATCACACTTGATCCCTTCCCTCAGGTTCTAACAATCAACCTTGCTGGATCCACATGCTACCATGCATCCTATTCACATTTTTCTACAACTATAGTGTTCAGTGACACATCTTGTCTTGCAATGACATCTTACAAATTGTTCTTTTAGTGCTATTTCTTGTTTTCGTTGGATGGAAACCATCCTTACATCTATAGTGCCGACTTTTGATTCCTGCACTAAATGTGTGAGCAGCCTGGGCATAATACACAACTGCATGCTTGATTGCCACCCAGTTTCCTGGATGCATGGATGACCTCACAACGGACCATAGCTTATATTCACATGCAACATGGGACATAAATCAGCTTGGCATATGTTTTGACATGTTATTCATGGGTGTTGGCACAACCAGGCACTGACAGACGCCCAGTCGACTTGAATAGGGGTTAAATGGCTATACTGTACTCAGTGTACTGATTTCCAACCCCAGTCCTCAGGATCAAACTTTCTGTTCTTCCATGTTTGAATTTGGGGATAACCACAGAAGCTGCATAATTTTGTGACAGCTAAAGTGTCCAACGTTAACCTTCAGGGCCACTGACATAATATACCTAACAATATACTTAACCTGACATACCTAAATCCATCTTAATTACTCTCTGTCATATTTTCTTCCACATATACACCATGTTGGCTGATTATATTGTACAAATAGTGTTTGAAACACTGAAAAACAATTTCTAGTGGCGTTGTGACCAGCAGTGGCCACCATTTTGAAATCCCTCTATACAGCTATGGTATGCGCTACTGGTTGCCATGGCACTAACAGAAGTAATATACATATACTTGAGTCCTAACAATAGATTTTTTGAAAAGCATTGTTAGGATCTCAATGCAGGAATAACATTGGACTCCTAACATTGACCGATGTTCAAAGCAACTTAGAGAAACACAGTTCAGTCCAGTACAACAACGAAATTGACCAATCAGCTGCTAGAATTAGAGAGGAACAGATAATAAATGTTCTTCTCTGTTTGACAATCCGGACCTCTTAGCCTGAGTGCCATCCTTTGGAGCTGAGCAACACAGAAAGTGGAGGTCACTTAACACTACAGTGCTGCCACCAACTGGCTAAAGGGAGTAATAATCAATTATATGTATGTTAATCTAAGTAAATAATCTTCTTTCTGTTGATATGAAAACAAATTTCAGATTTCAGGCTCTCTCTTCACCATCCCTCCTATTCCAGAGGTAAAATGATTGATATGAGTAAACACCCAGACCACCCCCCCCCCCCCCCCCCCCACACCCTAAAAGCACCCACCCCCTCCTCGAATATAAGAATTTAAATATAAGATTAGGTCCTATTATTAAAGAGTATCAAGTAAAAAAGGTTTTGTTGGGCATTTGATAGGGCGAATCAAACATCCAGTGTGCTATAAACTGCATTCTACCTAGACCTCCCAAAACCCTCAGGAACCTGGAACTTACGGTCTTAATTTCAGCATGTTCCAATATTTTGATTGAGTGGGATTCTTGATATATCATTCCTCATATAGTCTCCTTTCAAATAAAACAGGTTTCGTTTCTTTTGCAATTAGTGATGGGTTTGGCCAAAAAATGCGCCAGATTGCCTGGACTATTGGTTGGGGAACCATCGGAGGTGTTAGCCAGAACGGTAGGAGAAGTGGTAAGGAAAATGATGAAGGAAAGAGAGGGGTGAAAAAACGGAAATCATGAGACACTAGGGTGTGTTGTATGCTTACATGTTTTAAATCACTGTATAACACTGTTACTGTTGGTTCATACTAATTGTAGGATTAAGTGAGTAAGAGGAAGGAAGCCACTTAGGTAAGTGAGGGACGCTGAAACAGGTAGGCATGGAGGAAGTATAAGGGAAGATGATCTGTTGAGAGTTACAATTTGGATAAGGTTATTGGAATTAACAAAGTAACACAGTTTATATGTGGGGTTTGAGGGGTTCATATTTGTGGGGGTTAAATATATGTGTAGGACAGGAAGACAGGGAGGGGGCAGACCAGATACTTTGTAGGATATCTGTACAGGACAGGAGGACGGGGGAGGGTACTGACCTGATGTAGGATGCATGACATAAGTATGGGGGGATAGGGGACATGAAGAGCAACGAGGCCCGGGGTGACGAGTGGCCTGGGTGGTGGGGGAGCTCTCCCTAGGTCCTCCCTCGGGAGTTGACTCCGTTGGACAAATGCGGTTATGGATCCAAAACAAACAAACAAACAAACAAACTAGTATCCATGACTGGTGCACCCCTAATCTTTAACATAGCCGGAAATGGAGTCCAGTCTAGATGCAAATGGCTGGTGTTCATATTGCATTTAAGAGTCATTTACCATAACTGAAAAGTGAGACTGTTAGATATCAACTGTCTATATCTGTTGTGGTCATGTTTCCATGACGTTAGATTTGTTCTGTAGAATGTTGTAAAACAATTATATATCAAAAGGCTATGGACGATGGCCTCAATATGCTATGTCTTTAATGGCAAACACTGTTATTTTTGCTATACATCTACTGTTTTCGGAGTACCAAATCAGCTCTTTCTCATTTTCAAAGGTCAATATACGTTTTAGGACTAGGTGTGGCATTGTTTGCAGGGCTATTGAATGATAATATTTCGGAATCATATCTAATTGTATACGAATGGCAAGCGTTATTTGCTGGCAACAACGCAGCATCTAGAGGTGAAATTGGCGCATTTTAAAGATCTCCCTTAGCCCTCATGAAACAGATGCCAGCCATCACTAATTTAGCTAACAGTACCATTTTTTTATACTCTTTAGTATTTCCTGGCCCAGGCATCCCAGTAGGTTTTAGAATGTGTAACCATAAGCTCTTTGGTAGCAGTGGTACTGTAAGAATCAGTATAAAAGTAGTCTTTTAATTGAGAAATTCTTGTCTCGTACATTTCAGGCGATTTCATGAAGAGTTAACTGATATATAAGGCTGGGCCACTTGGAAACATGCGGGGTTGAAAGGAATACAATGTGCAGATCTAGTATGCACTTCTTGTACTTAAAAGTTAATCAGCTTGGAATCAATAGGTAATTCTAGTTGGTAGTGTCAGTTACTACTGGGTTTCCTTATGCAGTTGTCTAAAGTAACAACATGTCATCATCATACAATTTTGATTAGAAATGAGAAATCTACTGATGATAAAGAAAAGAATCTTCAAATCATTTCTTTTTATGAAATCAATCCACTAGGTGGGTTAATGAGATTGATATCCTGATTATATACATTCGCGATAGAGGATAATTCAATACAAAATTGTTGACAAAGCAAATACATATACTCATACCTGTAACGCTAACACTATTATTTTAGGAAACATACATGTATTAGTAGATGATTAGATTACATATTTCCAATTCTGCAAGTGTTTTGTAGTGAAAATGCTGTGATGGCCTGAGGAGACATCTACTGTATTTGAGAAACATTAAGTGAATGACCCAACACATACATATATTGTGGACATCTACTGCAGTCATACCCTCCCATACATGTACATAGTCAGCGAGACTTGTGAATGAAGGGACTGGGTCATTTCGTTGACCTGTTGAGTAATTGTGAGGAAATGCAAATAGCAGTCACTCCTCAATTTAGGAACTCCAAAATGGCTTTCTGATTAGCTTCTTCAATAATTGAGAAATTGAGAGCTAATTGCTCGTCTTGAGAATACCGCCTAAGGAGGCCGATGCTTAATAGCTCAGCGTGCGAGAACTCATTGGATATGTTATAGGCCATTTCTGGCCATAGAAGATAGAAAAGTGCTATGGCATGTTTAAAATTAATTAGGAATCAAATCAGGAACTCATTCAACTTCAATTGATCACTAAAATTTGATGATGTGAGGCTGAAAGGTCTAGTTCCTAGTTACCGTACATACACTGAATGTGATTTATATATGAGTGGAAGCCTTTATTGCTTAGTAATGCAGTGTCCTGCTATTGAATACATCAAACAAAAATGTACAGAAATCTGCACTTTCTTGTTAGAGAACTAAAGTCTCCTTCTAACGTAATTAGACATTATTGAAAAGTGTTGGTTATCATTTTAATGATACATATTTTAAAATCTAAACCAATTCCAACTTTGTTCAGACTTTTTAGAAGTATCTTAAATTTTGTAAATACAATATTTGATAATATTTGAAGAAACATTTGTAATGGACGGATGTTAAACAATTTCTTTAAATGTTCAGAAATACTATAGTTTAATATTATCAAGCTTTATTGTGGAAAATATTGTTTGACGTTTGATTTATGTATATTCCGGTATTTTATTAAGACTTTTTCATACATTTAGAAACATTTTAAAGTATGTCAATAAAATAGTCAATAAATCTTTAAAACAACATCTGTAATAAGCAGATATAAGCAGATGTAAAATATTAACTATAAATGTTGAATAAAGATGGTTTAATGCTATGAAACACCATTATTAAAGAAAAATTGATTAATGTTTTAAGAAATAATTCCTTGATGTAAATAGTATACTAATATCATGTTTGTATTGTATGATATTATTCAAATTTATCATTTCACTAATGTTTTCACTGTGGTAAATGAAAGTTTTCATATGTCATACTCATGTTTATTGTGAGTGTTTTTCACAATTCTTTTCCAGTCCTTCTTAAAACATATTTTGAAAATATTTTGTGTCGGGTTAGGCCTCAGCAGCGCTACTCAGAGTCTGGCAGCCTTCAGGAGTATGACACATATCATATCGCCCAGAGCAACAGTCTATTATGACAGTTTATTTCTCTATAAGGTATTTGTCATTGCTCTAGCAATGATATATCACAATTAATGGACAAAAAGTTATGACAAAGAATCATCATTAGCCTTTTTTCACCATGAACTAAAACACATCCTGTTTTTGAATTAAGAAAGTATTCAAACCTCATCACGCTTAATCACTGTCCGTCTTGATGACGTCACTCATTCTCTTGAATCATATCATTCTAATCACCCATAGTTAAATTCTGAAACTCTGCTATGTTGCCGTTTTGGATGGATATCATTGACGGCCTAAAAGTACTAAAGAGATGCAGTGCACTTAAGACGTGGGCAGCACCATCCTAATACTTCATTACGGCACAGGATGAACTTGATGATTCCACTCTCCTTGTTCCATCTCTTTTATATCATTCATTTTGATATTTTGTTGCAAAGTATTTAAACGTTTTTACATGCAGTACCGGCCATTATATAGATAAGGAAGTCATAGTACATAGGTACAATATGTATATTAGCCAAGTGCTCAATAAATTTGTACCTGTTTTGTTTTTGCTGTGGGCATGCCTGATCCATGGAAAAAGAATAGAAATTATCTGAAAATCAAAAGAAAAGTCAATTCATCGAAACCACAAAGATTGTTGCCTGATATTGCTGTCAATAGTTTGCGGATGGTATGGTGCCTCTGCTTGGGCGCGCAAGGGAAGTGGAACCTTCATCTGTTTGAATGTTCGCCTTGATGCTTTGCATCAACATTTAATACAAAGTGCACAGTCTAGTCCAAAATGTCATAAATCGTTAACACATTAACCGAATGGGGAACATACACATTCACAACATGTTAATGTTTGCTTGACACTCTGCCTTTCTGGTTTATTTGTTATAAGCGGCCATAAGTTGATGTTTTTCTTCCATGATAGATGTCAGCACTGAAATAACTTGGGCTTGAATTAGCCTTAGAGCAAAGATCCTGGCTTGTGTGAATCTATCCGAAGAGGAATTCCGACAATTTAAAAGGATTCTACGGAAAGCTGGTTTTCTGATTCTTTCAAAATAGATAGCGGGACATGTCTGCACGGGATTTTGATACGAAATACCTACTCACATAACCCATCGATCTGGGCAATATGGAGAAAATACCAGAGGTTATAAGAATGGTTAGAGATTTCAGTAAAACTAACGAACGAGTGTTTGTCTGTTGCGAACAATACAAACACGCGAGATCGTATTGTTGGCAATGGACACATTTTACAATGGGACCTAATGAGCAAAATCAACATTTTGCGGAGTTGAGACAAAACAATTGTTTATACATACACGTAGTAGTGCTCCTAACATGTTTGCCAAGTTTGGATGGAAAACTCGAACGTTTTGTCACAAAAAAGTGGCAAAAGTGATTGCCAAACTCGAGTCAGACAGACTATAACAAAACCTTTTTTATTTTTCATATAAAAAAATACTGGAGAATTTAATGTTATAGAGTATGATTAGGTATATTTAATCAGGAAAGTAAAATATCTATTAAATGTTCCTGTAAAATGACCATAGCCTCAATATTTACTGTTGAATATTTCGGCTTCCTATTACTAACTCTTCGCATAGAGTCTTCGCTCGCACTTTGAGACCAATTCGATCAGAAGTCTGTCATGCCATGAATGGCAAAAGAGATGCTGTTGACCCTGCATAGCTATAGTTAAATTGATCATGATTTCAGCCTCATTCCTCATGCACTAGTAAACCTAAATAGGAAGATGCAAATGATTGAATTTATAAAATGCGTTACTATGTTCCTTACATGTGCTGCAATCTATATGTTAGGGGATGACATGTTTTATGAAACGCCTTCCATATGTTTCCGATTGGCAGTGGCATAAATATTCCTTCATGCTAAGAAATTTGAATTTTGATTACCGTCACCTTTTATGCCATGTTGTGGCTAAGTCTTGGCTAGCCAGTTGTACGTGGATAAGGAAACGGGAGTACCCGGAGAAAAACATCGCCAACCCAAAGTTACTGGCGGTTTTCTAACATTCTCGGCGGGGATTAACCGGAAAAGGGGTGAAAGATAGCAAGCAGTCAATGGCAGCTCTTTAGCCAACTAGGCTTGGCTAGTCCCTTGATGCTTGGGGAAAATTACGAGTTTTGAGATAATTCTAACTTAAGATCTAATTCATTTTATATAAAGCATTACGTGCGTTATGATTCTAAGAATAACTGACTTCAATCGAATTAAGACAGCACAATGAAATCGCAATGCTGCAGATGCTTGAATTTATTGACAGTTTTAGAAGTTCCAGTTTAATTTCGTAAAACTAACATGATTAAGGAACAAAACATGACACCACTTTTATGGCAGGGGTCATCGACTTCGTTTTATTTGTAAACAAAACTGCGATTTATAATATTGGCGTATACAACATTCCGTTCTTTCTTTCTTTTAGCATTTTACTCCTACGGGAACAGGGGGAAGTGTCATTGCCCGATTTACTGTTCCACTGGAAGCATTTTCTCTGATATATGGAAATATGGCGGCAACACCGATAATTTGAAGACGCAACTTTACGTTTAACCATAATTTAGTGCAAATCAGAATTGCCGGGTTTAATATTAACCGAAGATTGTTTAAACACGTCAGTATCTTAACCATAGAGATTGATGTAAAATAGGACTTCTTTGACAGAATAAAGCCAGAATTCCCTAAAATTGGTTAGAGAGTTACCAAATTGTAACTCTATTTAGCTGTTCTTACATACGATATTGTTTTGAAAAATGAATATTTAAAAGAAATCATATAATTTCAGTAAAATGAAAATCACTATGGTCAAACCGTAAAGTGTTCAAAAGTGCCTCGTAGGATTCTGCTTAGCATAGGCAGCTATAGTCGCTATGGTACAAATTTAGTAAAAATAAAGGTATTTTTGTACCAATTTGGTTTCACAATTGGCAGTAGTGGAAGTTTGATTGTAATAGGTTATGTTTGTTTGGGCTATTAGGCTCAATAGGTGTCAGCGTTTTAGAGTATCATAGGACCCTAAGGCTTCAAGACACATTGGCAAATAAGAAAAGGCATTCATATTTCCCACTTGAGCAGCTCAATCCATTGTGTCTACAGGGAAGGTTGCACAGGACGGGGACTTAGACACATATCTGCAAATCGAGGCAAACTGTATGACTGGCCAAATCGGATTTATTTAGATTCAGTCAAACAATGTTAGACTTTTAATATATTGCGGTTAGCCGAATTGCTCCCTAGCTAATGTTGTTCTGTTGTGTGTGATTTAAAGGTGTTTTGATGTACATTGACTATTTTAATAGGGCTTTAAGTTCTAAAAGATTCTAGCGAGGTCTTGTACTCACACTTACAAAAAGATTCCGTGGAGTTTCTGTTCAGTGCGAGCTTTAATATAAGATTCCAGAATGTTCTATCGTCATAAAAACAAGTGAACTTTTGAGATGTTTCTAAAGTGACCTTTCACTTTGTATAAAGGAGAGATAAGACTGCTCAGTTGGGCAAAGGAATATAAAGTAAATTGTTGCATTAATTGCTCATTGCTGAGCTGGGGAAAACTGCCCTTGCGTTGAACTGAATTCTACTTGAAATTAGACTTTCTTGCAAATAGGCGATGAAAACATCCTGGAGTGCTCGTTTATCGATGATCGTGATATGGTTTAGTGAAAAACGTGCTACTTTGTATGTATTCTTCTTATCAAGGTGTTTCTAGATAATTGCTATTCTTAATCAGTGGCTTCTGTCGTTCCTCTGACTTTTATCGCATGAATTCTTTCATCTCTTCCGCTTCTCTTCGTATCATTCTCACTTTGTATATGAACAAAGTAGGTCCATTTCCAATGTCTTTAGTTGAAAACATTAGCAAGCTGTGGTTCACCTGGACATATACTTTGCTGCTTAGGGCGGTTTGACCAGAACCTGAAAAATTTTAACTTTAGATTACAAACTG
>OZ012689.1:36688244-36692048 GCA_963942565.1 Maea johnstoni
TGAACATCTCGTACTCATGCAAACCAGATTGAACTTTGTAGAAAGTTCATTTTACCAGCTGAACCCGCCTACTACCGGGTTGGCATGGTTGCTATATAAATGTGCGGCGCTTTGAATTACTCTTGATAAATAATGTCTAGTAAAAAAAGATAAAAAGTGTTTTTTTTGCACTGAGTGATCTCACATTTAGGGTGCATGTGCTTAAACGGGTACAAATTGAATATTTTTGGAGATTGAGTTTTACTGAAAGGCATATATGAAGTCTTTTAAGGGCAATCAATACTGTAGATTGCCAAAAGATTGTGTAGAGTAAATTTTGCGAATCTACAGAAAATCGATTTTTACGTTTTTTAAATTTGCAAATTGGCCGCAACATGGAGTGCCAGCTATACACTTAAAGTGGCAGCACTAATCATTGTGAAATTTAATTTTGCGTCCGAGGCTAAACGCAAAAAAACGCAATGATTAAACTAACGCAATCTTTTCCGAATTACTTTTTACTTTTCAGTAGGTATCTCTTGAAGGTAGACACTATGAGCTTTCATTTGATGTATTATTAGACGAAGGGTAGTGAAGGTTATATACAGCAACTTGGTGAAAACTCATGACTATCTCGAATTCTAGTCTTGTGGTCTCTTAGCATTGTTTTACACTACTAACTCTTGACAATTAATACGATCCTTGTCTAGAGGAATTAGTGAATATAAATGTTAAGGGTGTGTTTCTACTGTATTGAGTAGCCCCACGTTTAGAGTAATTATTCAGAAACGAAAAAGCGTGTTATTGGAACATTTTTGTTTTAATGCAAGGCATAATTATGGGATTGTGCAGGCAAACACCATATATCTCCAGAAAGTAGACACTCTGCGCTTTTATTTGATTATAATCAAACCCCTTGCACATTTGTATTGTATTGCATTGAAAATATGGCGTAATATATACTAGCTTTAAGGATATATACGCAGCTTGGAAAAAACTCACTCTACTTTTATGGCTTCTTAGCATTCATAATTCTTATTCAAATTATTCTTGACTGTCAATTTCATCCTTGTTCACTGATGAGTGACCCCATGTTTAGAGTATGAATTGCAGAAAGGGTTTAAACTTGATATTGTTGGACCCTATAAGATAAAATAAAAGACATATTAGTTTTAAGGCTGTGGTGCACACTGGTGACACACTCAAAATACGACATCTCCAAGTTTAGTACCCCTGTCCCCTTTCTAACAATGGTTATCTAAACCCTGAGGTCTCTGTGTTTCAACTATAAGTTTTCTTTAATTTATCTGCTTGAGTTGACCTGGATAGGATCACAGTTTCTATTTTGCAGTGTTTTACCTCAAATGAGATTTTCTTGATCAATAAAGGGTACATTTGATTTATTAATACCATGCGTGTCTGCTAAATATACTAGGCTGGGGCAACCTGATGGCAAATTTGGAGTTTCTGCAGGATAATACCTTACACCATGCGATTTTATTAAGAATTTTACTTACGAAAGTAGGACAACAAGGCAGAAAAAGCATACCCATTGTGATCTACTTTCTTAAGTAAAAAATTCCACCAAGGTTGCAGGAACTCAAATCAAATTTTCCAACAAGCTGCCCTATCCGAGTATATATAGCAAATGTGCATTACATTTACAAATCAAGCTGGTTCTACCGCCGGTAGGGGCCCTTCCCCAAATCTGGTACTTATGTGCTGCACTTTAAGCATGGCAGCTATATTTAGTAAGAAGCCTTGGTAGACACCTTACATACTTTCACTTTCCCTTTTTATATCATAAGGAATGAATGTGAAAGTAGGTCCATATGCTATAAGCTACTTCACCGATATTTTATAACATTGGATATGCTATAACCTTTTAGCTCAGGTAAGTCAAAACTGTAATTGTCCTCAAAAAGTCTGAACCCAAATAAGTTGTAATGGGGATTATCAGTCAAAATCCAATACTATATTATTCATGTGTGACGATTCTAGAACACTTGTTTCACCATAGTCATGTGACATATGAACATAAAACTTGAGTCGAGCCAAACGTCTATTTTTGAGCTCTGGGGTTAGTCTATTAGATTGGCAAGACATGATCTTCTTGAAATGAATTTGATCATTTCACACGCGTTTGTGGGTGCATGGTTATCTAGGTTAGTGTTTTGCGTGTCAGGCATTGGAAGTGTTAAGGTGTTTGAATCAATTACTCGCGTGAGTAAGGAAGACAACAATAGTAATATATATCATAGATATCCTGCAGGTCATGTAAAGACGGTGAAAATAGGAATAGTCAGATGCTGTATAACCCTTTTCTAAGGTTCGCATGCTCACCACGCTAGACAATATCAGCCTTTTCAAATAGAGTATGAATATTGTCACCGCAACAACAAAGTATTATGTCTACACCCAACTCCCCCAGGGAAGGGTAGCGCTTTGACTAAAGAAAAAAACGCATGATGGGTATCTAGAATAAAGCCTACCCTAAGCTCTAGCACTATCGAATCGTGTGCCACACTGCCTAGAGACGCTGATATTAGTTCGAACAGATCGCAGCCCTCAAGGAAGACGTGCAGCACCACTTGGTGAACTATAAATGAAGGGGTTAATGGGTGTATTACCCGGCCCTCATGCACAGCACAGGTTTAGTTCGAAATCATTCTTTCTAGGCACAATTACCTTGTTGAGACTCTTACCAATTTTAATTACTACATAACATATATGGTTCTCCAAAGAAAGAAAATGGTAGCACCAAGGCCATGTGTAACAGTAAACCTGACCCAACTGAAAATCTCTCCTAGGAAAAGCTCAAATATATATTGTCACTGCCAATCCCATAGCATATGCCTTGGCAATCACAAAACACACAATCAAAGGGATTGACGCAGCTGACTGTTGTTTCAACAGTGAGAATCATCCTCATTCAAATGTTAATTCAAAACGGCATAAAATTCCTGCCTGATAAAAGTTATCCAAAAACTCACAAATATGTTATTATTCGTGGATACGTGCTTAGAGACGTAACTCAGTATATATCAACCTTCATTCCTCTACGTCTAAAAGGCTGTTGCTGACAATTTACAATAGATGGCGCCGCAAAATGTAGACAATGGTGATCTCGCTCTTCCATTCTCCTTACCCACTAAGGACTATTTTCAAAATTTAAGAGCACAAATGCCACCGATGGGCAAATAAATGCTCAAACAGTTCCCATGATATGCCAGGCAAATGACCCAAGGCTGTAGTTATGGACAGCAAGGGGTATGGAATTCAGCCAGTGCCAGAATCCACCTTCAAAACCTATATAATGGTAACAACATTAACGATACCAGCCACCTTTTTGCAAACTTCCACCTCCTTAGATTACTGCTACTAAAGGTAATAAGGCTGTGCAGGTCGTCAGGTACTGCTGAGCAACTACATGTAAACTTGCCTAAAATGACGTTTGGAATGTCTTTCTACCAAAAAGGACACACACACACACTCATATATATATATATATATATATATATATATATATATATATATATATATATATATATATATATATATATATATATATATATATATATATATATATATATATATATATATATATATATATATATATATATATATATATATATATGTGTGTGTGTATATATATGTATATATATATATATATATATATATATATATATATATATATATATATATATATATATATATATATATATATATATATATATATATATATATATATATATATATATATATAGGTATATGGTGCGTGTGAATCGAATCGATCTCGGAAAGCTCGCCACCACTGCTTACCAG
>OZ012689.1:36692248-36734748 GCA_963942565.1 Maea johnstoni
ATATATATATATATATATATTATATAATATATATATATATATATATATATATATTATATATATATATATATATATATATATATATATATATATATATATATATAATATATATATATATATATATATATATATATATATATATATATATATATATATATATATATATATATATATATATATATATATTTATTGTATATATATATATATATATATATGTATATATATATATATATATATATATATATATATATATATATATATATATATATATATATTATATATATATATATATATATATATATATATATGTATATATATATATATATATATATATATATATATAAATATAAATATATATATATATATATATATAATTATATATATATATATTATATATAGTATATATATATATATATATATATATATATATATATATATATATATATATATATATATATCATGGCTTAGTAAAAGCAATACAGTGTATATAAGCGCCACAGCTTTGTAATGCTTAAAGGAAGGCTTGGACGCAGTGAAAGTTGTTGAGCGCGTTATTGTTGTTATTGATGGTGCCTAGAAGTTGGGCTGAGCCTGTGTGTCAGTGGTATGTGTTATCATCCTTGCTGACATACAAATGTAGCAACTTTTTGACTGCTCAGCGGCTCCTTTCAAGTCTTAAACCATTAATGCTCACAGCGGCCAAAAGCAGCCTGACGATTTTGATTAATTATTATAGGGGAAGGCACAGTTTGGGAAATTACCTGTTGCAAAAAATGCTATTCAGAACACTATCAACAACTCTGCTTCAAATGTTTTGCAAAATCAATCTTAATTCCTAAGTTCTTGGTAAAAGCATCAAAGATCCACACGACAATTACAAGAGCAACCGCGATGCAATTAATCAGTAAACGCACATAGCTACTCGCTGTAGTCACTAGTTTAACTTTCAATGCTGAGGCTACTTTAAACCAAAGCACAATGGCGCAAAGATTTTTGAAAATCATCTAAACCCTGTTATGTTGGTATTCATTGGAAAGCTCTCACTGGAAACTCTCTCAAATGGGTACCCATGTGCCAGGGTTTCAATCGTTTTTCAGGGTTTTTGCATCAATTTGTATTGGCCAAATTAGCCACCAGGAGCATAAGGGTTAAAGCAAAGCCATCCCAAACCATTACACTATCAATCAGATCAATCAATCAAATCATTGGTTACAAATAAAACATTACATTAGAAACGAAAATGGTAAATTTTAGTAATGTCCGCTTTACATCTCTCATCATTCATGCTTGTGATCCGTAAATGCAATGTTGTCCACTGATCTTTTATAAGCAGCTCTGTATAAATGCCATTAGTGAAGATGTTATCTTCAAATTCTCTACCATTCCTCAGCACTTGGAACGTATTAAGGTAATCGTAGAAGCCTTTAAGTAAAATCTTTTTTTTTTTCTTGACCTGATCGGTATGCGTTTCGTGTCAACTTGCCTTCTTATAGCGCGGGCGGCTGTACATGGAATGCCACGAATTGCTTTAATCCAATGGTTTTAACTAACCATTGGCCAAATGCATTGTGATAATTTTGATGAGAATTTGCAGGTAAAAGCAAAGTTGAGAAAATTGCTACTCAGAACATTACCAACAATTCTCCTTGAAAGACATAGTATGATCATACTCATATTACAAGTCATTGTCAAGAGTATCAAAGATCGAGGCGGCAGTTTATAGAGGAACTCAAAGGGTGGCTTATGGAGTTATTTTGAGAATATAGAATCATTTTTAATTTTATACCTTGTTAAAGCCCGCATCATTTCCCTCATAATCAGATTAACTGTGAATATCTAGGCAATCACACAGGAGAGTGAGAGACCGTTTATTGTATGTATGTATGTATGTATGTATGTATGTATGTATGTATGTATGTATGTATGTATGTATGTTTATTTCCTGTAATGGGTACATTACAGAAGCTCCCATTAGGCTGGCACACAAGCAGAAAATGGTTTATGCCCCTTTCTCTTTACCGAATACCACAACTACACGCTCGCTTCAAACATGCATTTTTGTGTTCAAATGTAAAGGGATTTGTTTGAGATTTGTCATAGTCATAACTGAGGATATTTTAAAAGGAAAGCACATCACAGTTTCTTCCAATTGTGACTTTAATCAGGAGTCATGGAATTTGAAATTTGAAAAATGCACTTTTTCTTTTTTTCAACAAAAAAACTCTGAATGAAATGATAATACAGTTTGAACGGAGTAAACATTCAACAAACTAGGATAGGCCTCCCTCCGTATTGATCATTCCTCCACATTTGTGGAATTTGAAGCTTTCCAGTTTATATTTGAGGGTAGGAGCTTCGTTTGAAATTAAAACGCATGTTTTCCAATTGTTTACCAAATAAATCTTACGTCCTACTGTGAGGGTATTTGTGTGATGCTTATTGCATTCCTTCAGCCTTTCAGGCAAAAACACTTTGTATAGGCAGGGTAGCTTAAAGCTACCTTAAGCATGGAAGGGTTAACTCCCCCTCGCACTGCAGGCAACTCTGCATAATCCGGAGTGATGTGGACCCTAAATTTCTGTCCGGATATGGCAAAATCCGGATTATGCGCATAATAATTAGATGTATAGGAAGGGACTGGGACTGTCCAATCTGTCCGGTTTGGACGAAAATCCGGATAACACATGGACTAAGCAGAGTTACCTGTATCAAGGTTCCCCATTCGGTTTGGCTTATGGAAGGAGCCGAAGCGGAACCGTAGTTGTATCGTAGTAGCTCTACAGAAGCTTCGAGTAAATGGCATCTCTGAATGACCATTCAATATAGAGAATGGTCAGTGCAAACACAAGTGTGGAGTTTGGTGTCTTTCATAGTGAAATCACATGGTATCGGTAGCATCTCTCCATCTATTCTAAACGGCTACCTGATGTGGATGCACACTTGAAAATATTTGGTTTGCGCGTTATTCTGTCTATGCGAAATCTATGCTAAAATGATAGTCATACAATTTTTAAATGAGGACACGTTTATTTCAAGTTTGTAATCTTCAAATTGCTCTTTAAATTTTTTTAATTGCACGTTCATACTCCTGGTTTGCAGACTTCAAATTGCTCTTTAATTATTTTGATTGCAATCTTCAAATTGCTCTTACATTCTTTTGGTTTGCTATTTTCAAAATGCTTTTTAACTCTTTTGGTTGATGGGCGTCCCGCAGAGGTGAGTGACTGGTCGGTTGTCTCTTAAGCGCATAGATCTTGCGCCTCAAACTAAATGCTTTATCAACTCTGTCAAGTGTTGGCACATTCCGCGAGCGTAGTGCTGCCATTACCCAGGGCATCTCAGGAGCAGCAGGAGCAGCAGCATCAGGGCCTAATAGACTGGCCAGACTGTTGACGACGCGGGCCGCATCCCTGCAGAGTTTACTCACCGTCTGCGGCCACTCTACACTACTGTGCTAGACTCCGCCATTTATGGCAGCATAGGATGGACGGGAGGCAAACAGTTAAGGTAGCTTATGGGTTTATTATATGGACGCTAGTGTAAGGGATTCGCCGTGGCCTCAGTGTTACGATGCCTTGCTCCGTGGCGTGAAGTCGTAGGTTCGATTCTCTGCTGTATCCCTACAGGCGGGTTGGCCTAGTCGCTTCATAGATGTGCGATGTTGTGGAGGGCTGTACATGGTGCTTCTGCAACTTAAAGACCCGTTGGAACTATTCGTGAAGAGAAGGGAATTGCTTCCCGGTTCCGGGTGTCCATCTCGTTGAAAGCGATGTAAAACCATTTCCCTCCTCCCCTTCCCCCTCAACTTCTCGCTAAACAAAACCAGAACACGTCTATATTGTGCATTAAATTCCACAATGATATATTGCATGTGTTTTGACCCAATGATTTTCCCTTGATGGTAGACGGTGGCAGGTCCAGCATGTAAAGAAATAAAGGGACACGCGCCAACTGTGGGTCCATTGTGCCATGTGTGCTATGATGCAAAATGTTGGATGTTTAAGGTATACGATATACAACCAAATAAGAGTCTAAAGCTGCATTTCAAACATCTATTAATTAATCGGAGCTGGTGATAAATATACGTGTATATTATTATATCATTTGTTAAAATCCATAGCCTCTCTCTGCGTGTCTTGTAGGGGGTTTCGTGTGTTCTGAACATGATAATGAAATGAGGAAGAGTCAATAGTGTTTTGTCGTGAAGTTGTATGGTGAAGAAGTCTCTTTGTTTTGAAATTCCCAACATGTATTGTATTGACTACAACTCTGGCCGTAAAAAATCATACAAAATGATATTAATTTTGAATACACAGGTGAAATGCAACACACAGGTAAAATAAGTAGTGGCAGTCAGCACAGAAATCGTTAATATACAATTGGGTTACAATTAACTACTAGTATAGGGTAAATTATAAGGTTATCAAATACAGCTATTACACTAATGCCACAAAACCAATTACAGCCAAGTAATAAAAAGATGGACCAAGGGACTCTTAGGTCATGCAGTTTTTCTTTTAAGTCTTCCAAAGGTCTTGCCATGGTCGCTGCAGGTATTGATAAAGTCTTGGTTACACTTGATATTGTCTTAGTATCATCAACAAATGACAGAATACCAACCATGGTCCAGACATTCAAGCTGTTTCTGAATGTCTTCCAAGTCTTCGGCTAGGGTTATATATTTTGACCACACACCCTTTGGCTAGTTGCCTGGGAGTCCCTCACGGGTATTAATCACATGCTCTAATGAGTATGCGCAACGATTTGGGGATTCGATCACTTTTTCCGCCGGACTGTTGCCAAATCTTGATATAAATGTCCAGTTGTGAATGTTGGACGAAATCACCAAAGTTCTAGGGCAACCCCATCAGGTTTCGACTGGGTTTCAAACCTAGACAGAGATGAGATACAGCCAGCAGTCTTTGGTAACACCTTAGACCAATTGGCTATCGGGGCCTGCCCTCTACTGTTTGTTTGTGTTACGGAGTCTCATAAGTCGAATAATATTATTCATTGACTACCAACTACCGGTAACTCTGCGACTGGCACTAATGATTCTAGTTCGTCTACTAAAATGAGCTTGACCACTGAGTCCTTAGTGTCTTCGACATTGTCCAGGGTTGTCCAAATAGCGAAGTCCTGGAGCACAGACAATTGCTCCTGTAACATACCAATATTGGGGGCCTCACTACAATAATCCGTTTGAACATTGCTAAGTAAGCTGATACTACTACCAATACATCAGCCATTTAGCAATATTACAGACCCAGAGAGGGCGTGTCTAAAAATGAGTGGTAGGCGCACAAATCCAGTCCCATAGTACCGATTAGTAGAGGTGAAAGGTGCAGGTACACTGATTCAAATTTAGATACGGCCCAATAAGTACAAAGCTTTTCTGGGATCTGCGATTTTGACCAAAGAAAATCACACACGTGGTCTGCTCACATATTCAACGCTATATAAACAAAATCGCTCGCTTCTTTCAGGACTAAACAGCTAAGTGGTCGCGATGGCTAGACCATAAGGCCAACCGGCCGTAGATTTACCTTATGTCGTTATGAAATAATTATGTGCGCCAAAACAGCTGAAAAACTTTTTCGATCTACAGACCTCTTCCCTTTGCTGGTGGACAAACAATACTAATTTTGGCTATACGCCTTTAAGTGTGGTAAACTTTACAGCTGCAACGTGGAAAAATTTTCAACTGTACGAGTCTGCTTTTTAGAAGTTCAGGACATAACATTTGCGAACATTTCACTTCACTTTATGAACAATTCGTCAAGTTTCAAGGCGGTATCAATGAATGGAGTTTGCGTCTGTTTAATCTGTATTCAGAAGTTCAATTGAAACATTAAATAGGCTCACTTAAAATTTTCCGATTTAAACAGTGATTAAAAGTTGTGTCGTGTTGCAAGTTTTGAAGCATCTCTCGCACACTGGTGCGACTATTTAACAGTTTGAACACCATGCAGACTGTCATGCCATGGAGCCTCCCCCATAGATCCTCATGAGCGTGGGACTTTGACTCTTATAAGCCTGGACCACTGACTCTCATCTGCCTAGCCTTTTCTTAATTTTTCACATTACATGACTGTGTAGTTTTAATATTGAATTAGACTTCAATCATGGTAGCTTTATAAACTTGTGGCATGTAATTATGTCTGAATGTAGTCAGTATCCATAGCATTCAATCTGCCATTGATATGTCTGAGAGGAGCAGGGTTATGACTATGAAAGGAGGTCAGGTTTTGTCCATCTGGATCTGATCAATTAAGTATATTCAAAGGATTCACCTTATTGGCGGGGTAGCCTTCAATCTACATTGTAGATTTGTTTGCTATCAGTATTATACTATTATAATGAGTTTTTGTTTATCTTGTTGATAGGGCCCATTATATTGTCCATAATCTTTTTTGTGTGAAATCATATTCTAGGTCTTTTTCTTTTGCAAACGCTTCCAAAACTTTTTGATGGATGGACAGCAAAGGAAGGCGTGTGGTGTTTTCTTTAAGTGGAAGAGCCTGTTTGGTGTTGTACGATGTTGTCATAGCTTAAATCGGAGGTTTCTGACATGCAAGTCATTTGTGTTGTATGAGAAGTTTTAATTGACTTCTCACACACTCTTCTCATACGTCTACACTAATGGTTCTTTATGGCCTTGCTAAATGTTGCGGGCTTGTTTAGTGCCCCTTTTTGCCGGCGACACGTACAGCGACACGTACTCACAAGAGCCATAGCCAAGAAAACATAAGCCTATACATATATATATATATATATATATATATATATATATATATATATATATATATATATATATATATATATATATATATATATATATATATATATATATATATATCCTGACCTTCAATGAAGACGTTGTATCATTCTGACGTGGTTTATCCCTATAAATAAAAGCCGAGGTTGTGAGTTATGGTTTGTGGGCATGCTTGGGTGTGGTAATCATAGTTCCATATTACAGTGGTTTACTACTACCACCTAGGGAGATGGAATGCTTCCATCTCGGATCAAGCTAAACTTAGCTAGCCAGGGAAGATGTATGTATGAATTTGCATTCCAGTATATAAATATATACCATTACATATATATATATATATATATATATATATATATATATATATATATATATATATATATATATATATATATATATATATATATATATATATATATATATATATATATATATATATATATATACAGTCAAACCTCTATTAAGCGACCGCTCAAGGGAAATGTCAAAAGGGGTCTTTTAAGGAGGTGGTCTCTTAAGAAGGGGTTGAGGGTCTGAGCGAGGTTATGAAAAAACAAGGAATTTCCAACAATGACCTCGAATTATTCATTGATATTTTAAGAATAAAACAATTCAGAAAAATAAAAGTTGAACAATATCATTAATTAAGGACCCTCAGAAATGATATACTTTCAATTTTTTACCGATTATTTCATTAGTATATTGTGCCCTTTCCAATAAACAAGGCGTCTAGGCATTCAAGTGGCCGTTGAATGAAGGACCATTTACTCTTAGGGATAAGATTTCATGGTCGTTGGTCGCGTCAAGCAAGTGGTCGCTTAATCAAGGTAAAATATAGAGGGAATAGCCTTGGGGGGATTTGAAACGGTCGTTCAAGGCAAGTGGTCGTTTAAGAGAAGTGGTCGCTGAGGCAAGTTTGACTGTATATATATATATATATAGACATATATATATATATATATACATATATATATATATATATATAGAGAGAGAGAGAGAGAGAGAGAGAGAGAGAGAGAGAGAGAGAGAGAGAGAGAGAGAGAGAGAGAGATGATCTTTATCTCAAGTCGGTAATGATTTTTCATAGTAAACACGAGCTGCCAGGGATCTTGGCCGACTACAAAATAACAATTCAGAATATAACATACATGGCGTAACAACAATATAAATGATAAGTAGAGGGGAAGTAGGTTGGCACACATTAATGGACAATGAGTAGTACCTTTAGTTTTTCAGGACATACGTTTATGATTTTGAGGTAAAATAGCAGATACATCTGCTCATTTACTGGTATTACTTAAAGCAGCAGAGAGTAAGGAGTTCCATACTTTAGGTCCAGTATATCTAATTGATTGCTTTCCAAAAGAGATTGTGTTATATGGAGGTAATATTAGGGAGTGGTTCCTTCTCAGGCTGCATTCCGATTCTCTCTCTGTGAAATGAGAGCTGACATAGGGAGGGGCCCCTCCATGGACAGCTTTGTGGATCTCTGTAGCTAGGGATCATAGTCTACCTAGATGTAAGCTGTGTAGTTTAGCCTGGTCTAGTAGCTCCTCATAGCTGCTTTTGTAATCCCTGTAAACAATGCGTAGGGCTCGTTCCTGCATCCTCTCTAGCTTGGACTGCCATACAAGGGGGCAGTAGTTGAAATTTGACATTATGTAAGCGCGAACAATTGTCAGTCTCCTGGATTGTTCTAAGAGGTGACTAATTCTCTTAAGAGCATTAAGTTGTTTTGCAGCCTTCTTACACATTGCGGATACTTGAATGTCAAATTTCAGTTTGTCATACAATTCTAAACCTAAAGATTTTACAGATTTTTCAGGTTTGATGTTGATGTTGTCAATGGATAAGTCTGTTTGCACCTTTTTGTGACCAGTGGCAAGGAAAATTGCCTGACATTTTTCAGGGCATTGCTTGCATGCAGTTCCTTTCGAACCAGGCGATAGCACTTTTAGTCATATATATATATATATATATATATATATATATATATATATATATATATATATATATATATATATATATATATATATATATATATATATATATATATTTATATACATATATATATATATATATATATATATATATATATATATACATATATATATATATATATGTGTGTGTGTGCGTGTGTGTGTGTGTGCGTGCCTCCTTTTCGTAAGAAAGAGTCCTTGACCGTTTGACATAACTAGCAGAGAGAGAGAGAGAGAGAGAGAGAGAGAGAGAGAGAGAGATGATCTTTATCTCAAGTCGGTAATGATTTTTCATAGTAAACACGAGCTGCCAGGGATCTTGGCCGACTACAAAATAACAATTCAGAATATAACATACATGGCGTAACAACAATATAAATGATAAGTAGAGGGGAAGTAGGTTGGCACACATTAATGGACAATGAGTAGTACCTTTAGTTTTTCAGGACATACGTTTATGATTTTGAGGTAAAATAGCAGATACATCTGCTCATTTACTGGTATTACTTAAAGCAGCAGAGAGTAAGGAGTTCCATACTTTAGGTCCAGTATATCTAATTGATTGCTTTCCAAAAGAGATTGTGTTATATGGAGGTAATATTAGGGAGTGGTTCCTTCTCAGGCTGCATTCCGATTCTCTCTCTGTGAAATGAGAGCTGACATAGGGAGGGGCCCCTCCATGGACAGCTTTGTGGATCTCTGTAGCTAGGGATCATAGTCTACCTAGATGTAAGCTGTGTAGTTTAGCCTGGTCTAGTAGCTCCTCATAGCTGCTTTTGTAATCCCTGTAAACAATGCGTAGGGCTCGTTCCTGCATCCTCTCTAGCTTGGACTGCCATACAAGGGGGCAGTAGTTGAAATTTGACATTATGTAAGCGCGAACAATTGTCAGTCTCCTGGATTGTTCTAAGAGGTGACTAATTCTCTTAAGAGCATTAAGTTGTTTTGCAGCCTTCTTACACATTGCGGATACTTGAATGTCAAATTTCAGTTTGTCATACAATTCTAAACCTAAAGATTTTACAGATTTTTCAGGTTTGATGTTGATGTTGTCAATGGATAAATCTGTTTGCACCTTTTTGTGACCAGTGGCAAGGAAAATTGCCTGACATTTTTCAGGGCATTGCTTGCATGCAGTTCCTTTCGAACCAGGCGATAGCACTTTTAGTCATATATATATATATATATATATATATATATATATATATATATATATATATATATATATATATATATATATATATATATATATATATATATACATATATTTATATACATATATATATATATATATATATATATATATATATATATATATATATATATATATGTGTGTGTGTGTGTGTGTGTGCGTGTGTGTGTGTGCGTGCCTCCTTTTCGTAAGAAAGAGTCCTTGACCGTTTGACATAACTAGCACAAAACATAGAATTGTTTGGAAATGCACAATCGAAAGGTTGCAAATACTTCATAGCTTGTTCTAAAATACTGCCAAAAAAATTTATTACACAATCTTAAAATTTTCTTCTAGCTTTTATGGGATACATTCAGAAGAAAACGTTACTGGCATATTCTAAGAACTCATCATTCAACGACCTAAACCAGTGTGTTCAAGTTACTTAGACGAATGTACATATGTCGTAAACAATCCCACACTTTATGCTCAGTGACGAATAATTCCTAAAAACACCACCGCAAGAATGCCAGTCATAATCTGCATCCTCAATCTACTTGCAATGTTGCCTCATCTATCACCCATGCCATCAACAAAAACGACTACTGCTTCCGCACGTTTCCGTTCCGCTAAATATATATATATATATATATATATATATATATATATATATATATATATATATATATATATATATATATATATATATATATATATATATATATATACATATATATACATACATATATATATATATATATATATATTATTTATATATATATATATATATATATATATATATATATATATATATATATATATATATATATATATATATATATATATATATATATATATATATATATATATGTGTGTGTGTGTGTGTGTGTGTGTGTGTGTGTGTTGGGGAGGGGGGTGTGCGTGAGGAGGGGGGGTTGAGAGGGGGGTGGATATGTACGTGTATTAGTTAAGTTAGTATTTGTACAACATGGAAAATGTAATATACTTGTGATGATTTTAGATCTTAGCGAGTTTATTGGTTAAGGGTTAGTTGGCGTAATGGGAGGCTCGCTGGCGGCTGGCTAGCAGTGGTTGATGAACGGAGAGAGGTTGCCGCGGTGTTGCGCTATTACTGGCACCTACTTAGCAGGTTTGTCAGCACGCCAGTTAGTACCAGACCACGCACGGCCTTGGGGGCCAAATTGTGCAGTCCACATCGGTATGCATCACCTTAATGAAAACTAATGATACGACTGATTCCGTACGGCCATTCCAAACTGTTCACTCGGTAGGAAGTTAGACTAGTGTTAAACGGTTTTGTGGAATGTCGTTTTCAATACAATTCCAGATATTTAAAAAGGCTGCATATACATACGTGTATAGATACACTAATACGTATATACATACATGGAAAGATATAAATAGTACAAATTTAACGATTACCATTTTGCATCATGAAGTCAGTTGTCTGGTACTCACAACTCTTATAATTGATTTGATGTCATTAATCTTTGTAAATAAATAGATTTCTGTACAGTTGTTTAAGTCAAATCAATTACATTGTAGTTTATTATAATGACGTCAAATAACTAGCCGATTCAAGTCAAGATCACTCTCCAAATCTATACTCCTGTCTCTAGACAGCCCAGTGTCAATGACTCTTTTTTCATCCTTAGTTATCCCTAAGCCGGAAGTTCTTTTAAATCAAACTCAGTATGTCCATGACTACTTTCAAATATACTTTTTATCTTCGTCTAAGTAAAGTTTAGTATCAACGGCATATAATTTAATCTACACATCCTCACTTATAATTGAAGATCTGCACCATATCGTTTTGCAGTGCCCTACTACGGATAATGTACTGAAGGCAATGTATACTGACCTGATGCAGATTGACAAAAGGCTGGAGATTATTTTCAGAGATAACCCAGAGGAAGTATCTAATTGCCTTATAGGCAAAAGTATTTATGGTTTTGACAAAGAATTATGTGCAAACAGATTATTATGTACAAACTATCTACTATCTCAGGACAATAAATATGTGAAATATATCAACAAACACAATAAGAGTATCAATAAAATCAATAAAAGCGTAGCATTATCACTTAGAACCTCTTATATATGAAAACGGTCTGATCTGGCTTTATGATAGTTCAAAGGTCTTTTAATACATTTGGCAATTGTAGCAGAACAAGTTATACATGTATGTTGAATTTCATAGATTGAGGGGATGCCATTTTTTTCATTTTTTACGTTAATTCCCTGTATTTACATACTAGTGTACCCTCAATTAAAACGTCACAGAAAAAACATCAAAATGTGATAAAAAGTATATATCAATGGTGGACATTTTAAAGTCAAGATAGTGGCTTGTTACTCTAATGATGGCGAATTAATCCACATACGTTAGCGATCTACATACAAATGTTGGCGCATTTGTCAAATACTGTAGATTCACAAAAGATTGTGTAGAGTAAATTTTGCGAATTTACAGAAAATCTGTTTTTGCGTTTTTTTTACTTTGCGAATTGGCCGCAACATGGAGTTCCAGTTAAACACTTAAAGTGGCAGCACTAATCATTGCGAAATTTTATTTTGCGTCCGAGGCTAAACGCTAAAAAACGCAAAAAATTAACTAACGCTATCTTTTCCGAATTTACAGTATTGCGCAATATTGATCCTATTTGGCTCTCTGACGCCAGCCACAAGAACATATCAAAACTATATCATCATGATATATGATGAATAAATAGTTCCATTGGAATTTGGGATTGTGTGCCTGGGTCCTATTAGAAACGTGTCCACCGTAATCCATTCATATGCTCTTTTGAAGTTGGATGTAACAGGAAATAGTGTTTCCTTTCAACCGCAGTAATTTCAATGCAACCACAGCTTGGACCAAAACACACATCTGGATTTGTCTGAGTAAGAAGAAGTCTAGACTACGTGTAACATTCATTTCTGTCTAGCCTAGCTGATTTTCACTAAGTGACGATCAAAATTTGGACAGTCATCTAAATCTAAACCATGTGATATGTCCTTCCACTAATTCATCCAAGATAAATGAAAGCCTTCCCTCAGGATGATCTGAGGTCATGATATGCCACGTGTGCATGTTAAAAATGAAAATGCAAGCACCGATTTAACGAATAAGAATCGTTTTTATTAGTATAACATTTCTTATAATTTCCCAATATGAGAATGAGGATGAGGATGAGAATGAGGATAATGATAATGATGATGATGGCTCTGATGGTAGTGATAAAGGCAATAGATTAGGATGGCATGTATAATGATGATAGCAATATTCCCTTCCCTCCCTATTGCCCTGGAGCCTGCCCCGATGGCCGAGTGGTCTAAAGTGTTGCCACTGACTGCTAGCTGTCTGTCACTACTGTCCTGGTTCGAATCCTACCATAATAAATTGTGAGAAGGTTGCCAATGACTTTGGGTTAAATTTGGTTTTTGCCGACTACTCCTGAGTTTCCTCCACCAGTTGCAACTGGCTAGTCACGACTGAACCGCAATATGGCAGAAAACGTGGCGAAAAACATAATTTCTATTTCGTATTGGCCTTTTCTCCACATTCTTGAAGTTTTTTGCCCCCGGTGTTGAAATCGCTATGTAGATTTTCAGTATTTAACCCTTATATATAGCACCCTATTTAGAGGATATTTTTGCAATGTTCATTTCTCATCTGAAGATTCTTATTACGAAGTACAGGGCTGTTTTAGACTTTTGATATGTCATTGATATGGCATCATAAATATAGGAACAAGCAGATGCATTTTCTCTGAATAAGAACCATTTTTCATTAAGATGACTGCAGTATTTATAGGAATACTAGATGCATATGAGCGAGGAATTTTTGAATGAATGAAGATATTCAACCGACTCAGATGAGTCTGATGTGTAAGCCGTGCGAAAGCCGGGCCATAGAATGCAGTGTCCTAGGTTGACCTCTGAACTTTGCCATATGACTACATGTACCCAATGGTAGTCTTTCATAGTATGAGAGAGTCGCTCATCCTTTTATAGAGATTTAGTTTCTGGCATAAGTTACAAGTGCATATCCATCAATCAGTCTTATGTATTGCATAGCATATGCTTTGCAAATGTTTTGTCGCCTAATTGGTAGTCCTAAAGTATCCAACATAAGCCAATACCAACTAACAAACACACGCCTAATAGCAACTGGAGATGTCATTTACAGAAAGAGGAAAACAAGTGGAGTAATTAGTATAGAACACGTCAAAACATGTTAAGAGTACAAATGAGAAACAATGAGTATAGGCCATGTTAAAAAACGACGATTGAGAAACTTCAAATAAAGTGGTCTCCGATGCACAATTATGTATAAAAGAACAGTGGTATATCAAAGCTATATGGTCTGTGACGTTCTAACTTTGTATTGGACTGTTATTGGTTTAATGTTCTTCATAATGTTATTCAAATGTGTAATTGTTGAATATATTTGGAAGTAACTCAAATCGTTGGTGTGTATCTACACTCGCAAACATCTCATATCATTCTATGTTTTTTTGAACAATAAAAAACATATTTTTATAGAGAATTAAAAAAGTATCCGACATCTAAGAAATCAACACATATTAACCTCATGGAGATATAGGTCACCATGCCTGTGAATATGAGAGCTAAATCCCTCAGCCCTACACATGTGCCATATGTTTAGGCGCAGTAGAGGCTTGGCTTCCTAGTACGAGTTCACCTGATTCTCTGGGTAGGGCAGACTGATTGATCGGGCTGGCAGCAGCGAGGGACGGCCGTTCGCCCACACTGAGTGCTCTGAACGCAGCTGTGTGAACAGCACGCTTACTTACAACTCGATTGATGGACGTGATTCTGTGTAAAAGCCGTCTCGACATGTCTCATTCTGGTATTTGTTTCTAGGGATTATGACCCTACATCACATAGTTAAAACGAAAGTATTTTTCACTATCGCCTTAAATAAGTGCATATCTGGGTTGTCTTGACATCAGTGAATCACATATACTGTTAAAATGAGTTAAGTACTAAACAGGTACATAAAAAGCCCTATGGTTCACGTCAACTAATTTCCATAGGTATGAACCTTCCCTGTTATTGCATTTTTCTTTCCCGGGATCTCAACAAAATGGTATATGCTTTAGAAATATAAATCACATACACCAGCACGCCGAACACATGGCTTAATCTTTTTATTGATGTAATCGATACGTTGACCCTAATGTATGGGATTCTAAGTATTTGATTTTATCAGTATGCACAACTCCTACAACAAGGAATCTTTAGTCATACACATCATGTATAAAATGTCTGGGTGAATGATCTGGTATATAGTACGAATTCTATCTAGTCAAATATCCAACACAAACTAGAGTGGGTATAAAAAAAATAATCAGAAATCAGTCTATTTGGCTTATGCAAAGTTGGTACTACATGGACAGTGCTATGTCGATAGAGACAGTGTGCGTATTATACACAAGTATGTATGTGTGTTTGCATGTAAGTTTGTTTGTTTGTATATATGTATGTATGTATGTATGTATGGTATATATATATATATATATATATATATATATATATATATATATATATATATATATATGTATGTGTGTGTGTGTGTGTGTGTGTGAGCGTGCTCAATGGATTATTTGCATTTGCCAACTGTAACACAAGAAGTGTATAATAGCAAGAACCTTTTTGCACACTCTCAGAACGCAAGCGGCTAACATAATAGAAACGCTCAGCATCGCGACAGATCACAGTCAGTTTGCTTTCCCAAACAGTGACAAAAAGCGAGCTATGTTGATCTCAGTTTACACTACATCTAGGCGAAAGTAAACAATCAATCGGAACAACATCTGGGTAGCAGATTTTATCTGACAGGTGACATCATCAATGGTTTCATTTATAATATTGACCACATGTCTAGCAATAGGAAGTTGCATTACTAACTCAGTGGTGTTTGCTCCCTTTCACACTTAAGCGTGAGAACTGCTGTAATCAAATGTAAACGGAATGTTATGTGGAAAAGTGAGAGTAGTGATGGTGATGAGTTTTAGCTTTCTAAATAGCTGTAATTCACTTACAGTCAAATAATCTAAAAGTATCTGTGGAATAAAAGTGCATATTTTCTAGTGTACATTATTTGTGATAAATAGTGTGAACGGTAAAAGGGTGATGAATAAAATCAAATATTTCATACTAGTAAGTTAAATCTTTTATACAAGTCGTACTGTTAGGTATTCTGAGTATACATGTTCCACATTTCTCTGATTATTATCTTGAAATACCAAGTTATATGGACATATTTCATTATAAAGAAGTGTGTAGTATGTTCGTTCTGTTTTCTTAAGATGGTGATTTCCATTTTCCAAATGTATGTACGTAGCTTTATTGACCTAACCATCAGGTAGGACAGATAACAAAACAATACGAAAAATAACTAAATGCACAAAGATGAAATAAGTAAAATATTTTCTGACGAACTAGTCTTCATTTGGAAGTTAGAGCATACAAATGTTAAGCCAACTGGTCAAACATTTTGAGCAAGTCCCGCTTACCTGATGCGTAGCAAGTACAGAAAAGATACTTAATTCATGTATCTGTCGACCAGGTGTCTGCCATCGACTGGTGTAGCAGCCGCTCGGCATGCCCAGCTCCTCAGTTGAGATAAATAGGCACGTATACTCAGCCAATCAACCGGTAGTGAAACTATTTTAGCATATGTGACGTCATAGGCTGGTTATTTTTATTATATTACCTGGCATATTGTCGTGTGAGATGCCAGATTTAGTACAGGGTTTTAATGCTATAATTGCACTTTTATTTATCGAAGAGGAATGTAAGTCCCTTCTCGAACAGTACATTAATACCGTTAAAGAAATGTAAAATAGAAGAGTTTAGAATCTGTAAGGACCTAGGGTGGCCTAAAGGCAAAAATTCTAAAGCCTGTATCAAACATGAATAATAGCAGCCAATTTGCAGTAATTATTGTAATTGTATAATTACAAGGGGGTTTAGCGAAGAACTTAGGAAGTTAAGTCTAAAATATGACAACGATCAAGTATTTCAAGCTGTTGAAACAGCGAGTGTTGACAGGAATTCTTTTTGGCGAATAGTGAAAAACAGCAGAAAGACATCCGGCTCTGGCGCTAATGCAGTTAGGGATGGCGCTGGTACAGTTGTCTATCAGATAGATAAGGTCGTACCATCACAGAAAAAGCACTTTGAAAAACCCTCCCCTCCAGCTGATGATAAATCATTCGACAGTGGGCATTTTGAGAACGTGAACTAATATGTTGAGAGATAGAATTAGGCGAGTCACGTCGACCGGTTCCTGCCCCAAGCTTTTGCTTATCAAGAGGTAGAAGTTGCTACCCATAAACCACACCTTTAAGGCATAGTACGGTATTCGACAAGGTGACAGTGGCATCTAAAACTTTGCATAAGCTATCATTAGTAGTTCCCCTTTGAAAATCTAAAATAATAAAGGGGATCATCAGTCTTTCTGTCCATGTACATGTAGGTGGCGCCAAAATGACACTAAATTTGCAGATTTCACGTCTTAAATTGAAATTCCCTTAAAGAAATACCCCTTATTTGGAATATCTTCAGACCTTGCATAGGCTTTCATTGTCAGGTCCCCGTAGAATATCTCAAATAAAAAAGGGGTCGCTAGTCATGCCGTCGATATAGGTGGCGCCAAAGTGGCACTTTCGTTTGCGAATTACATTGTTTGTCATTTTGGGCGCCACCCCATATGGACGGTACAACTGGTGACCCCTTTTTTAATTTTAGATATACAAAAGGAACCTAATAATGAAAGCCTATGCCAGGTTTGATGAAATTCTGAATGTGGGGTATTTTTTTTTAATCAACTTTTAAGCCCAGACGTAAATTTTGCAAATTTAGTGCCAATTTGGCACACCTATATGGACGGGATAACTGGTGACCCTCCTTTTTCATTTTAGATTTTAAAAAGGGGAACTGGCAATGGTAGCCTATTCAAAGAATTTCTGTTTTTTGTGGTATATCTCTAATGGATTTTAAGTTTTAGTTGCCACTTGTCAAATACCGTACCATGCCTTTAAGAAAGCAGGTTGGTATGACTGTTAGACCATGCTACCTGCCTTGAAGCAGAGTTGAAATGTCTTTGTGGCATATTTTGACGTATCCAAGGCTTTTGATACGGTCTGGATATATGGTATATTCTATCAACTATATAGGCTAGGTGTTCAGGGGAGATTGTGGCGAATTTTGTATCGGACATATTTGGGTTTCTTTTCTAAGGCTAGGATTCAAGATAGGGTCTCAAAATGGTATCATATAACATGTGGGATCCACCAGGGGGGATTTCTCTCGCTAACCACGTATACAGCTTTTACTTATGCCTTGATAGTAGAATTAAAAAAAATCTTTCTTGTGCTGCACCATCCAGGGCATTCCAAGTACCTCACCAGGGTAGGAAGGTGATACTAGTATCAGAATTGCATGCATGAGTAAACATAATGTCAATTAAGTTCTAGAATGGGTGTACATGTACGGAAAAGGTGGAGGTTCAGCTTTAACACTCAGAAGTCTGCCACTTTGGCTTACGTGGAAGACTCAAAGATAGATCTTACAAACTCGAAACAGAGAGTTTTTAATCTGGGAGACAATAAAGTGCCCTAAAACTATCATATGACCATAAAAGGGTCAATCATATGATTGATTCGAAATCGTGTATGAGGGAAAAGATAACTGAAGGCTGAAGAGCTTTAGATGCATGTGTTGGTCTGTATTTTTCAGGAGCAACAGGCTCTCTATGCAGACATGCAATCGGATATTCTGGTCTGTGGTTATTCCCATGATTACTTTTGGCTCAGAGATATGGTCGAAGTCAGACAACAATTACGATAACGAGTCATGTTATTACAGCAGTATGCTGGCAGGAGATTTCAGAGATCCTATTAAGCCACCTTGTAGTTACTATAGTAGTTTTTCAAATTAGGGTGGGTTAGAATTATCCTTATTTTAGTTAAACGTATAATTTTCACCCTATCAAAGGATGATAGAAGATAAAGTGGTCAAGGATTTATTGCTGGATCTAAGGCTAACATGGTAAAGGCAGATGAAAATTGGGGGTCACAATAGCAGGAGCACTATGGTATATATACTACAAAATGCCAGCAACTTTGGTATTTTCAAACTGCTATGTGGTATGATAACTTTCGGCATAACCCTGATGTCAAGAAAGGGGTGGTTTAACTCATATAACAAAAGGCCTTGGCAATATACTGGGATTGGACAAAAATACTCCATATAGATAACGATTTGTCAAAGAATACGACGACTAGATATTTAGCTTGGTAGAAAATGTCAGACAAGTTCCCAAACATGGTCAAGGTGAGCGAGGTCATGGCTAGATTAGTCAGCCACGCAAGTAAGCTAAAATGTGATGATGTCAGACTAAAAGGATTGGCAACCAGTTACCGTACATGCACTAAATGTTTACATATATATATATATATATATATATATATATATATATATATATATATATATATATATATATATATATATATATTTATATATATATATATATATATAATTTATATATATATATAAATATATATATATATATATATATAATTTATATATATAAATATATATATATATATATATATATGTATATATATATATATATATATATATATATGTATATATATATATATATATATATATATATGTATATATATATAAAATTATCTATATATGCAAATGTATATATATATATGTATATATATATATATATATATATACATATATATATATATATATATATATATATATATATATATATATATATGTACATACATATATATTTCTATATATATATATATAAACTATATATATATATATATATATATATATATATATATATATATATATATAATATATATATATATATATATATATATATATATATATATATATATACATTAAGAGATTTCCTTAATTACGACCAAGTCTCGTAACCTCAAGTACTACACCACCCTCATTCGTGGAAGTGGTGGAATATTTGAGTTGGCCACTGAGGGATTTGGCCTGATGGCTGGCGACATGTGAACAAGGTACATGCCTGGGCTTCGCTGGAGTAGGGTCTGCTGCCGCTCACTTCGCTGTCGGAAATCTGGTCTTTTGGACAAAAACTAATCACTGATGACGCTGTTTTTCTTTTAAAACCGGCATCGTCTGTCAGCGTTCCAACAGCTGCCAAGAGATGTTTACTGGCAACATGGACTCAGTGTTTGGCGTACTCTGCTGCCTACACACAGATTGAGTGATAAGGCTCCTCTACTACTCCTCTACCAACACTATAGCTTAAGTGTGGTGGGCATCCACGTCCTAAATAAAAGGATTAAAATTGAAAATTCGAATTTTGATTATCGTCACCTTTTCTGTCATATCCAGCCTGATTCGTGACTATTAATTTTATAGGTGGTGGAGGATACTGGAGTGCCTGGTAAAATACCAAGTCACTGGCAACCTGCCAGTATGCCACGAGGGGATTCCCTGAACGGATTAATAACGGATTAATGGTCATAAGAACTTTAGCATGATAGAATAGCATCGTTTATAGTATTATATAGTATACACATTAAATAGTATACACATCATATAGAAACGAATTGATGATGGGGTTGGTTTATATAAAACATGTTTTATGTGGTGACTCACGCAATAATACTCCCCTTACATTGAGGCTTCATGTTGGAGAGGAAGCGTTCGTCGAAACCCTTTTTTCTGATGAAAGGAAATATCACACATATGGAAGTGTTAATACATCTACATCCATTCCACAGGACTGATCCTCAGTCTTTCTTGATTCGGTAAAAAAGCTGTTTACTCTGCTCAATATAAACAGTCCAAACTACACTCCAATCAAAGTTAGTTGCAGCAGAACAGGAAAATTCGGACTACCAACTTTCCAAGAATCACATTAGGGATATTCTATTTCTCAAAGAATTAAGGCCCGAGTGATAGGTTGTGAATGTGATGCTTTAGATAAGTAACACTATAAAAGGCGATGGTTACCAAGTAGATTTATGCATCTAGATTGTGGGCTCAATAGTAAAACAGACCACTCGCCTATGCCTTTGCCATCCATGTGCGAGTGATTCTACTTTGATATTATCATGGCATACTTCTCATTTTACATGTTGCCAGTGTCCTGAAAGCAAGTTTTATTGTACATGTATTACATGCATACACTGTTAGTAAGAAAGAAAGGAGAAATATAGCACCTCAGCAACTAAGCAAAACATAAACTTGGTACAGAGAGGTAATGGACGTCGAAACATTTGTGAAGTGCACTTTCAAATTTAATAGAAATCTCGTTTTCAGAAAAATGATAACACAAGTTTATTTTCCATGAAGATTTACTTGATCTCAATTGTCAAAACATCATGTGTGTTGTAATTTGCACTATACTTTTAAGTCATATGTTTCATACAGAACAAAATGCATGTTTTGGAGAAGTATATGGTGAAGGTCATAGCTGGGGCCTCTCCTGATGGCCGCGTGATCTCAGGAGTTGCCACTGACTGATTGGTGTCTCTAACCACTGCACAGGTTCAAATACCGTCCAGGGTATGTGAGAAGAACTCATTACCAAGATATCATTTATGACATTAAACATCATGGTTTAACTATAGTTTCTTGCAGTGGGGTATCTGTGTGTTCCTCACACAATACATAGTCTGTTTCCTGATCAAGGCCGTATCCAAGTCATTTTGTATACATCACTTCACACATTTCTTAACATTACCAAAAACATTCATCATGAGCTCTTAACGAGTAAGAGATTCACCAGGCATAGCTGACTCCCAAGCGTGAGCTCGCAGGTTTAAGTCTCCGCTGGATCCCAAAAGGCGAGTTGGCCTGCTCGCCATATATATGTGTGGCATTGTGGAGGGCTGTATATAGTGCTTCTGCAACTGAAATATCCCTTGGAACTATTCGTGAAGAGAGGGGAATTTCTTCCCGGTTAAAGGTTTCTGTCTCGTCGCGATATGACCTAAGCTGTTGAAAGCCAAACACGAATCCTCCTTTCTTTGCTCCTAACAATGCTTTCACGAGCGTCAGTGCCTTCCACATCAGCTACGGTTCTAGAAAGCGTTAATTTAGTAAACCAATATTTACCTGTCCATTCTAGGAAAGAAACATCAGTGTAAATAGACAAACTGTACAGATGCCCAGAATTAGTTGCATTTTCTTATTGGGGTTAACACGTTGTAACGGCGCGTCGAAGGAGATCATTGCAGAAAAGTGGTGAGTCGAGGAAAAGAGGCCATTCCTTACTTCTAATACTTTTTTATTTCGCTGATCAGTTTAGTGTATACTATGAATGAATGTATTGCTAGATTCTTTTTCCAACATCATTGTTAAAACCAGAAAAGGTACAATTATTTGCTCTCATCAAAATGAATCTTGGACATACCGTGTAGTAAACGAACAGGTCGACCGTGATTACCTTTATAAAGTTGTTCGTGCACTTCAGCTTTCTATTGTTTTAGAAACAAAAATCATAGTGAGATAATGTCAGATTGTCCGCATGTTATTTCTCATTTGATTTTAAACTTGGAGTTTAAATGTTGAAATTTGGAAAAGAAACAACATGTTTTATATATTGTGCATCTATTCTATTGGTATAATAGAGCTGTACAAATGCCGTTTTTATATTATGTATCTAAAAATATTTTCATGTATGCCAGCTGTGTACCATGGCGCGAGTATGAACACATTGATAAATCTCTTTGGCCAACCACTTACAGATGTAGAGTTAACAAAAAAAAACCTTCTACACAGCCACTTATGCCTTTATAGTGGAGGGAATATAAAAGTGACCTACCTAAATACATGTATATACTACGGTTGCCTAATTTATCTACTTAATCAATGCATTCGGACATGATTAGGAAATAAAACGTTCACGTTTAGAGATTTCTTTATACAAAATCAAACTCAGAAGATATTCTATTCCTGTAAAAAATCTTTCTTACCATTTGGTGTTCATGTGTGACTCTTAAGGAAAAACATACTCCTGTTGTGTCTTATACTAACCGGTTTGATATTGAGTTCAATGCAGAAAAAAACTGTTGCGCTTGTTTGTTATGATGATGTGCCCTGAGCGACCCACTTATGTACGAAAAAAGCATTCGTCACGAGCAGAAAAAAATAATTTTCCTAACATTCTTCTAAAAAAAGTTGGTAAAAATGCATGTTTTTTGCACCTTTTTTATAAAGAATTGTTGGAAAATTGTTGATTTTTTTGTGCCTGTCACGTACTTATGACTTCTCTCATTGGCGTTTTATTTCAGCAAGTACATGATTTTTTCCTCATTGATGCCTTTGACAGCATATGTTAAATCGTGTATGCTTATTCTTCTTTACGCTGTCTGCGTGAAACCGATACTTGAATATCGTATATCGCAAGATCTGAGTGCATCTGCGTTTGGGGATTTATGAAATTGTAAACCATCATTTCCAGATGAGGGGCGTTCCGACCCCTTTGACAGTCGCCACCTTTAGCGACTTCTCCATGTATTTGGTTACAAGTTACCATTTAACATAGAGCGCAACATGAATGCATGCTATTCACTAATTTACACGCAGGTTTTTAGAAAACGACCTCACAAAAGCACTGACTGACCCTGTTTCAACCCATGAACACCTACGGATTCCTCTTTACATTTACGTATATATGTGTAATCCTTCTATAATGACTTTAAAAAGAAATAAAAAAGGATTTTACAAAATAGTTGAAAGGGAGTTCTTGGTAGTGTTCAGATTTAATTAGCATTTCCCCTTTGAATAGTGCCAGTGACTTGGAGTTAGGCGGTGGTTTTCGCTGGGTACTCCGGTTTCCTCCACTACATACAACTGGCTAGTCACAAATTAGCCACAATTGGCATAACTGTGGCGAAAAACGAAAAACGAAATTCAAATTCAAATCCCCTTTGAATAGTACCCAACAATGTTTTAACTTGAAATATCTAACGAATATTACTGTTGGCTGCTGGAGTAATAGAGAGTCAATGGAAACGTGTGTAACAACTGCTTATGTAATAACTACAGCTTATGTAATACAACCGCTTGCGTAATAAGAAATTGACTGCTTATGTAATAACACAAAACAGTAAAACGACTGTAACAACTGCTTATGTAATAATCACGGCTTATGTAATATTCCACCAGTCATCCATGAATAATTGATAAAAACACAACTAATTACCATTATTTTGAGTTGTGAATTAAACATCTATCAGTACCAGATTTTCATACCTGTTTTGCTGGAACATTCCCCCCCCCCCCGCCCCCCCGTTGAACATCAAATGTTCACAATGAGAACTGATCGATGATATCCATTTACGAGTCATCCATGACCAATCGAAAAAAAACACACACAACAACTTACAACTTATTTTTCCTGCATTCCTTAAATCACCTCTATCATGTATTAACCAGTATCATAATACATGCATCATCCACATCATCATCATCATCCACATTCAGTGTCATTCATCATCATCATCATTGATCTGGGATCAGGACCACCCCTGACCCTGTTGAAAAATGATTGGCTAAAATTCTTGCCTGTATTTACTCTTCTGTGTTTCTGATTTTAAATATATTTTTCTTTTTCTACAATGAATTTGGCCCTACTCCGTGGGGCATTGCTGTGTTAGTTATTCTATGTCATGGATGAATAACTAACACAGCAATACCCCACGGAGTAGGGCCAAATTCATTGTAGAAAAAGAAAAATATATTTAAAATCATAAACACAGAAGAGTAAATACAGGCAAGAATTTTAGCCAATCATTTTTCAACAGGGTCAGGTATGTTGAGCAAAACCTTGGATTAAGAAAAGAATGTTTGGTCTTCTAAGGCAAAACTAAATTAAATACCCCGTATCAAATAAAATAATTATACAAGCTTACCTACAACTCCTTTCCGTCTGTGCCTGCTTCCATGATACTAATACATGTATGCAGTTGAAAATGGCAGGTCCTTTATTTGTGCATCGCACACCCATAACAAAACTTATTTTCTTTCAATATTTGGTTTATTATTACATAAGCAGATTTTGTTTATTACATAAAGCAGTTGGTGCTACATAAGCGGTTAATTTTTTATTACGCAAGCGGTTGTGTACCACAAGCGGTTAATTTCTTATTACGGAAGCGGTTGTTATTACATAAGCAGTTGATTTTTTATTACGCAAGCGGTTGATATTACATAAACCGTGATTATTACATAAGCAGTTGTAACAAACGTGCTCTGGTATTTGAAGTGGGTATGAAGATTGGAATGTACCTTTCGATCTGTTTACAACTTATGTAATGGATCGTGGTCGCCTATCATTTGATCAGTTTTCTTCATACTTGGTGAAGTGGTTCGGATGTCGGACGATATCACGTGTCAACATGATTTTATTGAGCAACCATCTGATAATCACTCTAGCAAATGGTTACTCTTCCAATAATGCACCGATATATGCACTATCATTGGTATCATATATAACACCTAAACACTGCAAGGACATCTACTTAATACAGGTACTTTGGTTTTTGAGTATTAACATTGACTATATTTCTGCAGGACAAATGTAAGAGTTGGGATAGTATCTAGTACATGTATAGAAAATCGAACTTGATTTGCCCTACTGAAGCTGGGAGCGAGATTGGCAGAACTTTTTTTCTAAACGAATGCGTCCTTTAAAATGCTATCTGAGGGGAACACAAGCGTGATCTTATCAGCTCTCTTGAGCGACTAGCTGACACTGGTATTGGGAAAGCGAGGGAATGCGAGGGGGAAATCTGTATTGGCGAAAAGGCCACCCATGTTGGGCGGAGTCGGAGTCCTCACAAATCATACGCGCTCTGATGGTAATATTTGTAGCGTAGGACTATTGTCACGGCGCCTGCTTTACTGCTGAGGTGAGAGCCTCTAGGATGCAGAGAGACTTACTGTTCCGGAGCTGCTGAAATAGACACATCAGGCCGGCTTTTACTTCGCGCGCCTTGTCTGTGCCTTTCCCATTGAACTACTACGCACTTTACATCACCGGCACAAACGTTTGAATCATGGCACTTATTACATAGTTTTGATGTTGATGACAATGTATATATATACATATATATATATATATATATATATATATATATATATATATATATATATATATATATATATATATATATATATATATATATATATATATATATATATATATATATATATATATATATATATATATATATATATATATATATATATATATATATATATATATATATATATATATATACATACGCAATTAATATATATGTTTATACATGTATATATATATATATATATATATATATATATATATATATATATATATATATATATATATATAATATATATATATATATATATATATAATATATATATATATATATATATATATATATATATATATATACATATATATACATATATATACATACATATATATATATATATATATATATATTATATATATACATATATATATATATATATATATATATATATATATATATATATATATATACAAATATATATATATACATATATATATATATATATATATATGTATATATATGTATATATATATATATATACATATATATATATACATATATATATATATATATATATATATGTGTGTGTGCGTGTGTGTGTGTGTGTGTGTGTGTGTAGGGCTTACTAAATGGCCCCATATTAGAGTAGCCATCTTGTGATATCTCATTTTTTGTTGAAAGCATCATTTTAATTTAGCAAGTCTGTCACCACATTCGTACACGTATACAACAATTTTCAATGGTAGAAAATCGGGCAAAACGTCGGTGAATCCAATATGATTTTAACTAGATCCAGATGTCTCCAGTTTTTAATCTTTGACATTGTGCATTTCTTAAAAGAAAAAGTGTCATGAAATGTTCTTTTTGATAAGTGTAAAAGGTAATTATCAGTAGCTGTGAAATGCAAGATAACGTTGAAAGTTCACAAATTAGAGTATGCCTATGACACGAATCAGTGAGCTAAGCAGTTTCAAACGCTATGTGTTATGATAAATATATATTCGGGTGATAAAACTATTCACCGGGACATAAAATCACAGCGAGGGCCTATGATAAAAATAACGGTATACAATCACCATGAGAAAAGGTCCGGTCACTCGGAAAGCGTAGTAGAAGTATTTGACGTTACCATAGCTACCGCCCGGTCGGCATTAGGCTATAAATGCGGTGTTGAAGTGACAGTGCCGAACAACTGACGGTCAATCTCTTTACTCTTAACTTACCGCTGAATGTCAACATCGAAAAGCAAATCGTATACGTTTCCAACTGTAGAACTCAGAAGAACTCTTATCCTAACTCAATCTCTCAAGCTGACTTACACCTACATGCTCGGCACACCTTAACGTTTCCCCTCTAATGCAGCTGTGAAGTGTGCTCGTAGAAACGTTTGGACGTCGCGGTGTGTAGTCGTGCGCTGCAGAATAGCAGTCAGCTCTCAGGATTACCGTACCATTGGATATACCGACACCAAGGCTTGTGTAGGCCTCCCATGTAGAGCGCAATCATGGTAAGTCCTTACCTTTTTACTTATAAAGATCCAAAAGGTGCAATATATATATACATGTATATATATATATATATATATATATATATATAGAGAGAGAGAGAGAGAGAGAGAGAGAGAGAGAGAGAGAGAGAGAGAGAGAGAGAGAGAGAGAGAGAGAGAGAGAGAGAGTGGCAAGTGAAAATGTCACAAAGCCCATCCATCCTCGAAGTAGGTCTGGTCTGAACAGGTCCTAAATATAATCGGAAAGTGATGAGTGAAAATGCATCTAAGCACTCTTCCATTTTTTTCTAATCATGTGTCACTTGAAAAGGTTCAACATATATTTGTGAAAATGGTAAAGGAAAATGATACAAAACCCTTTTCCATTATCTAATTGGGTCTGACTTAAACCGGTTTCGTGCTGAATAACTTAATGCGCTGATGGCAACTCGTACTAAAATCGTTAACCAGCAGTTGATAGATAGTCCCTCGCAGCATATAGGTAAATTTACTGTTCTCTGTCAAAAATGTTCCCTTTGCTTTCTGCGCAATCTGTCGATTTCCTGGAATTACATATCGTTGGGTACGTAAAACACATGTTTACCTGATCCCCAATGCTAAACATTTCTATTCTTATGATTGAGAAGAAGCCAACACTATATGCTACTCTGTGACCTGATCAGTAAATACCTGTGGTCTACTGCCAGTCAATTGGGATTCCAGCAGTGCAAATAGGATAAAACCACAATATTATCCTAACCTTAGTATACCTTATTGCTTCATTACAAGTCTAACGCATGGTACTTCAACAAGCAAAGATGGGTCAACTACATAGCTATCCATGGGCCTTAAAAATGACACGAACATTTGAGTTCAATGAGTGCATATTTACCCTATGCGTGCATGGGTCTGAGAGTGTATAAGGGGAATGTTGATGTGTATCGTGTTCTACGGGTGCTATTAGGGGAACACGTCTCAGTGTGGCGTTAATGCCATCATCTGATAGGCGAAATACCTCCCCCGGGCGAAGTGTGGTCCAGACTGTGCGAAACTCAGCAGGATAAAGCATCTCTGAGTGGGGACAACCGTACCTCCATAATAGGGTGTGGTTTGTTTATTTCATTTTTGTGCCATTACCTTTACGTTAATTCATATCACTAAAAGGTTTTGCAAAATAAAAACGTGCTATCGAAAGATAGTTTAATTGCTGTTTCGCTTGATCTCCATTCAGATGTTCGGTATTTTATGTTTTTTTTCGATTCCCTTGCAACAGAATGTCCTCTCTGTCTATGCAAAATATATATGAATATATATAAATATATATATATATTTATATATATATATATATATATATATATATATATATATATATATATATATATATATATACATACATACATGCATTCATACATACATACATACATACATACGCACATACATACAAACATACATGTATACATGCATGTATGTGTGGGTTGGTGGGTGTGTGAGTGCAAATCTGTGTCTATGTACATATACAATGACTGAGCCTACAAATCAAGTATTGAGATGGCGAACTCCGTCTAGTTTTCTATCTCTCTCGTTATAAATATTCAGCGTGAGCGTGTTCAACTATTAATGTACAGCGTATCTTGTGTTATGCACACCTTATTCTGGTGCTGGTTTCATATTTGCCCTAGTCGTGCCATACGGTGAGTGTCAGGTTACAGGGGACTGTCATTAGCTCGACCTGGGACAGGATTGTCCGCAGAACTGATTAGACTGTCATCATTCCTATCTATTAATGAGAACAACTTGTCTCGACGACTACCGTATGTGCATTACAGAGCACATTACAACATAGCCTCAATGAGGGGCATAAACACATAATGCCGAGGGCGCAAAATTGCGGAGGTGTGCAAAATAATCTCTGCCAAAGAGATATACCCCGGTAATCCAAATATGACTGAATATAATACCAATCTGTTACCAGTCTTAGTTCCTCCACTCGCCTCCAGGGGCGCCCCAAATGAGCATGTGTGTCTTTAAGCCTACTGTCTTGGGACAGAAACAACCAGTTGGAAGTGGCCAAGCCTGATTAGTGTCTTCCGGAAAGGTCAGATGGTGCAACTGTGTATTTCTGGGCTATATTTATGTTTTATTGCCCTTGCGTCCTGCGCGCCGGGTCAGGTGCTGCAGTGGCCATATTGGCAATATAGCCTTGAGGCTGTTAGCGTGCTAAAGTCTCCAGGCACGAGGTGCGAGCCCCAGTCCTGTTAGGTCACCTGGAGGTTCAGGCCCATAGCTTAGTATAGGGTAGCGCAGCAGCAGGAGCAGCAGCAGCAGCAGCAGCAGCAGCAGCAGTAGTAGTAGTAGTAGTAGTAGTAGTAGTAGTAGTAGTAGTAGTAGTAGTAGTAGTAGCAGCATCATTAGTAGTAGTAGTAGTAGTAGTAGTAGTAGTAGTAGTACTACTACTACTACTACTACTACTACTACTACTACTACTACTAGTAGTACTAGTAGTTGAAGTAGTATTTATTGACTATATATCAAGGTTACAAGAATAAAAACATATGTATACACCTAAAGAACAACAGATAATGGCAAGTGTACATCGAAATCTACAACAATAGTATAAATCAACTAGGACCGATTGCACAAGATACGTATACCATTATGACACTTAATGAAATTTAAGCTCTTTAAGCTTCTTCTTCTTCTTCTTATTTCTACTTCTACTACTACAATTACTACTACTACTACTACTACTACTACTACTACTACTACTACTACTTCTACTACTAACACTACTACTACTACTACTACACATTATAGGACACTGAACACGACGAGTCGACGGGATACAAAATGGTGTATTCCAATATAACCTTAACCCCGTCCATTACCATATCTTGATTGTCTTTTGCATAAATGTGTTTCTGACCCCAATATGTAAAACATGCGAGAGTGACAAACATATAGTGTATGAACCAGGGACCAAAATTGGACCTTTCGGTAACTTTAAGAGGGCAAATTCTGACCCATATACTCGAAGAATCTCCTGTTGCAGCAAAAACCTTGCAGCAAACAGCAAATTACCTCTGCGGCAATGGTCGTGCCATTAAATGCTGGATATATTTGACTCAGCTTCAAATACTAGTACATGTTAGAATATGCCCTCAATATGGCACTGTATATACTGTGTGTATGTAATATATTGACTGCATGTAGAAAGCAAAAGCATACAAATACATCAAATACTATTTAGAACAAAAGGTAATAGAACGAATATCAGGTACATACATGTAACACTGACCAAACCTCTGACTCATGGATTAAAAGCGGTCAAACATATTTTGCAAAGAAATTCAAAATACGAAACAGACCTAATTGTGTAAACTCTGCTTTGAATGGGTTTATTATTCTGTTCTGATTATAGCTTGAAATAGCATGGTGATGATCAGAAAACATGTTTGATTCGTTTATATCAAAGAAACTTGAAAGAAATCGCGTTAACATACTAGTACTTATCAGTTTTGCAAAGAGAAATACAAGACAACGCAGCAATGCTTTCTCTAAAGGTGTGTTGATATTTTCACGCATTATCTTCCCTTTTCCACAAATGCCATACGTTACTCTACGATTTTTTAGTAATGGCACTTTCGTAATAATATTTTATCAATGTGGATCGACATTTTAACACTATAGACCATGATGATCTAGACGAGGTTAACCTTTTTGTGTTGCAATTTGACAAATAAAATATAGATTGGAAAGAATCTTTAGTGATTCGCCAAATGTTTTCACTAATGTGGAGTCATGATTGAGATCCGTGTCACTTGGAGATATCACTTCTCGAGATTACCATAAACCTATGTTCTCCTATCACTACGTGTCATTGATGACAGTATAGTATTCAGCACCTCCGAGGCTCTCCTATATTCCTATCTAAAATCATAGCATACGGAGCTGGCAAAAAGACAGGTTTCGCATAATCTTGATGATGCCATCGAAGAGAGAAGTGGCATTAAGAATCAAATGTAAGCCTCTGGCATTTCATGCACATCATGGCCTGCCGACATAATACCTGATAGACGAGTGGTATCTAGATAAGGCGTTGACACTAACCGCTCGCTGTCTCTCATCACTGGCCGTGTTTTGGCCTTGATCTAGGCTTGTGAGAAAGTTACCATTGACCTTGGGAAAGTCGGTGGTTTCTTTTTCCTTCCTTCAATTCCTCACAGCTGTCAGTAGATTTAAATATCAGTAACAGTAATGAGAAAGTAAATTCGAAAAAAGTATAAACTTGCCAACGAAACCTTATTGGATGCATGTTGTAACTCCAGTGGAGTCGTAAAGAACACAGTCCCATTGTCGCCTGTATAACAATCTGACCATTTGGCCACAGTTGGTGTAGTATTACGTCTGCGTATTTGCGGGTACGAGTCGTATGCCGAGAAAATGTGATATCACTTACACTATGGCAATAACAGACGCGTAAAGACAGAAACTAACACCGAACTCTGAAACCCACTAACTCTAACTCCCTGTCTACAGCCACATGTACAAAGAATAACAAAGGGGAGATAAAAGTGTGGGTGACATGCCACTTAAGAATTTAGTACGATTCAGCAATTGTTTTCGGCATTTATAGAGGGATACCCGACGGTCTGAGCCAAACTTGCCAGACCGTTTTTTTACTCTTTCTTTTACAAAAAGTTCGTGTTGCCATTCAAACCTGCCAAACCTCTTAGGGTAGTGATTGTATGTATACATGTATACTTACTTTCTTTCTCAATTTCTTAAAATGTTGATTTTACTCAATTAGCTGCCCATTGTAAAGGGTGTCCATTGCAGACAGTACAAAATGTAAGCAATCTCGAGTGGAATTTTACAATGGCACCTAATTAGCAAAATATCGTATTGTAACAAAATAAATGGCAAATCGGTCTGCTAACTTTGGCTCAGACAGACTATAGAGTATTGGCGTGTTTTGATGGAATGCCCTCAATAAACTACGGTTGCAATTCTTCTAGATTTGTGAGAAAAAGTCTCTTTTTATATACGAATAGTATCGAGACAGGTAGCTTTCCGGGGTAATGTAGAATTGAAAGGCAGGCAGGGTTTACATTTTCATGAACGGAAATCGCATTTTCATATATGAAAATGTTTGCTTCCAAAATTCCATTGTCATGCATCGTTTCTATGCCATGGTCTTTTGATGAGAAACTTTTTGCACGGTCATTTCTATATGCTGAGAGATAATAATAAATTCTCTCCTATCAATTAATACTATATTACTACAACATCGGAGCCTACACTGTTTTTTATGTTTTAATTTCATGGAATTGTTTTTTATAGGGAGTGTAGTGATCAGATTCACTGAGATAGGTTGACCATAGAGGCTTTGGTGTTGGTCTTTAAGATCAGCTGTTCATATGAATTTGCCGGGCGGGAATACCGGAATTTCATTACTTGCACCGATGACAGGAAGACTTCGGTGTTTGGCGCGTCAGGGGGGAGGGGGGGGGCAGGGTGATGGCCATGGCTTTCAAGCTAGCGTGTTTGGGATTTAACACAAGCACAGGTATCAAACAATGGGGCGTTCTCTGAAGAAATTGTTTCACGCGAGCAAGAGATCACCAAAACAGCACCACCTGATGTAAATCCTAGGGTTGTCTACGGGTTCACGGAATAAGGTGAGAAAGGCAGTCCTTAGGTACTCTATGCCAAGTGAAGTTGAAGTATTACATGTCAATGGGTGCTGTGTAATTTATTTCAACCATGGAATTAAACATTTCAAACAGTTGCCATCTGTGAGATAAGTGGCCCTTAAGAAGAATTATGCCGTTAGTAAGCATGGACTACAGTAGGGTTAAAGGGGGTATTACTCAACAATACGTATCCAGGTCAATGTTGTTGAAATATCCGATATCATTCAGATTGTTCAGAACAGTGACTAAGTACCTAGATGAATTGACATTTGCTGGTGTTCATTCAGTGCTGTATATAATTTGTTGAATATAGTCTTATTGGATAAAGTGAATGATGTGCCCGATAGAGATCATACCATTAGCATGAATACCGGCCGCCTCGGGCACTTTGGTCTGTTCTTGGGCAACATAGTTTATCCCATATTGCTTCAGTCTACCCAGCTGTATAATGGGTACCTAGCATAAATAAGGCAGTGCTTAGAGTGTGTGCGCTATATGCTGCCAGTTGCTCTGGAATATCCCCTGGGGGATTGAAATGGTTTCCGTGTGTACAGTGCCTGCTAGGGGAGGAAGGTCGTGTGAGCACTTCGGTGGATACAAGACTCTAAACCGAATACCTTTAGCACACTTGCATGGAAAGAGGATGTTTGTGTCAAGACGTAGGAAGTCATAGTGATATTTTAGTTTGATGAAAGTCCTAATTTACAAAGTGAGATGTGCTTATACTCAAGGTACCTGACCGGGTGGTATTTATTGAACCATTATCCCTATATTATGAACAAATGAACAAAGATAGTGAGGATAGTGTGTCTTGCTAGTTCCAGGAAAATTGATGTCAGATTGAAAGGCCAGACAAAGGGAGGTCGATTGTGCCCACTATGCAATCGTTCATGTTTGATGATGCTAAACACTTATCCATGCAGTATCTGGCATTCTTGGTTGAATTAAATTAGATATGTGAATGTGTTTAAGGACACTATGAATGAAACGCTATCTTTGCTACTCAGTAAATCATTGAAAAACAGATGGATTTAAATTGGAATAAAAAAAATATGCATCGATAACATGATTGAAAATAAAGCTAATGAAAGGGTTTGGTTGTAAGTCATTGATCGAAACAATTAGATAGTTTGTGCGGGCTTGATATAGAAATGAACGTTACATTGATCTTTTCAAAAATCCTAGTTACATAAGGTCTTTCCATTCGTACATCTACATTTTTCACCCAGAAAGCTTTGTTATAGTAGACCTTGATAAAACACACTGAGTGCTGATATTCTCTTAATTTCCTACTATCATTATGGCTTACTCTCAAACAGAAAAACATTATCCTGGTAATAGTTCACTCTTGTCTAGTAAGCTGAAATAAAGCCAAGTACTCAATTGCCTATCTTTTCCAAAATTGGTCAATAAAACATAGTGCCACCTGATATTATTGTCTAACTGCAAAACTGTCTCAAGTACCTAGTACTATTATGTCTCGTGAGCAGCATATGGTTTGATGCAAATGTTTTTGCATCTCTGGAAACTCGATTCATCAGAAACAGGTCCAGAGTTCAAAACATTTATCTCAATAAGATCTGTGTATAGGGCCTCATCTTCTGCCATAGTTTGTTTCATCAGAACTTTGAGAATCTTCTTTAAAGACTCCACCGCGTGCTCTCAATCCCCGCTAATGCAACTAGCAAGAGGGAGATGTGAATACAAATCTCTCGTAAGTAGAAAACCAGAGATATTCGTTTGATAAAGTCCTTGAATACTTTCACGTGTCTCTCGCTTCCCACAAAAAAGTTTGTCTCATTGTCACTATAAAAAGAATTAGGAATGCCATGGCTGTTTATAAATCTTCTCAAGACATTGAGAAATAAATCAGTGTCAAGTGAATAAGCAATCTCAAAATGGACTGCTCTGGCAATGTGGCGAGTGAAAAAATACAAATAATGCTTAGATTGACTTCTGCCTTATATGATAACATCATGTCAAACTGGGGTTGTTCCAATGTCACAACAACTGTTGATTGTGCCATTAACTACACTCTAAGAGAAGCATTTTATCACTTGCCAGAGATTCAGTTACCAATCACATGACGTGAAATGTCTACACATTTGGTAATCAAGGAATGCTGTCGTATGGCTGAGCATGCCATGCTAGCATTGCAATGACCTACTAATGAAAAAACAACAATGATAAAAATCACGTACGTACAACGAACATTTTTACAGCATGGTGAGGAACTGGAACAGAAGTTATCAATTTGATACCATTCATAAAGGATAGGATATGTGTTTATATAAAAAAGTGACCACAGTCCTTCTATGTAACCCCCACTTGGTGATGTAGGATTATTTCGTGAACTAGCAGCTGTAGTATTGTATATGTATTGGTTTTACTTTTTAAAATGTACAAAATCATATCGAGCAATAGAGTAACACATTATGGTCAAATGCACTTTAAGCGTAAAACAGTAGATACGCAATAGAAAGCAATATCTTAAATAAAGAAAAAAAACTAAGAATATAATTACTTGAAAAATACACACAGAGATAACCTTTGATATCTATAAAGATTACATTCAATGAAAATAAACTTAGAAGACCATAGATGCAATATTGCTTTCAACAAACGCTAGCATTGTACCAGACACAAACAAACTCTTAAATATGAGGTAGGTTTTGTTTTATTTATTGTCTAAATAGGAATTACATATAAGATGCAAATATGTAGTAGAGCAATTATGTAATATTCCATTTACCTATGTTATTACCCTATTCGAAGTGGTTGTGCGTCTTTTGTGCTATCTTGATAATCTTCGATTCTATGTAACCGATGATGCCATGCAGTGCTGGTATTCATATATTTACTGACACTAGTCAGTTGATATCAGGGGCTCGCCCATATGGATATCTTACACGCATATCTGATAGGCATCTAAGCAATCCAGCATGACATCGTGATATATGATGTATCACGGGTACCAGAATGACCGCTGGGCAGTGATGAAAATAATTTCATCCGCAGATAGAAAGTATATATTTAGATTGGATCGGTGCACCATCTGTTCTACTGAGACATGTTTTACCTTCTCGCGAATTTTCCTCCTGTTCTAACAGTGGTACGAAACGCTTTTAATTTAGCAATAAACATTGCAATCAACATTAACATTGGTATCAACACTGTTGTCTCTTTAATAATGATAAAGGTGGTACCTATGTGTCTCCGCTAACACGTAGCAATACATGTAGAGATGGAAAATACTAAAAGTCTTGAATGCTACTTTTAAAACGAATCTGGATGCCAAGGATTATACCGATGGTTGTGAACCACAATCTGGTGGAAATGTAGATAGGCATTTCGCGCTCTGTTTAAATCAGTAGTTGGATGACTTGGGTTATAAGGTGGTGGTTTTCACCAAGTACTTCGGTTTCCTCTACCACCTACAACTGGCTAGTTACGATATATTAGCCAAGAATGCAAAATAGTGGGGATACTCGAAATCCAAATTCCAAATACCCACTTAGCGAGAGTCCAGTTGGCCTGCGGGGCCGTTCAAGAGCGGCAAAGTAAGAGGTATGTGTGGAGGTCGCCATATCTGGTCATCCTCTGGCCTCCAGGCCAGGCATCACCCCGCTCTTCAGCCACTGGACATACCCATGCATTGAACTGTGCTGGACAGCGGTTAATGAAGCGCCAGCAACTGCAGCAGCATCTCCCCTCTGTCTGATAGGAAGCAACAGTCCTGCAGTTCAGAGGTTAAGCAACTTTGGGCTCGTTTCTCATGGGGGGATATTTGGTTTAGCTGGCTCGTGGTAGCATGGTGTGCAGTTTGATTAACTGCGGCATGGGGGGCTGATGCAGAAAGCGTACTGTGCGGTCCGCGAAGATCTAGAGAGTAGATGTGATGGAATGAATGTCTTAAACATGTCAGCAAGAGAAAAATAGTACATGGAAATAAATCATGACAAAAAATGCAATCTATGCTTTTTGAAAAGGCCTAGCCAAGTAATAGTGTATGAATGTTTCTCGAGGTCGTATCTACGAAGCCTTCGTACTTTGTACTGTTTCCTATGTAATATATATATATATATATATATATATATATATATATATATATATATATATATATATATATATATATATATATATATATATATATATATATATATATATATATATATATATATACATATATATATATACATATATATATATATATATATATATATATATATATATATATATATATATATATATATATATATATATATATATATATATATATATATATATATATATATTATAGTACGAGTGCTTTGACATAAAACCTAACACAGTACTTTGTTTAGGTTTATTACATATCAGGTTATGTAAGTCACTAGACGAATCCATATGAATTATGTAAATCTAACAATACCTAGTTGTCAGAACATGCGTAATCCATATGAATTATGTAAATCTAACAATAACTTATTGTCAGGATATGTGTAATGTAAGTTGTTGAAATACGCACGGCGATGTCATAACCAGAATAAAAATAACCAGGACACCAAGAGCACGTAAGCACCAATATACTATCAGGTCACCTGAGCAGTAAAAGATGTAGCAGCAAAAGATTTAGCTTGGCCAACTTGTTAAGTAGGAATTCCATGTGACAGGTTTGCGATCTATTACATGCTGTTAGAGGTAGACGGGAATCCGTCTTTTGACGTAACAGTGTCACTGGTAATGAGTTATTTGGACCAATATAACCTGACGCCCTATAAACGCAAGGCACCATACCTGCCTTGTTTACATAACTGTTGCAGAGACAAGAACCTGTCGGCGGTGGGCTGTAGATTAAACGCTATTTCTTCTACCCTACCCATCAGTCAAATAACCTGCAGCGATACGGCATGTATAAGACCCTCCATAGAGGTCCTTTAATGCGTAACATGGTAATATAACGACAGCAATATATTACGCTATATTAGTTGAGGAACTTGTGTACAAAAGTAAAACCTCCTTATATCTTACTTATGTCACATATATATATACACATATATATATATATATGTATATATATATAAATATATATATATATATATATATATATATATATATATATATATATATATATATATATATATATATATATATATATATATATATATATATATATATATATATATATATATATATATATATATATATATATAAAAGGTATTGTTATTGTGGGAACAAAAAAGAGAGCAATGCCTTATTGCCTTACTTTGTAAACAAGCTAAGTTCGTACCCAGTTGAAGGTTGGGAGAGGGTCAATTCGGTATAATAAACCAAATATGACATGGCAGCGGGGGTATCATTACGTTACGGATGCCCACCGAAGGATGGTCTCCTCCGGGCAATTACACTCCCTCATGGACCCTTTCCGTCAAGTTACCCTCGCTGTCATGTCATATTTGTATACAAATAACATTGGGCATTGGCTATAAACAAATTCATGAGATAACGTCTATAAACATGGAATAGTCATATAGGCACATCTACGGACATTACATATCACAGCCGAGAGGTGGAAGCATATATGTACATAACATATGTGGTATATGGCGGCATGACTAGACAGTCAGGATTGATGAGGGAAACCGGCGTACCATGCGGAAACCACCGCCTAACTCCAAGTCACTGGTAACCTTCTCACGTGCCCCAGTGGGGATTCTAACCTGGATAGTGGCAAGAGACAGTAGGCAGTCATTGACAACGCCTTAGACCATTTGTCCAGCAGGACAGCCGCCCTTGGTTGCAAGTCTAATGGAATGATGCCATGGATTTAGAGCATATTTAAGTATAGAGGACTCTGTTTGTATTGGCCAGTGATAGGACTATATGGTGCCGTCTACATGTTTCTGTCATACCTGGTACTACACCAGATTCAGGATAGTCAACTCAGAAAATGGTAACGTTTCATGGACGAATAGCATAGTGTAATCCGTGCCAGGATATTGGACCGTCCAGGGTAGGAGCAGTAATAGCTATAGGTTGTGATACAAGACAAGTGGGGGTAACTTTTCATGGACTAGTAGCCTTATAGTGTAATCTGTGCCAGGGTGCTGGGCCGTCCAGCGTAGGAACAGTAATAGGTTGTGATACAAGACAAGTGGGGGCAACTTTTCATGGACTAGTAGCCTTATAGTGTAATCTGTGCCAGGGTGCTGGGCCGTCCAGCGTAGTAGCAGTAATAGGTTGTGATACAAGACAAGGGGGGGGGGTAACTTTTCATGGACTAATAGCAGAGTGTAATCCGTGCAGCCAGGGTGCTGGGCCGTCCAGCGTAGGGGCAGTAATAGGTTGTGATACAAGACAAGTGGGGGTAACTTTTCATGGACTAGTAGCCCAGTGTAATCCGTGCAGCCAGGGTGTTGGACCGTCCAGCGTAGGAACAGTAAAAGGTTGTGATACAAGACAAGTGGGGGTAACTTTTCATGGACTAGTAGCCTTATAGTGTAATCCGTGCAGCCAGGGTGCTGGACCGTCCAGCGTAGGAGCAGTAATAGGTTGTGATACAAGACAAGTGGGGGTATTTTTCAGGGACTAGTAGCCTAGTGTTATCCGTGCAGCCAGGGTGCTGGATCGTCCAGCGTAGGAGCAGTAATAGGTTGTGATACAAGACAAGTGGGGGTATTTTTCAGGGACTAGTAGCCTAGTGTTATCCGTGCAGCCAGGGTGTTGGACCGTCCAGCGTAGGAGCAGTAATAGGTTGTGATACAAGACAAGTGGGGGTATTTTTCAGGGACTAGTAGCCTAGTGTTATCCGTGCAGCCAGGGTGCTGGATCGTCCAGCGTAGGAGCAGTAATAGGTTGTGATACAAGACAAGTGGGGGTATTTTTCAGGGACTAGTAGCCTAGTGTTATCCGTGCAGCCAGGGTGTTGGACCGTCCAGCGTAGGAGCAGTAATAGGTTGTGATACAAGACAAGTGGGGGTATTTTTCAGGGACTAGTAGCCTAGTGTTATCCGTGCAGCCAGGGTGTTGGACCGTCCAGCGTAGGAGCAGTAATAGGTTGTGATACAAGACAAGTGGGGGTATTTTTCAGGGACTAGTAGCCTAGTGTTATCCGTGCAGCCAGGGTGTTGGACCGTCCAGCGTAGGAGCAGTAATAGGTTGTGATACAAGACAAGTGGGGGTAACTTTTCATGGACTAGGAGCCTCACAGTGTAATCCGTGCAGCCAGGGTGCTGGACCGTCCAGCGTAGGGGCAGTAATAGGTTGTGATACAAGACAAGTGGGGGTATTTTTCAGGGACTAGTAGCCTAGTGTTATCCGTGCAGCCAGGGTGTTGGACCGTCCAGCGTAGGAGCAGTAATAGGTTGTGATACAAGACAAGTGGGGGTATTTTTCAGGGACTAGTAGCCTAGTGTTATCCGTGCAGCCAGGGTGTTGGACCGTCCAGCGTAGGAGCAGTAATAGGTTGTGATACAAGACAAGTGGGGGTAACTTTTCATGGACTAGTAGCCTTATAGTGTAATCCGTGCAGCCAGGATGCTGGACCGTCCAGCGTAGGGGCAGTAATAGGTTGTGATACAAGACAAGTGGGGGTAACTTTTCATGGACTAGGAGCCTTATAGTGTAATCCGTGCAGCCAGGGTGCTGGACCGTCCAGCGTAGGGGCAGTAATAGGTTGTGATACAAGACAAGTAGGGGTCAAGGCCTAAGGTGGCGCAGCAGTCCCATTCCTCACGACTGATTGGCTACAGCTGGAGGAGCAGGAAATACCCCGGCAAAGTATGTGTTTAAGGCCAGACGCCTGGCCGCTAGAGTTACATCACTATGCTTGACGTCAGCCCCCTTAGCATGGGGGGTGTCTGCAACCTACTGCCGCCAATTACACGCTCACGACCACCAAGTGCGGGAATAGAGCAGGCTTACACCACTGACTGATGTGTTTCGGTGTCTAGCCACCAGATTACACAATTGCATGTATGATGTAAAGAGCGAAGTATTACCCAAAGCGTGCTTTAAGTGTTTAGCATGGCAAGATGTAGACTTGCTACACGTCTGCGTAAACTGGCTCTTTCCTTTAAGTCTCACTGATCTGCCTGTGTTGATTTCAATTCACGTTTAGTTCTGTATCAACCTCAAGGGGGACCCACTAGACCTGTGTTTGAGTTTTAAACTGCAATCCATGAAAACTGTGCTACAATCTATAGTTTGTTAGAGGCATCAAACCTACTCACACGATTCCACAAATATATATACTAGTATATATATATATATATATATATATATATATATATATATATATATATATATATATATATATATATATATATATATATATATATATATATATATATATATATATATATATATATATATATATATATATATATATATATATATATATATATATACATATATATATATATATATATATATATATATATATATATACATATATATATATATATAAACATACATACATAAAAGATTTATAGTGGTGGAGGCATCATGCCTAGCTAAGCTTAATTCGGATGAGATTATACCACAAATGTCTCATTAGAATCATGTGAATACTATATGGTGTTCGCTACTACATTGCTATTGGTCTATACCTAGAGGTAAGGTTACTTTTTCCAAGTGTGAATATCTAGTAATTCTTGGTTCATATACAAAATGCCTTACTTTTACGAAATCCGTATCCCCTTACCAAGCTACACCATGCCTATATGACTGTTAATTTAAAGTCAATATTTCTATTTGATGTAGACACTGCTACCATTGCCTTTATAAAGCCATGGGCGATTGCTGTTCCATCATTTTATATTTGGAAATATTTATAGTTTACTCTTGAGCCAATTTTAACTGAAATGAAATCATCTTCTGAACAAAACTAGTTTGCCAGCTTAGTGGAAACCTCATAAGGTTATCTGCCCATTGATAAGTATTCTGCATTAGGTGTCCAGTGATAAGATAAGTACACCCATTAGGCTAATTATGTGGCGTATAATGCCCTCGATAATTACAGGGTCCTCGGGATGTTATTGGGTTGTTACAATCCATTAGCCGGAGGCGAGGATTTGGATATCCCAATAACTTCACTGGAATCGTGTTATCGAGGGCACCTTCGTACGTTCATACGACCTGATTTGAATATACCTACACAGGAAAATGATGATTCCGTAGGTGTCGTGCGACAGCCGCACTGCCCCCGTTGGTCGATGACTTTTGATGGCCATTTTCAAGCCAAACCTTTATGGGCC
>OZ012689.1:36739748-36804748 GCA_963942565.1 Maea johnstoni
AACAAGTTGTTGCTAGGGTGAGATACTTAAATCACAGCCACATGTGTTTCTATCTGGGGGAACAAGTTACACATTTAGTAAATTCGTCCAACTATAAACTGTAAATATATTTAATTCCTGTAACAGTTATCTCTATGTGGGACATCGTAGACGGGTGCTGGTATCGTTAGCCATGTATGCGGGTGGCAGTCCGCCCACATATTCCGTACAGGAATACATGTCCTTATCGTATAATAGATTATCATACACAGGCAGGATTTATGCAATATTACGTAGGGAGTAAGGGTAATCTAGGTTAGAAAACAATTACGAAATGTTGATTTTCAACGCTAATCAACTCAGCGCTAATGGGTTCGTTGATTGATTGATTTTATTTAGGTATAAAAATGTACATGTACAATACAAGCTAAAACAATATAAATAAGACATAGTTACAGTGTCAGAGGTTATACATGGCATAAATATGCCTCGGATAGCACTTTAAGTGTCCTGCACTTATTTCGAAAGCGGTCCGGGCATGATATATCACAGGCAAGATTGACACATATCACAGCAATGTCTATTTTGGCAACAATGGCTTACCTATGATATCACAGTTTTATATAGATAGATGGCTTCTTCCTAATTTGCAACACACTCCATAAAGAGTAAACTTTTTAACGAATAGGCCACATATGACTAACACTTGTGATTCAAAATTGTAATTTTCCCTACAAATTTCTGATGCAAACTTGCAATGGAGGTTATTGGCTCAAAAATCCTGTACCAGGTTGTTCATGTTTGAAGACCGTATACAACTTTGGAACCCAATAGCCATGTGACCTGGAATCGATCACAACATTCTGACATCCAATTTTCGAGATATGTAGCGGGTATTTTAGATTGACGAGACCGACTCTTTATTAAATGAGTTTGATTGTCTCCCACGCATATGTGTGAGCATGGTTCTCTAGGTTATGTTACCACAAACGCATATATGCGCGTGTGGCATTGGAAGGGTTAAACCCTATAAGTTATAAACATAGTAATGGATAGCAACATATTTTATATGCTTCCTGTATATCAAACCATTTATACCACGGGTCCACCACGTTTGCACCACAAGACCTGCGTCACAACCATTCCACTACTGGTCAGCCCTATTTCTATCACTATGGGGCTGAAATACCCATTGAAGAAATTCGATTCCCAATGGCCATTCCCAATCGGCTGAAATAGGTTCTAGAACTTGTGTGCTAGAGTATGATATTTCTTACACTCGGGGACAGAATTTTCATCTTGGAACTCGCGTAAATTTCTCCTTTTTATCGTGGGAGACACAGGTTCTATCACTCGTGGATGGAAAGAGGAGGAATCTTGCACTCGTGAGTGATTTTGTGTCTTGGGACTCGGCAAGCCTCGTCCCAAGACACAAAATCACTCACTTGTGCAAGATTCCTCCTCTTTCCATCCACTCGTGATGGAATCTCTATTTCTCTAGCACACGCGTCCAAGAACCTCTATGTCTACCATGATGTACGGTTAGGACAAGGTTAGCTATGTGGCACTGCCCAAGATTATGTAATTAGTATGTAGTAGTTACACGGTGGTCTTTAGGTTATAGACCAATCACAAGTCACACTTGTGACACAGAATAACCTTCTTTCGGCCACATTTTTGGCACAAAATGTTCCAATCTTTTTAAAGGGGTTTTATAATTAAACAGTTGTTTCCCAAACTTAAACTCCCGTTCACAAAACTGGATATCGAATCAATTCTCCTTCATAATCATGTAATATATATTTTAGTCTAGGGTCAGTGTTTGAATCATATGGAGTCCTCAAAATATTGTGCAAAACCTAGAAGGGCACATAATAATAGGTCTTACTGTAGGAGAAAATGTTGGTTCTTTAAACGGCGAGTGGTTTTACTTCGTCTTTGACCAACCAACCATGATGTGTTGCATTAGGGCAAATGTATGTTATAACTTATAAAACATCACGATTTTATCAAACATCGTCTCGCACGTATATCAACCAATGAAAAACACATTATGATACCCTTCATAATATCATTGAGGCTTATACTCTTAATCGTCTGATTCACCACGTCTACCCGAGCGTGTCTCTTGACCTTTACTATATGTTGATGTTTTTTGGACAAAAGTGTTTACTAGTATTTGTGCAGTTTCCTTCAAGGCCGATTCCTTGTAACCTTGAATGGGACTGACATTTTTCTCCTGGTACACCGAGCCTTGTAATATATCTCTTTAAAACAGGCATGCTCACAAGGAATTTCTGTTATTTTAAGATACTGGAAACCATCGACTCCCATGAGACTGTTATGATACATTGTGTACACTACTGACTTAATTATGTCGGTAACCTAACTAGTTTCACATTTTGCAACGCCATGGTTGATTGCCTCTGATAAGACTATATGACAAGTGTGTTTTCGGCTTATTTACAAGCTTTTTCTGACATTTGTTTCTGAGTACGTGGAAAGTTTTTTCTTTTTACAGTTGGCAGATTTCGTCTACATCAACATCTCCAGCTGTTATCTCTAGTCACAAAACGCTTTCCTATAAATAGCTTTTTTAAAGTCATGAGCATAAATGAAGATAGATATTATAACTTTTTCAGTGTATGTATGTATGTATGTATATATATATGTATGTATGTATGTATGTATGTATCTTCACAGTTATTTTTTACTAGGTAAGTTAATCTTAAACTGACTAAAACTATATTGACAGAAATAAAAAGAAAGTTGACTGTTAAAAACATTACGATTTTTACCACGAGTATTCCCATGTAACTACATATACAGTCCATTTGTGATATTGGTCAAAATTATTGAGGCAATGGCGAGTCCATCTGCTTATTATTTTATGCAGAAACATATACATAACCAAAAATTTCAATTTTGGACATAGTTCAACTTTTTATGAAATCGAAAAAAGTAAAGGGGAGGAAGTCTAGAAACTCCATACAAAAATGGTGCATTGCCAGAAATGGGGTCCAATTTCCCAGCTGGAACCTGTAGCCACCTTGGTATTATCATTCCTCTAACTAAACTTTGAATATGAAGGGAAAAACTAATATCTAATTTACACAAGTATAAGTTAACTATGTACCAGGTATAGGGTTCTAAATATTATGTATTATATGCGGTTTTGGACTGCCATTTATTATTCGCCACCGACAAAGTTTAGCCTCTGGACACTTTTGACTCCAAGTTTCAACATGAGGATTTGAGGTGACAAGCCATATCTCTTAAAAACTATTACATTCACATATTTACAGTAACAGAAGTGAAATGACCATAGTGCTTGGGGTTTGATTATTGGTATAAGCCAATAGGTGAATACTGTTCACTGTAACACCAGAAGTCACAGGCAATTATCACATTGACGAGCAGCTCAAGATTGTTTGCACAAATAATCCTGCCAGCCTCTGCAAACCCAATTAACACGGTTCCGTTAAAATTGACATTGGGTGTTACTAATCATCAAAGACTTTCTTTTTCTGTGAATTATAAATATATATAAATATATGTATATATATGGTATGTGATAATAAGTACTCAAAGATTTCAAGAATATGAAATGCGCTTTTGAAATTCCGATTTCCTGGAGCTCTGTACAGAACCTGTGGTTAATTGCTCATCTGTTGGGAGTTAACTTGATTGTTTACTTGAGGTAGTAATGGCAGCTAGGCAGTCACTCATTTAACTAATTGTAATGGACCTCGGAACTGATGAGTTCCTTCACGAGGCTCTTTGACCTAATTACTTTAACACTGGGGTGATAGCAGGTAAATTGCTAGCCATGTGTTGAGATACCCAGCATAAAACAGTTTGACCTTGCATAGAAATCTGTCATGGCAGAAAAGAATTAGAAAAGAAACACATGGGTAAATGATTCATCTCAGAGCTATACTATTAACAAAGCACACCTTTATGGAGATGTGCTGTAAGACCTTCTATGGAGTATGCAGCTGCTTTAGGGGATGCCCACACTCAAACTAACATCAATAGGCTTGAGATGGTCCATAGAAGAGCAGCCTGGTACACACTAAATCAGTCGCACCGGTGTGCATTTGTCTCAGCGATGATATCCACTCTAGCCTGATGCCCTCTAAGGGTTAGAAGAAGGGCCATGAGACTGGTAATGCTATATGAGATATCCAACGGTCTTGTCTTGTCTCCTACCAATTTCCAGAGCATCTAGGCATTGTCATGAACTGGGATTCCAAGTACCACAAGGAATTCCACAAGTCCGCCTTCAACCCAAGAACAATCCGTGAATGGAATGCCTTACCAACTCACATACCTGGGTCAGGTATCATTGAGTCATTCAAGAGCAACCTAGCAATCTGGAGTAACACCACAAAGTAGATCTGTAGTTGTTTTGATATAACAAAATAATCATTTTTTACCACAACCTTTCTACTTTTCCTACACTTACAAGGCATTCATCCCTACCGGAGTCTTCTACAAGAAGTGATTAGGTGGTAGCAAGGAAGAAGAAGAAGAAGATCTGTATTCAGAATCTCTGATTGAAACATTACAAACACTTGAAGAGGGGTACCAAAAGCCATTATTTTATTATCAAAAACAAATGAAAATCATACATGGTCAGAATTAAAAACATACTCCAATTTGGAAAAGCTTGTTGATTTGACTGATTTGAAAAAGTATGTATCATGGTAGGTGATTCTTTAGATGAAGTTAATTGCATTTGAAACACTTAGTCAGAAGGCAAAATGTACTTCTCTAAACAGCGAACATCTCGGACAAAGAATTAAATTATCACTATCAATAAGATATGATATTGGAAAATCTTTTTCACCCCAACTACTTCAAAATTTGATATTTCAGCAAAGGTCGTGATGAGTGCACGCTTGTGTGAAGCAGTGATTTATTTATAAAATGATCATGATTATTCTTATCTTAATTAAATGCCGCTTAATAAACTATTATAGGATCTCGAATAGCGAGTCACTTTTAAGGTTCTACGGCAGATATGGATCGTATGACCATTTTCTACATGAAGAATTGCTTGAACTTGGTATCTAATCTAACATGTCCTTAATTCGGGACCATCTGACTGATATGTTGATAGTTAGGCAAGGCTGGCGCTGCATCCAATTATCTATGATCAACTCCTTATTTCAGTTAGATAGTGAGTAACCAGAAACCATTTTGTGGTCAACCATATCGAAATATGAAATTTACTCACAGATGTCTGGACACACACACATACACACACAAATACACACACACATACAGATACATATATATATATCTACGTACGTACATATATACATACATACAAATACCGGTATACATACATACATACATACACACAGATCTCTCTCTCTCTCTCTCTCTCTCTATATATATATATATATATATATATATATATATATATATATATATATATATATATATAATATATATATATATATATATATATATATATATATACATATACATTTATATATATATATATATATATATATATATATATATATGAAGTACACATTCAAGTCGTTTTTTCAGACGCTAATTATTGTCATTATGAATATATCTAAGGTATTTATTATTGTTATTTATTATTGTTAACATCAATATTGTGAATAGATGCTACACACGAAGTATATATATATATATATATATATATATATATATATATATATATATATATATATATATATATATATATATATATATATATATATATATATATACAGTGTGTGTGTGCGTGTGTTTTCATAAATGTTTGTTAAGCACCAGTCAATTATGTGTGCAATGCCTTTCCCGGCCCGCCCATAGCAAGGACTGAATGGACTAATGCCTTAATGTAATGGTGTGCTATAAAGTTAAGTATAAGCAAACGTAAAGATATGTATCGCGTTACTCCCAATGAAAATCTTACACGCGTACCCTTCATGCTTTATATCTATATACTACTTTTAACTTGCAATATGCATTGGGCTTCTTGATATAACACTTGTTTATTTGTACTGTGGCTCTTCAAATGCTTGGGTGGTCTTATGGACAGCATGTATCCCACTTTATCCAATAACTTACACAATGCACCAGTGTCAGAAAGTTATTTAACGAGACACATGTATTTGTTTAACATCTGTGCAGCGTTCATGCCTCGTGGCACACTAACATAGATGACACAGATCAGCGTGTGTACTACTTCTGTGTATTAAAACTATAAAACACCTTCTACAAAAAAACTCAAAAGAAGAGTCTGACCTTAAAACTGAACTTCTATAAGTCACTCCGAGTGACTTGTCACTCCGAGTCGGGGGAAGCAGACCAAGAGTGTGTAGTATGCCCAGGGGGACAGATATCACGTGATGTGATCCATGTATTTGTTTGGAGACCCTTGGTCTTTCTAACACTTCCTACCAAGGTAATCCTACCAGCACTTATAGATTTTGATAGTAATATTCTAATATGGATAACATAAACGAAGTACACATTCAAGTCGTTTTTTCAGACGCTAATAATTGTCATTATAAATATATCTAAGGTATTTATTATTATCATTTAGTATTGTTAACATCAATATTTTGAATACATGCTACACACGAAGTACACATTCGAATGGTCTTCAGACACCCATTTTCTATCAATATATTTTTTGGAATTACGATTCCACAAGAACATTTATTATCGTTTTCTAATTTTAGAAACTAGGGAAGTGACTTCAGCACATTTCTGGTTATCGCATGTATGTTTAAAACGAAGAACATTGATCTTTATCGAAGCTTACCAACTTGAAATTCGTACCCTTGTCGTTATCAAGAAGGTCCAACAACGGCCACTCAATTTTGGCTAATTATAATTAGCAAGGCTAAGACGATTTTTAACATCACATAATTGATAAGCATAAGTGATGCATTCATAATTCTACAAAATGGCATTTTCGATAACCAAATTTAAGCTGGCCAAAGCATATAAGAACCGATAAGGATTGCCTCTCTTTCTTACATCTCGTCTCTAAAATTTCTCTATCTTGGTTCTCTTTCTCGCTATCTTGGTCCTCCCCGTCGTTTTGGTTCTCCATCGCATTTCTTGAATCAATGCGCAAAGGGTATTCCATAAGATAGATTGAAAAGCAATAGTTGTCACTTGTATTTTATATGGATCCTCACACCAATTTTCTAAATTTGAATAAATATGGCAAATGCAAAAATGGTATTAAGTAATGAAATGTGCTATATATTGTGTATGAATTGCTAAAAGAGCTGTGGAGCCGCACTAGTGTTGACAGTCACAAAGAAAAGATAAAAAAATTCAAAGATTTGAAAATCTTTAGAAATGGAGAAGTGCATTTCACCCAATCCCAGCTTACAATGAAATCGCTCATATATTGACCGGAGCCACTGGAAAATGCCATTTGTTTAGAATTCTCATCGTGCGTTACATTGAAGGACCTATAGACGAAAGGGAAATATTTTGGGAATCCAAAGGTTACCGTTCTTAAGGAAGAATTTGGCGCGTCCCGGAATGCTTTTATCTGTAGCAGAGTACAACTTAGCTAGGTATCTGTTTACACAAAACCCACTTCTCACCAAAGGTGAAGGCGTTTTTGCTCCTCAGGCGTTTCCTTTGAGTTTTCGTTCTCTGACAGTGATGTAATGTAATTAGGGAACTTATGGCAAATCCATTAAAGGTGTTACATTCCTCTTTTTGTTATACTCTATGCGTACCTTTCTTCTGACAGTCAAAAAAAGGTTCCACCCATTAAGATTCCTATAACTGGCGCCCAAAGCATACTGAATAGCCTGTAATACAACCTAAGCCTCTCTACAGGGAGCTGTGACACTAAAGCCTGTCCCTGGGCAAATATGAAGAAAAATCCACTTCAATTCCATTTGCCGTCAATCATAGCTTGTACCTATGTATAGTATTCATGGAGACGTTCACAGCTTTATCAGTACACATGTAGGTGAGCTTCACCCTGAATAGCAATGCTGTAACGCCCATCATTTTGTATTTCATTTCAACGGCAATGCGATACATTTGAAGTTAGGAGACTTAGTGCGAATCGAATACATTTTGTTGACCTTAAAGCGACCTGAGTATTCGAGGATATGCATCTTGATCTTGTTTAAGTATTTGGAATCAAATACTGATCTTCACTGCAATCTAATGTCGTGATTCAAATTCACAAGCAATGGACATGTGTTTTTTCTGTGTTTTTCTATTTTTTTTTGGGGGGGGGGGAGGAGGGGGCTATCTTTATAGATCACACTAGGCCAGAGGTCACCATAAGGTAAGGCTAGAGTTGCGACCAGCTGCAGTTCTCATACTAGCATTATGTTGAAACCGTCATTCAGAACCATAAGTTCACTTTCACATACTTAGAAATTGAAAGGCTGCATCTAGTCTTAAGCCTATATACTGGTTTCCTCTTATGCTCATTGCGAATACGGCCACCGTACCTTATCGCATGTATTTGACGTGTATTGACTGTAATGTACTTTACTGACTGTATATAGAAGAACACTTCACGAGACATACAATAAGATTAAATACAAATTAAACAAGGTGACAATTAAACTTGGAGTAGCACGGGATAATAGCACTATGTACAACACACCAATAAGAGAACTAATAGCACTATGTACAACACACCAATAAGAGAACTAATAGCATTATGTACAACACACCAATAAGAGAACTAATAACACTATGTACAACACATCAATAAGAAAACTAATAGCACTATGTAAAACACACCAATAAGAGAACAGATAGCACTATGTACAATACATCGATAAGAGAACTAATAGCACTATGCACAACACATCAATAAGATAACTAATAGCACTATGTACAACACATCAATAAGAGAACTAATAGCACTATGTACAACACATTAATAAGAGAACTAATAGCACTATGTACAACACACCAATAAGAGAACAGATAGCACTATGTACAATACATCAATAAGATAACTAATAGCACTATGTACAACACATCAATAAGAGAACTAGTAGCACTATGTACAACACATCAATAAGACAACTAATAGCACTATGTACAACACATCAATAAGACAACTAATAGCACTATGTACAACACACCAATAAGAGAACAGATAGCACTATGTACAACACATCGATAAGAGAACTAATAGCACTATATACAACACACCAATAAGAGAACAGATGGCACTATGTACAATACATCAATAAGAGAACTAATAGCACTATGTACAACGCACCAATAAGATAACTAATAGCACTATGTACAACACACCAATAAGAGAACTAGTAGCACTATGTACAACACATCAATAAGAGAACTAATAGCACTATGTACAACACACCAATAAGAGAACAGATAGCACTATGTACAATACATCGATAAGAGAACTAATAGCACTATGCACAACACATCAATAAGATAACTAATAGCACTATGTACAACACATCAATAAGAGAACTAATAGCACTATGTACAACACATTAATAAGAGAACTAATAGCACTATGTACAACACATCAATAAGACAACTAATAGCACTATGTACAATACATCAATAAGAGGACAAATAGCACTATGTACAACACATCAATAAGAGAACTAATAGCACTGTGTACAACACACCAATAAGAGAACTAATAGCACTATGTACAAAACATCAATAAGAGAACTAATAGCACTATGTACAACACGTCAATAAGAGAACTAATAGCACTATGTACAACACACCAATAAGAGAACTAATAGCACTATGTACAACACATCAATAAGAGAACTAATAGCACTATGTACAACACCAATTAGAGAACAGATAGCACTATGTACAATACATCGATAAGAGAACTAATAGCACTATGCACAACACATCAATAAGATAACTAATAGCACTATGTACAACACATCAATAAGAGAACTAATAGCACTATGTACAACACATTAATAAGAGAACTAATAGCACTATGTACAACACATCAACAAGACAACTAATAGCACTATGTACAATACATCAATAAGAGGACAAATAGCACTATGTACAACACACCAATAAGAGAACAGATAGCACTATGTACAATACATCAATAAGAGAACTAATAGCACTATGTACAACACATCAATAAGAGAACTAATAGCACTATGTACAACACACCAATAAGAGAACTAATAGCACTATGTACAACACATTAATAAGAGAACTAATAGCACTATGTACAACACATCAATAAGACAACTAATAGCACTATGTACAACACACCAATAAGAGAACAGATAGCACTATGTACAATACATCAATAAGATAACTAATAGCACTATGTACAACACATCAATAAGAGAACTAGTAGCACTATGTACAACACATCAATAAGACAACTAATAGCACTATGTACAACACATCAATAAGACAACTAATAGCACTATGTACAACACACCAATAAGAGAACAGATAGCACTATGTACAACACATCGATAAGAGAACTAATAGCACTATATACAACACACCAATAAGAGAACAGATGGCACTATGTACAATACATCAATAAGAGAACTAATAGCACTATGTACAACACACCAATAAGATAACTAATAGCACTATGTACAACACACCAATAAGAGAACTAGTAGCACTATGTACAACACATCAATAAGAGAACTAATAGCACTATGTACAACACACCAATAAGAGAACAGATAGCACTATGTACAATACATCGATAAGAGAACTAATAGCACTATGCACAACACATCAATAAGATAACTAATAGCACTATGTACAACACATCAATAAGAGAACTAATAGCACTATGTACAACACATTAATAAGAGAACTAATAGCACTATGTACAACACATCAATAAGACAACTAATAGCACTATGTACAATACATCAATAAGAGGACAAATAGCACTATGTACAACACATCAATAAGAGAACTAATAGCACTGTGTACAACACACCAATAAGAGAACTAATAGCACTATGTACAAAACATCAATAAGAGAACTAATAGCACTATGTACAACACATCAATAAGAGAACTAATAGCACTGTGTACAACACACCAATAAGAGAACTAATAGCACTATGTACAACACATCAGTAAGAGAACTAATAGCACTATGTACAACACCAATTAGAGAACAGATAGCACTATGTACAATACATCGATAAGAGAACTAATAGCACTATGCACAACACATCAATAAGATAACTAATAGCACTATGTACAAAACATCAATAAGAGAACTAATAGCACTATGTACAACACATTAATAAGAGAACTAATAGCACTATGTACAACACATCAACAAGACAACTAATAGCACTATGTACAATACATCAATAAGAGGACAAATAGCACTATGTACAACACATCAATAAGAGAACTAATAGCACTGTGTACAACACATCAATAAGAGAACTAATAGCACTATGTACAACACATCAATAAGAGAACTAATAGCACTATGTACAACACACCGATAAGAGAACAGATAGCACTATGTACAATACATCAATAAGAGAACTAATAGCACTATGTACAACACATCAATAAGAGAACTAATAGCACTATGTACAACACACCAATAAGAGAACAGATAGCACTATGTACAATACATCAATAAGAGAACTAATAGCACTATGTACAATACATCAATATGAGAACTCAAACGTAAAAAGATTTGTAAAAGAGGAAACCCATTTTACAAATGATGCCTTGCACCATTCCATCAGTAATTGTATACATCGCTTTGCCATATATTTTGCAAGTACATGTACACCACAACGCCTCAAAGGCAAACACTGTACTTAGTAATGAGTGATATATATAGAGTATATATATATATATATATATATATATATATATATATATATATATATATATATATATATATATATATATATATATATATATATATATACATATATATATATATATATATATATATATATATATATATATATATATATATATATATATATATATACATGTATATATATATATATATATATATATATATATATATATATATATATATATATATATATATATATATATATATATATATTCAAATAATTGTAGGGTTAGCATTTGGTAATCGTAGCATTATAGCGAAACTTTGTTATGCTAGGAGAGATAGTGTTTTGGGAGTGGTCATTCTGTACAAAAAGATGATGTAAACAACAGGTGTCTGTGTGTGCGATGTAGGAAAGAGGTGTCAAGCAGGAGATTTCTGGTGGCTGATCCGTTGATCCACAAGCCAGGTGTTGTTTCTACAGATAATGCCAAACGTTGTCAGCCGTCAGGTCAACAGCTGCTGCGATGATTGTGACGGCTACACCATACGCCTAAAACCTCACTCGACCGCATCTCGAGCCAGGGATGAATATGTCTCAAACTTCTTCCATTAGCCTCTTGTGTCAGGTGGGGAGTGCAGCTTAAATCTGCTTCATTAGTATCATGGGCCAGGCTATTGAATACAGGTCAAACTTTCTTCGTTAATATCCAGGGCCAGGTTATAAATACAGCCTAAACCTTTCTCATTAGCATCCTGTGTCAGGGAATGAATACAGCTTAAATTTTCTAGACCCTAGACAGGCTATTGAATATAGTTTTTCTTTCCTCATCAGTATCCAGAGCCAGGCTATGAACACAACTAAACTTCCTCCATTGGTATCCTACATTAGGCTATGTTTGCAGCTAAACGTTCTTCATTACCATCCTGGGCCGGGCTATGAATACAGCTAAAACGTTCTCCATAAGCATCCTGTGAGAATGACCACATATCTTGAAAACGATAGCAGTACTTGAAATGAGATCAGCATGGGTAGGTATACTGTGAATGCATCGTCTGGTATCAGTTGAATTGGAATTTTGTTTTTTCGTCACATTTATGCCAATTGTGTATAATTCGTGACTAGCCAGTTGTAAGTAGTGGAGAAAACCGGAGTACCCAGCGAAAACCTCCGCCTAACCCCAAGTCACTGGCAACTTCCTCACATGTCCACGCCGAGATTCGAATCTAGGCAGAGGTGAGAGACAGTGTGCAGTCAGTGGCGGCGCCTTAGACCACACGGCCGTCAGAGCTGGTATAAGCATACGGAGGAATGATATAACGATTGCTGCATTTAGTATGATTATCTGAACAATTATTATGCCTATCCTTACTTTTGTTAGTAACATGTGGATTCTTTCTTAACAGGATATTGACAATCTTGTATCCTTCCACAGGCGCATTGGACGAGGTGTTCAGAGGTTCCTTCTATGATCCTCTCCCCCAGTTGTAGTAGTTTCTATGGATGGGTATGGATCAGGATGATTTTTATTCTTACTTACCTTGGTCACTATTCAGCCTTACAATGTGGTCAGAAACCTGGGGGATCAGTACTGTAAATCAGCTATTGTTTTATGCACAGATAATGGCACCCTGAGACATACAATCCTCAAGGTTACTTTTTGACATGGTGGTGTATTAGTGAATCGAGAACTGATCTTAAGGTAGAACCCTTCTCGATACACGGGTCATTTTTAAAACTTGAATATCTGAAAACTGAGTTTAATGAAGACAACGGCACTTATGCTATTGTAAAGGTTACATCTCATAGTTGCCTAATAATGGTAAACTTATCAATAAGTGACTATTTTGAGGCCATGTGGCACCCTTAAAGAACATATCTGGATGTGTTTCGTTTTTTGGCAAAATCTCAAGACTTACCCTTTACTTGAAAATAAGAGTCTACCATATGATTATTCATGTCTTTGATAAGGTGCAAGGTCCTACCTCAACAGTGGATTTGCACGATGAGTATTTTAAACACTTTTTGGAATGTTTCCATAAGCCTAAAAATTACTAAGAGCACGTGGTTTTCATAGTAAATGCTGATTTTCAGGTCTGTCAGAATTCAAGGTACCTGTGACATGACCTTGCACCTAGAGGGGGTTCATATCTGTCATATCCTGAAATACTGGCTTCGAAGACTGTATAGTTATTCACTTTCAGCCAAAAATTGAGATGAAAATTTTGGTCAAAATGGTCTAGGCCGAATGAATCTGCATGGTTAAAGCAGACAGCCATGTCGTCTGGAACCAATTTAACATGGAATGTCCAAAGGGGCCCGCCCTTTATTCTCTTGACCGTACCACAAAAGAAAATTGCTAGGTCGAGGTTCGTGGGGTGTGAACACCGCTCATGTGTAATCTTTTGTTTTGATATCCATTGTTAGGGGCCAGCCAAGGACACCACCTAGAGGTGATAATCTTGGTGTACTAGACTATCACCTTAAGCATGCAAGTGTATGGCCAAACTGGTGCCACAAACCATTAGACTAAAATGTGACGACGTAAAGGTTAAAGCTTGAAAAGTAGTAGAGTATGCGCAGAATGAAGGGATGAATGAGTGCTTAAAGCACATCAGCACACAACGGCCATTTAGTGCCATAACATCTGAAAGGGATAATGGTCCATTGTTATGAATGAATGAGTGCTTAAAGGCACATTGGCAGACAAAGGCCATTTAGTACCATAAAATCTGTGTACAATAATGTTCCTTTGTTAACGTCAAAAACAACAACAGAGCGATCCATAAATAAAAATGTTCATAAAAAATTAACAGTTTCAAAGTATGTCACGCATGCAACACGTATTTACATGATTTGAGATATGGTATGGTTGATAGCACCTGTGCCACCTGTCGTCAATTAGCAGTGACATGGAAGCCTTGGTTCCCTTCTCTATCAAATGATGCCAGGTTCATTTTAAGAAAAGGTGGAAGAGTGACAGGGAAGCCTGTCTTTCCTTTTTGCCAATTCTCACTCCAGGCTACAAATAAGTGACCACAATTTTGAAAACATATGAAATGGGGGCATTGAGCGATTCAGGGACCAGGAGGAATGCACCTTTCTGATATAGTTAGGGAATTATTCTTTTGGATCCCTGTGATCCTGTGGTTTTTGATGAAAGATATTACAATCTTGTTCTCATGATATGGGACAAATTAGATTTTTAGCTAAAGTTTGTGGCAACACTCATTGGTATTGCCCTAGAGACTATGATATAACTGTGGGATATCTCATCTAGGCATATATGTGAGATATATCACCGTGCTCTAACGGGAAGATCTTCATGACACTACAAAATAAAGGTTACCGTATATAAGCCTTTATACTTCCAGAACTACAAATTACGTATTTTCCTTGGATTGAGGTGTATTATGTGTACAATATGTTGCTTATATTGTTTTGTATAATGGAGCATCCTCTCCCCTATCTCTATTTAGACACAGCATATACATTCTTTACTTTGCAACGTGTGTAATAGTGCTCCATATGTGTATGTATATAACTTATTCAATATTAACAATTTCTGTCCGTTTGGTAGTATTGCTACTGGTATGAGTTATCTTCCTTTTATCTATTCTATTTTCTAAGTTTAGTTATGTTTTGTTGCTCTCTTAAAAGCGTATATTTTTGTGAGAATACCGTATGATTTTGTACTCTAGTGCAGTCAATAAACATACTATACTCATGGTATATTTCAATGCTCAAGAACAGTATCATGATAACAGAACGTAGTAAAGAAAACGCTAAGTCCCGTTTTAAGGGAAGGCTTTTAGGAATACAATATGGTTTCTCTGACCACTACTTGTGAGTAAGCCTATCGGATAATTAGATGTTTGATTTGGTTTCAATCCAATTTTTAAATAGTGGGTTATATTGTATATTAAACTTTTTGTGTATTCATTTATCTGTTTGTTTTGCTCTAGTTAACTAAAACTTATTTGTATATTCTCATTGCTGTAACAATTATCATTTTATTATATTCATACATACTTTGTAGATTATCTATAGCCAATAACGTATATAAACTCAATATTCCGAGAGAACTTGCTGACTAACTAACGGGTGTTGCAATTATCTCTACAGAATTCAAGATCAATTGCGCTTTGAAATCATAATCGTTTTGTTTTTTGTTTTTTCAGAAGAGTATGGCGAGCGGGACGAAGCCTATTCTGTGTATGCTGTTGATATCAGCCACATTCCAAGTCATCAGTGCCACTGTACCAGGTAATGCAAATATATCAAACTTACCGGATAGGAAAGCACATGTCCTTACATTTTTTTCATATAATATTTAGATCTGAAATGGAAAGTGTAGGGATCGGTAGTTACATATCTGGAATATGATAGAAATAAACCTCACACGTCAACCTCTGCACCTCTGTGCATTTGATTTTACAAATTCAAACAAATAAAAAGAATAAAAAAGTAAAACATAGATGAGATTTAATTGTAAAAGCAAAATATCGTGGGAACATTCGTGTTACCCTCACAGAAAAGTGCAATTCAACTCCAATAGAATGGTGTCATGGTTGATGCCCCTTGGTGTTAACATCTAAAGGTACAGCCTTCCCAGTGCTGGTATCAATATATCGTATACTTTTGCTGATACAAAAATGGTTGTCATGAAAATACTTCTAGACTCTAAGCCAGGGATTAGAAACTGGCACACCAAAAGTAGACACCTGATGATATTCATGATAACCATTTCCTGCTTTCAGTACCATGTTAAAATGTTTAAAAGATTGCTGCCACTGGAAATAAATCTAACTTAGCACGTGTCTGGTTACTAGACAGATGATTCTGACATTGGTAATAAGAGTGTCAAGTGGATTATGAAAGATGATATGAAACATTTGCAATCAATTGTCAAAATTAATTAATATCAAAATCCTTAATAGAAAATCATTTTGGCGTCGATGTAGATTATTTGAAATGATTACACTCTAACCATTCTTCGGTGTCCTTAAAACATCAGTCCCTAAGTTTCAATAGGGAATGCATGGAGAAAGCTTTTATGTAATGGGATCTCTACGCCTCTTAGCATCTTTATCAGCGTTTGATGATATTATTGACCTATCGACCTGTTTTGCATCATGTAGGGAAATCTGGTATATGTTTCATAAAGGCTCGTTTGGATCTAAATGGCAGCCTTTTAATTTGGAGGATCTAAACAGACATTGAATGTGAACATCAATGTTTTAGATTATGAAACTAAAGTGTTCATACAGTTCTCATACCATATTTGGACCAAACATCTTAGCTTTATTTGATAATCTTAACATGAGTGTAAAAGAAATGTCAAAATCTCTATAATCTTCTCGGGATACATGCAAATATATTGCATGAATATATAGCAAACATCTTGTATACAAACCTGGGAGATCCCATTGAAGTAGACAGAATTAAAGTGTCTATTAAGACTTATGACAGCACTAAGGATATGTATATGCATGATATTTAGTTCAATATGTGGCACAACAGAATTGCTATTATCATGTTCTTGCAGAGAATGGAATAGAAATCCTCTGACGCGTAACTCCTGCAAGGAATACAATACATGCGTGTTTGAAGTGACATCAAATTGAAAGGTTTTGGGCTCAGCTGGATTCTTTCTTAAGAAATATGGGGCTTACAATGTGTGAGGTAGATGACATGTGCAGCTTGCTTGGTATGGGAAATACTGGGGGAGATTTTGATATTATTGATATTAGCTTGCCTAGTGCAATGAAAACAATATACAAAAGTAGATTGACGCTGTACCCTCCAAATATGAATCAATTTAAACAAATACTTCATTATGGATACTTCATTATAAATCTTATTGGTGTTTCTTGTTTTTGTTTTAGTAACATGCACATCGCGAGCAGACATTGTGTTCGTTGTGGACTCATCATCGGCAGTGTCGGAATCAGATTTTAATACGACCGTAGACTTCCTCAAAAATGTTATCAATGATATAGATATTGACTCTGGCCACATACGTGTCGGTTTGATGCGATACAGCAGAGAAACAGAGATCAATTTCCATTTGCAATCACACACATCGAAAAAGTCTTTGCTCCACTCACTGCAACATATTCGATACTCGCAAGGCCGGAAGCGAAGCAATTTGACGCATGCGCTGGAAGTTGCCAGAACGCAAATGTTTGTTGAAAGTCATGGCGACAGAGCAGATTCACAGAATATTGCTGTAATAGTGGGGAGGGATAATATCAAATCAAGAAAACATCTAAGAGCGGAATCTGAACGTGCAAGAGAAGCAGGAATAGAACTCCTTGCCATCGTCGCCGGGCGCCATTTAAAGACCAAATTGGATGACGTCATCTCTGCACCAGCAAAACGTAATCTGTACCAAGTGCCACAGTATTCAGAACTGGATGAAATCAGGACACGATTCGTGAAACGAGTTTGCAAAGGTATGTATAATTCAAGGGAATTTCATTTTTATTCTTTTTAATTTCTGCAAACATTGCATGTTTATTATTTCATCTTGCAAAACTGATAATAAATATACACATGGAATAGTACTCGGCCATAAACACATTTAAGTCTGAAAGTACAAATTAGGGATTGTCTCCAGGTCTATATACATATCTCCCCATTTCTTAAGAAACTGTTTTTGGTTATCGTAACTTTCTCTGCAATTTTACTGCTAATTTGGAATTAGCCAGTTGTAAGTGGTGAATGACCTAGTGGAATGATAAAGCGTTTAGCTCGTTGTATATCGGTGAACATCTTCGACACACATGTTTGTAATCATTCTATAAAAAACCTCTATTTTCATATTTTACAAGTATCATTTAAATGTCATTAAATCTTCATCACGTTTAATTGGATTTCCTCCGGTAGATTTCGTGCAGTAAGGTAATCATACTAAACAAGAATTGGTTTAATTTTGTGTCCAATTGATATGTATAGATATGTCAGTCATCTCGTATTACTATTTAAAGCATTCCACATTGATGTATAAGCATTAACATTTATATTTGTAGACACGGTCAGTGACGAACGAACTCTTGATTTTCTCGACATAGGAGGCAGCGGATCGGAGGGTACGTAATGTTAAACATCAAACATGATTTCCATGGTAACGCATTTTCGCTTAGATTTGGTGTAGCGTCAAATTGCTTTACACATGGTTGATCCTATTTCAGTGAATTTTGAAGTTCTGTATCAAATATTCTATATCATGTTATTGCTTTGAATATATTATGACAATTATTATCTAGTTCATCTGCTTTGAGTATATAGCACCGCAAAGCAGCTATTGCACACGCTTTTCGCAACACGCTTTCACTTAGTTTAGTATCGATTGCCATGCTTTACTTGGCTTTGTGCGGATTGTAAGTTATAAGCATATTAATTAAGATTCCCGCCTCAAGATGTTTATACAGGAATGTTGCTATTGATACCCACCATGTGATTTTAGTTGTTGATTTTCTTATAGGTTTTTGAAGAAATATGAATCAATTACTCAATCTATTTTCTATTAACGATTTTGGCACGTCCAAAGAACATGTACTGGGTGAATATTCATATACTATTGCTTTAAGATGTGTGTAACGTTTAAAAGGTTGCAGTGCAAAGGCTGATATCGTTATTGTACTGGACTCTTCGACAAGTGTCACGGAGGAGAACTTTGTAATCGTCAAGGAGTTTCTGGTCGACCTCTTCGACCGGGCGGACATAGATTCCGGAGCGATAAGAGTCGGTCTACTGACCTATAACACGGATGTACAGATTCGATTTTACCTTGATGCCCACAGAAACAAAGTTGATCTCCTAAGGGTAAGATCTCTACAGTATATAAAAACAGTATACAAAGAATTCAGGCCGTTTTCAAAGTTTAATTGATATTTTGTCGCGTTCAAATAGTCGTTTTAACATTCTTCCGATTCCCATTGTACAGTATGTCTTTTTATTTCCATTTTGATATATACTGTAGAACACGAAATTCACGCGTGTCCCAAGTATAGCGAATTGGGGAGTTTTGCATCATAACGTATCTTTATGTTAGCGAAGATAGCCGCCGTTGACAGCGCCAGTACAGTAATAAAAAAAGCGTTTTTATATATAGCGAAGCGGAACCACACGCTAAGTACTCTATATATAAACACACGCGGAAATTTCGTGTTCTATGAATATATATATATATATATATATATATATATATATATATATATATATATATATATATATATATATATATATATATATATATATATATATATATATATATTATGAAAGCTTGTCTCTTCCAAGCCTCATCTTCCTTCACTAAGCAATACTCGTATATCATTATAATGGGATATCAGAATAAGTGTTAATAGAAGCGAGGCGGCAACAAAATGTGCGAATTATTGATAACATCTACTCCACTGAAGACGATAGGTATCAGGGGAATCATTTTGGGAGATCATCCTGAAAGGAGTATCATTTCTCGAGATTCTAATCGGCAGCTCCCTCTTTCGTCGAACTGCTGAACTCAAATATGAGTTCGTTTGTGGTATGGGAGCCGTTTGTCAATGACTCGGTGAAAGGCTGTAGTTTTCACTCCAGATTACAACGCGTAGGTACTGGTTAGTAGGAGTCCAGGCTTTTATGACAAACATTAAGTTACCATAAAACAAGAAAAAGCAGATTTTAAGCTGATTAAGCATCACGTGATATTTTTATATTCATACTAATAAACTTTTCTATTTAATGAAACTGCTAGTTCTGTTAAAATATTATATAAGTGGTCATAGGTATTTGGTATAAGTAGATCCCTGTGTATGTATGTATAATGGTTTGTATGTATGTATGTATGCATGCATGCTTGTGTGTATGTAAGTATGTTTGTATGTCAGGTATGAATACATGTTCATGCATGTGTGTATATATGTATGTATGTATGTATGTATGTATGTATGTATGTATGTTTGAGCCTTTTTCTTGATATCTATCAGGGCGTATTTATCTCCCCGTCACATTTATTTATAAAGAATTGTGATCTTGCTTGTAGTCCATTCGTGCAATTCCGTATACATACGGAAGCACAAACACCGCGGATGGTTTGCAGAGAATGCGATCAGAAATGTTCACCGCTCAACGTGGTGACCGCCCGGATGTCCCAAACATTGCCATCGTAGTAACAGATGGCATATCAAACATTAATGCCCAAAGAACCATCCCTGAGGCCCAGTCCGCAAAGGATTCTGGTGTGCATATTTTTGCCATAGGCGTGGGACTGTCAGGAAATACATTTGAGCTGGACGCTATGGCCAGCGAGCCGGTAGAAGACAATAGGTTTTCTGTGCAGCAGTTTGATAGGCTAGCTGATATTGGTACCCGCCTATTTGATGGGGTGTGCTCAAGTAAGTCCTATAGTTTAAGGTTCCTTGCGTCTTGATTACCTACCAGAACTTGATTACCTCATAGTCCAAAGGAACTGATTCACTTGATTGATTCATGAAACTATTACATCTGAGTATAGAGAACAAATCGTCTTTCCAATTGGGATCAGAAATTGTACCACATCAATATTACCTTACAAATGTTGATATCCAGTTAAACCCCGTGTTTGAATTTTAAATATGAATGGAATTCGATCTTTTATTTTTTCACAAATTGCGTAGATTGTGCGTAATGAAAGCGGTTTAAATTCATTTTTCTTAAATTCGAAGTGTTTACCGAACACGCTTACACATTCTTCTTAACCGTGGTCGTTTCTTACATCGAGTGATTCAGTGCCGTTAATGGGCTTTATGGTTGAGCCCTTGAACCAGTTATAGTCCTTCTACCTATGTAGTTCATATTCGTTTAGTTATCTATTAGGGATTTGCACTTCTATCTAAGTTGATTGGATACATATAGTTTTGATTGCTAATTCATAAATTATTGCAATTCAATAGAAATGAATAATGATAAAGTTAGGAGTATTTAGCTGCTATAAATCCTACGTGAAGAAATAATGTCTCGGTTAAGTTTATGCTCAGTCTATAAAGGTATTAATGAAACGAAAGGTAATCATTTTTACTTATCATGATAACAAGAGATAGATATATGGCATAAGCTTTTGCATAAGAAACTACATGTCAGTGACAGCTGTAATTGAAACTGATAAAAAAACATTAGTGATGGTAACGAATCTAGCATAACATTTATTCATAATATGGTCCAGTCTACTTCCGTAATCCCCAAGAGCACATCCTCTAAATTTGCTCGACAGTTGACCATTTTATATGACATCGCATATTGGAGTCTGTTCACTCTCCGCCCCGAATGACACTGCACCCCCAATCCAAATTTAGTATATGGGCAAAGTTCAAACAAATATTTAGAAATTCTGATGATTTTCAAAATTGCAATTTGAAATGCAGATATACAAAATATTGAAGGCATCCCTACGTCTGCAACCCTGATTTTTCTTCCAAATTGTCATTATAATGGATCTTGTCCAAGCACTTCAATAGTGAATTGTCTTTATACGCACATGTTTTTTACTTGTCATACACACGATTCGTATCCCCCTATCAGCCTAGTTGAGCAATTTGTCTTGTGGAAGTGAACAACCCATGCAATTTTCCAACGTGCACTTCAAACATCCACACAGTTTTAGAAAGTGATTTTTCACGATGTATTTTTGTTTATTCACCTCCTTTTCCCTAACCTTCACTGGCAGAGGCCTCAGGAGGCTTGTCCCTTCCATCACTACCAGTACTTAGACGCAGGAAAGGTAAGATAGAAACTGACTACTGGTGCTCTCGTTTTCCTTCCTACCTCCCAAGTAGTTACCTCGGAGATGTCGGGGCCTTTCAGTCTACTGCAAGTGTTCCGGCATATAATCCAGGCCATCCTTACCCTTATTTGTATAAAATGTACCTAACAATGTCTCCTTTTGTTCTTATGTTTTGTTTGATATATGGTGATTTTGTAAAAACACTTCACAGTCAATAAGCATCAATCAATCAATCAATGACTACAGGTTTGCACCATGATTCATTATCGAGTGTAAAGCAACACTTTTCAAAATATCAGCCTCAAAATTTCAATACGCCAAGATCAAAAGATCTATGTGACAGCCACGAATATCTGTAAATTAGGGTTACCTTAGAAGACATGTAAAGAATAATGGTATTAAAAATGAAATGTATGAAGAGATTAACATTTGGGGTGGAATTTGCCCCTTTTATGGAAAATGATTTATTACACTTTTCATGAACTGAATATAAGCGTCGACTTTAATAAACTAGAGAGTTCTCTTTTTTCAGCAGGTCACATCTTAGCGAATAATAAACACACGTGTGTATCATATCTGTGTTATCTGTATTGCAATATAAAATGGTGAGGCTACATGTAGAAAACTGATCTGGACATATGCTTCTTGGTTATTGGAGGACCTTCAGAGTCTGGGGGCATCACTAATAAACCTTGACAGTCAAAGCTCAAGTTAGTTTGGTTTGATTTGATATAGCCTAGAATAACGCTGAAAGGTTATATAGGTCATCAAAGTAAATTACACAATGCAAAGAATCAAAATTATAATTGGCTTGTGAAGGTAACCTCGAATTTTGGCTAAATCCTTTTAATAGGATTTGTGACTTTTAACGAAAGGTATTCCTTATCCGCTGGATATGAGATTGATCGAATATATGTGATATGTATTTGCTTGTTTATTGTTGCATGATACCGCTTGCTTTCGCAAATATGGAATGTACTTAAGTTTAAGCATGTTCGTAATTAAATTGTTATTGCTTAAAGAACAAAACATGCAACTGTTTTGTCATATTCAAATTCATGAATACCTTCTTTCTTACCATGTGAGGGAATCATTCCATGCAGTATTAAATACATGAAAACGAAATCATGGTGACGGCTAAATGCATATTTCACCTACATTGTACTTAGCATATGAAGTATGTAGTGGCCGTGTAGAAGTTTTATCATGAATGTATATTAACTCTCTACATCAGCGTATAACGGTGTGTATATAGCTTTATTAACCCAAACACGTGTTCCATGGTGGCTTGCTTTTGGTGCTTATCTAGTGCTGTGTACATAACGATGGAAGTTCAGGAGTATCGAATCGTAATGTTATTAGGAAAGATCCTGAGAATCTCTTTCTACTGAAGTAAGATCATTTTAATCAATTTTGATAATAAGCTTCGCTGTCGGGTGTCTAAATTTTACGCGAAACCTACTTATTTTTAAGAATGTTCTGGGTCAAAGAATATGGTTTACGTTATGATTGGCCTTCACACTTTTGCTGTGTATCCATCTGTATACGTTTGCAGTATTTTGGTGTTCGGTTGTTAAACTACACATGCCAAACCAACATATATCATGCAGAAAGTGTGTTGTAAACGTGTTTATAATACACAATGGACACGAGGGCATGATATTGATATTCGCTTCAAGAATACTGTTAAGACAGATCCTATGTGTTTCATCCGGGTTTCGGTTGACTATTATTCTCTTTTCTTTAATGATATTCCTATGTAGATTTAGTGAGTATTACACGTTTTATCATAATCTACTTTTATTACAGTATTCAGCTTTAACTAGTATTCCAACCTACAATTAATGATATTATCAAGATTTTTCTGATAGGCAACTTTTGATTTGAATTTTTAGTTATAAAAGTATTCGTGTCTTTCAACCATTCATTGTGTACGTGAAGCCTTTAAATGTGTTTTATACGTTTTGAACTACCTGCGTTGAAAAGCATTACATAGTAATGTATGTTTATTTATTGACTAAAAAAATCCATTTTTAAAATAATCGCATTACATTTCATGTAAAATGAGTATTATAGATCAAAAGCAATTAAAAGGAATACACGTTGGATCATATCGAAACGAAGTACTTTGAAACTCTTTTTTAATTCTTAATTTTAACTTAAATAATTTTAAATTATGTATATACGGAATAAATATAAGAATAGATATCCCATTTTACACGTGAACAATCTAGGCTAAAACGTAAAAAAAAACTATTCTTATATATACTCTCAACATGTTGGCAATCTTATATCTGAGGGAATTCACTTTCTTCATTTTTCAGCTGACAACTTCTGTACGGCCAAGGCTGATATAGTGGTAGTGTTGGATTCCTCCACCAGCGTCACCGAGGACAACTTTGTGGTCGTGAAGAGTTTCTTGGTGGATCTGTTCCAGGATGTGGATGTGGATTCCGGATCTGTTCGTGTTGCTCTCGTCACCTACAGCACGGATGTAAGTATTTATTCTCAGTGGCAGCTGTTTTTAGGTGGCTTGTGGGGTTACTTTCTTAGACTCAAGTTTTCCTCTACCCTGTTTTTATTTGACAATTTAGCTTTATACAAAGAATATATTGCCTGAAAGGCGTTTTGACGAGGAATATTTTAAGGATCAGAAAAGTACCCGGACAATAAGTGACCAAAGAGTAATACCAAGGAAAGGGTATTACTGTTTTTCTTATTTTCATTCCGTCCAAACGCTTTCCATTGGAAATTTTGAAAAAAATAGAAAATGTGCATTTTTTAAACTTTAAGCTTCCATTACTTTTAATCAAAGTCAAAAAGCAAAAACTGTGATACAGATCCCTCCGAAATACTCCTGGCTATTACTCTGACAGATTTCAAGCAAATCCGTTAACATTTGATACTCAAAATGTTTGTTCGAAGTCACCATATTTTAGTGAAATCAAACATTGAGAAAAGAGCCAAAAGCATTTCCTGTCTGTGTGTAAGCCTATGTGAGGATCTGAAATCGGTCTCTTACTCTGCACAGTGATGGCCTATACGATCACGATTGATCTGGTTATGAGAATAAAGATGCATCTGCTCTAAGATATATAAACACCCCAAAATGACCCTTTATTCAAAATTCAACCCAATTTAGCCACTTTAAGCTCAATTATGAAATGAGTAACCAATTTCAATATTTTTTGATACAGGTCTATGTCCAATTTCACTTGGATCGCTATAAAACCAGAAGAGAACTGTTGAGCGCTATAAAGGCTGTGCCGTACAACTATGGCAGTACCAACACCGCAGGTGGCATACGCACCATGAGGACAGACATGTTCACGACCGCACGTGGCGACAGGCCGGGGATCCCCAACATTGGTATCGTCATAACAGACGGCATTTCTAATATCGACCATTCGAACACTATTCCTGAGGCGGAGAAGGCCAGAGATGCCGGAATCCATATATTTGCAATCGGTGAGTTAGTTACAGATGATGTTTTTGCCCCTAATTAATGGTACATAACCGTGATCGAGGATAACATTGAAAGAAAATGCAAACCCAAAAGCTCAAAATCAACCGAATTTCATAATATATTAATATTTTTCTGGTATGCCTATAGTACATGTATATTATTATAGCACCGGTGGTTACTTTCACTTTACGAGTGCTGGATACATACAATTGAAAGATACTCTGTGACACCACTGTTCTCTACTCTAGCGCCAAAGAGCAAATGTTCCTGTTTCTTGAATGCATTTCTCCTCTTTTTGTCGTTTTCAAGGTATCGGCCTTATTGGAAACACCGATGAATTGGATGGTATCGCAACGCCCCCTATCGAGGAAAACAGATTCACGGTGGATGATTTCTCTGGTTTGGATGGTATAAAGGAGAAGGTCTTTGTAGAGGTCTGCGAGGGTAAGAAAACGATCTTATATCCGTTATAGTTTAATATATCTTCATTGACAACCCCGTGAGATTATATATAATTAAGTCAATAAAACGATTGATGTTTATCTAACCCAAAGCTTATTATGATCGCAATACTATTCTAGATTTTATCGATATCTGAGTACAGTTGGAATACTGAGCGATAAAAGTACATACTGGATGTTACTAAAATTACATAATGAAGTTACCATTAAAAAGATGATGAAAATTACCACTTCAATAATTTCTAATTGTTATCACATCATTTGCCATTTGCTTTAACTTTCAAAAGAAATATTGCATGACTGATTAAAAACTACATTGTCATTATCTAATTACACTCCTTTTGCTACATGTTGCAAGGTTGCACTTTTCACACACTACTTTGCTTGAGATCAAGTAGTTTATTTCAGACACCATCTCTTTTGTAGGATCACTTCTCTGCACTACGCACCCTATTGTTCAAATATGTAACCACCTGATATTTTACGATTGCAATAACTTTTATATAATGAAATAATATGCGGCTTTTCGCTGCTTAATGCGTCTAATAGGGTGGATGGATAACGATGTATTTTAGTGAGTGCAGCTTGAACGTGGCGAAGTCTTTGGTAACATGTGCAGGTGATAAAATAAGGTTAGAAATAAATGCATAGTCTATGGTAGTTTATTACGAAAAAAGTTTCGCCATATCCTTTGCGCCATGTTTAATGAATGACTGGAAACCGTCACCATTTTGATCTCCTTTATTTCTTTTTGGGAGTTATCAGTCAATTTAACTTTCTTAGCTTTGCAAACGAATTAAGAGTATGGTGTACTATTTTGTTAAAACTGACCAGGTAAGATTGAAATTAGGTAAAACTCTCGTGCTATCGTGAGTAGGTAACCCTTCCACCGCTAGGCGTCGCACGAGAAGGTGATGTGACTCTAGCATCTGCGCTCTCACTCACGCTTCGCGTGCTTATATCATGAGTCACAACTGGTGCTTGCTAAGATGAAATATCATTGGCTGAGCATACCTTTGTACTATCTACCTGTCTTAATGGCGTAGCACGTCTATAGGGCTTTATCAGCTAGATTCTCATGTAATTAGAAATGCTTGCACGTTTGACGCGAGTCGTCAACTTCTCTGTAAGATGCTTGCACGCACAAACCATGTTGAATTAGTATGTTTGCATTCAGCTTTATTATATTTCACACATTTCTTCATCCCTATGAATAATTCACAAATATATCTAGTATTTACCCATTGATGCGTATGAGTTCCTCTAAAAATTGTCTGGATCTATTGTATATCAATAATATCATCATCATTCACAAACATTTTGCAAATTGTTTGAAGGAGAGTTGCTGGTAGCCCTGTTATTAACATTTCTCCTTCAACTGTATGCCAAAATAATCTTTCGGTTATAAAATTTCACCAAAATTGCCAGGCATATTGTTTTGGCCTCTGCGAGCATTAATGGGTTGATTGAGTTAATGCACGAGACTTTCCTACTGAATTAACTTAACATAAACATTCCACATTTGTTAGATAATCTAATCAGTAGTCAGCACGAATGTCATAATGATAACGGTCAAAAGAGTGACACATATTACCCCAATCTTTTCAGATCGACCAACGGGTATGTTCGCGAGCCTTGTCCTGCTGCGGGTTCTCTGACGTCACGCACATGCGCAGAAACTGAACTGGTGGTCAGGAGAGTTGATAATGTGGGGCTGGACAGATTACATACACATCATCACCATCGTCATCATCATCATCATCATTATCAGCATCATTGTCATCATCACCATTATCATCATCACAATTATCATCATCTATTACTTTCATCACCATTAGGTTATATGCTTTATATTTTTTCTGTGCTTTGTAGAGAAAAATTGTTTTCTTGTATGGTAGCTTCAATAATAAATTGTTTATTATGCAAAGCCACAGTGTTTCGGCCTCTGCACTTTGCTAGTATAGTTTGTGTAACTATGGGTGGAATCTAATAGTTAGCCAGTCTACCTTTATTCTGCTATGATTATCAAAAACACCATGTTGTATAATTCTCAGATAGACTCATTTTGCCCACTCCCTTTTCTTATTAACAAGATAATCTAATTTAGATTAACATCGAAACAAAAGTTCACCAAGCAGTTATTGCTTTCTACTTCTTTTCCATTACTACATCGACATCATCATCATCATCATTATCATCTCATCGCCATGTACATTCTCACCTAAATCATCATCATCACCATTATCACGTATCTATAGTAAACGGCATCGATGGCAAGATGGATTCCTTTACCATCTCCATGTTGCATAATTCATTCGATTCACAGCGCCAAATGGACTCATCAATAATAACATCTGTCTAGCTCCACAAGAATATGATGGCTAATGCTTTATCTGAATACTGCAATCTCTTACTAAGCCTTTTCAGAAAGGAAATCTGATACAAAATACTCAAAATGTCTATTCGACCTCTTTATCCAAATCCCAGCGATTGAAATAACTACAATGTATGTATGTAATTGACTGCAGACGGAAGTTGCAGAAAAACAGCAATTACATCTAGATACAACTGGTAAACATAAAATGAGCAAAAACGACATTTTACATTAATACAAGTGATATTATATGTACGGGAACAGTTACATTTATTATAACCAGAGTTTGGTGGTACAAATATTTGAGTTTGACTTTTTGATTAAATGAATACACAGGAATATCATTTATAATAGATGTTTCTAAAGTTTTTCCTTTTTGAAAGGCTAGAATATTGCACTTATCCAGTACTAAAGCTCCATCTCTATGTCTGGTCCACGTGTTGGTTCTAATGGCATATTAAAAGAGTGTAGGGTGATTGGCAATACGGTTGAAGCTCTAGCCTCACAAGCTATTCAAAGAGCCTCAATACTATTGCCTTATTAAGAGAGCAGTTTCAAACACTGCTCAGTATGTTTATGTATACTCTACACCGCACCACACGTGAACCTGATACCTCACTTGATTTGTTTTACCACTTCCAGTTCAGTCTATTATATCTTCCTGTTATTTCTTCTGTTCTCTGTTCTCTGTTCCTGCTTCTCTGTCCTGTCTTCCTGCTTTTGGTTTTGTGTTGTTGTGGCTTTTTTCTTTATAATGATAAGTACTTTGCGATGAACCAATTTTCCTTTATACGGTACATATGAGTCCATGTCATATATAGTGTTCAATTAAAGAATATTTCCACGAGCACAACACGCGCTCAACCCTATATTGTATCTGTCGGTTAAAGCCAGTTTTGAATCGCCTCATTAAAATGAAATTTAATTTTTGATTTTGATTTAGTTTCGAGACTCATTCCACTTTTGACATATAACGATACATCTTAATATGTTTGTAAGTTCGTAGTTATCTTCCATAATTTAGGTGACTAAATGATGTAAACAGCCATGAAAGACGACTAGATGTCGTGGTTCAATATAAAATGTGTATGATAAGCTGTCGCCACAGCATGGAGTTCTTAGATTTAGCATCAAACTTCCCAACAAATAACTCAACAATTCACTTCGATTCATGCGAAACAATCTCGCAAAGGTAATACATAGAACAAATAGTAATAGTCTTTCGATTACAAATAAAAAACTGTATTGTATAAAGAATAACTTCATAAAGGCTTAAGAGCGGGATATCATCATTAGAAAAGTACAATCAAGCAATCTATGCGGTAGAACGAAGAAATGCATTTGGTGTCAAATTGGATAGGGAAAAACGGATCATCGCAAACAAAATTGTATGTTTTATATATTGTAACAATGATGACAGCGTTTCTATGTATTATAAACAATAATTAGTGATATCTTGATGTGTAATACAATTTCAATAGATTGTAAAGTAGGCATTAAGGAAAATTAGTGAAAAATAAAATCATTGTCTTAAGAGTGTACTTGCTTATTCAAATATATATGTTTTAAGAGTTAGCGAATACTCACCCTCCCATGCAACCCCAATACCTGGCTTCTTACTGAGAGAGTTTTGCTTCGGGATTTCTAGAAAAGGGTTAAGATAAGAGTTGATCTAACTATATTGAGGATTTTTCAGAGGGAACCCCAGGTGGACCTGCCCCAGACGACTCGGATCTAGGTGAGTGACTGAAAGCAAAATCTACAAATATCAATACACGTTTAAACACACACACACACACACACACACATATATATATATATATATATATATATATATATATATATATATATATATATATATATATATATATATATATATATATATATATATATATATATATATATATATATATATATATATATATATATATATATATATATATATATATATATATATATATATATATATATATATATATATATATATATATATATATATATATATATATATATATATATATATATATATATATATATATATATATATATATATATATATATATATATATATATATATTAGTATCCCAAATGGAACGTTTCAGAATAGTTGGATTATTTTAATGTTTTCATACAATGTTGCTGTGTTCTTGTCATAAATTTCGGATCGTATAATTTTCATTTTATACATTTTATATATTTTTATGATCGATTGAATCGTACTTAAAGTCATTTGTAATTAAGTTGTTAAAGAAGACGTCTAAGGGAGTTTCAATTATACTGTAATTCCATGAAAGGCAACGTTCTCCGAATCTAAAATGATTTTGCAATGATTTCGTTTTAATTCGCAGCATGTACGGCCAAGCAGGACATTGTATTCGTGGTCGACTCGTCAACAAGTGTTACTGAGGATAACTTCGTATTGGTCAAGGATTTCCTTGTCGACCTCTTAGATGGAGTAGACATCAATTCAGGTCGAGTACGAGTCGGTATCGTTACATACAGCACTGACGTCTATGTCCAGTTCCAACTCAATACGCATAGGTAGGCTTCTTTCTTCTCATTACTGCCCAAGAGATACTATTGCAAATTGTCGTCTGAATCTTTGGTACTTCGGAATGAAATATGGTTTTCAGAAATATTTGAAGGAGAGTTGTTGGTAGTGTTCAGCTTAATATTTTCCTTCAAATTATTTCAGGGAAATATGCTTTAGCTGAAAGATTTCACCGATAATGATTGGCTGCTTTTAACCCCTGGGAGCATAAATATGTTATATACTAACACATTACACTCGTGACGAAACATAACGACGAATCGATGAGATGTTTAATAGCGTGATATCAGTCTTTTATCATTACCTGCACTCTGATACTAGCAGCTGATTGGTCAATTTCTTTATTGTACTGGCTTAGTTTGGGATACTGACATTGCTTTTCATTTAGTGTCAATGTTAGTAAAATAAAATATCATTGAGAAATTAATTACGTTTCTCTCGACAGAAAGTGCTTCTCTTGAGAACGAAAATAAGATGGCGGACCTTGCTCTATGCACTGCCACTAGAAATTGTTTTGGGCCTTAAAAACACTAGTTGCACATTATGTTCTGCCGATATGGTGTATACATGTATCTGGAAATAAAGATAGCGGAAAGCAATTACGATGGGTGTTGGTTTGTTTATCTCACATTCAAGTGAGAAACCATTGCCGTTCGCCCTGCATCTGTCGACTCTGACAAGGTTTTTTCGCATGTCCGCATAATGAACCTAGAGCTTGTTGCTCGTACCGTAATTCAAATGTTATGTCGTGTAGGAGGAGGGGGGGGAGCTGATGATAAATTTGTTACCCTCTTTGTAAAAAAGGAATATGGCCTGGTGTCTACGAGAAGCCAGCTATATCGTGCGAGGCCGGAGTCAGTGCTTTGGGGGGGGTTCTCTAATCGCCGCGCTATGGCAGGAAAAAATGACAAAAAACAAAATCCAAAATTCTATTCATATACGTACATATCTACATAAATGTAACACGAATGAAATTATAGTTAATTAGATTCTTAGAATTTCAATGTAACTATAGTATATTCAAAGTATTAAACCGATATATTTTGTCTGAAATAGGACGAAGAACTCCCTATTAGATGCAGTGCGGAACATCAGGTATCACTACGGCAGTACGAACACAGCAGGGGGTTTGGAGAAGATGCACCGAGAAATGTTCACAGCCGCTAACGGTGACCGACCGGGAGTGCCAAACATCTGTATTATCCTCACTGACGGTATCTCAAATATCGATCCCATGCGAACCATCCCTAATGCTGAGGAGGCAAGGGCCGCAGGAATACACATATTTGCAGTTGGTATAGGTAAGACACATTATTCTTAAAAATAAAAGAACTCATTCATGTATTTGTCATGTTTAAATATATAATCAAACACACACTCCATCATAATGTGTTGGTTTTGATTATCAGTTGATAGAAAATCATTCATAAAGTTGTCATGTTCAAATGTAAAATCAAAGATGCAGTCCTGGCTATTACTATGAATCAGATTACCACAGACGCGTTTACCAGTTTAATATCCGACCTGACGTCACTTATGCATTTATCTTTTTACCCCATCACCTTTTCATTTCATCATCAGTTTAGTGTTAAAAGTTTATCCTTAAAAAAAGCAACGACAAAAGAAAATCATGAGCAATCATTTTTTATTTCAGGTTTGGTGGGAAATACGTTTGAGTTGGAAGGAATGGCCAGTCCCCCCATTGATGATAATATCTTCTCTGTTGATGACTTCGACAAGCTCAATGAAATCAGACATAAGCTGTTTGAGGGTGTTTGTGAGAGTAAGTACAATATACGCTGGCATATGTTTGTTCAAAGAACTTTAAAAGATGCACTTGATAATTAGAGCAGGTAATGCTTTTTACACACATACATATACACACACACGCGCGTTTAATCACTCCTTTACTTATGTGTGTGTGTGTGTGTGTATTCTTAATATTCTTTATTGACAATACTTCCCAAAACATGAAAAATACATATATAAAAGAAAATAGATTCACGAGTATTCAATTATCCTATACGATAGAATTCACATCACGTGATTCGTTACAATAAACAAATGACGTAGAATATGAATATGATGAACACTAATTATTGATATATCTGCATCCTACGCACATGCGTATCAGTCAGAATCCTGTCAATTCATAGTTCACACGCCACACAAAGTTTTAGACCAAGCCGAAAAGCAAAATTGTAAATCCTAATATATTCCATATCATTTGCGTAAACACTACTCTATATCCATATGGTAGATACGAGTATTTGGTCACGTTGGTACATGTAGTTAAATCTTACTATTATACTTTTGTTTTCAGAGGATCGTGTCAGCGCTGTTCCACCGTCTGCGGTAGTTACTCCAACTGTGACGAGAGTGGTTGAGGGTGAAACCGCCGTCATCACATGCGTGGCTAGAGGTAAGTCATAATTGCTATCCTGCTTATGGGATCAAGATAGAGAATGCGTCGCAGGAAAGTACTGTGACGTCATTGACATGTAACTCGGTGTGTTCCAGTAGGAGCCTTCTGTTGGCAGAGAGTGAAACTAAACTATAAAGTGACGGGATAGCAAAATAAAAAAGTCAACTAAACGGGATATAGATAGATATAGACTCTCTCAATCTCTATCACATGTACTGTATAATGCAGTGAATGCGCATATATATGTGTTTTATATTGTCTGGAATTATGTATGTATGTATACTGTATGTCCATATGTATGTATGTAGATATGTCATTGAATGTACATATGCCTGTACATACGTATGTATGCATGTATGTATAATGTACGTATGAATATGTATGTAGGTATGTCTATGGTATGTTCATATTAATTCTATATTGTATATACATATCTATGTATATGGTATGTACATACATATGTATGTATATTATATATTCATATAAACGTACATGTAAAATTTGTTTCGTTTAGGCTCACCTACTCCTGTTATACGGTGGACACGTAGCAAACCCGGCTTGGACTTGCCAGATGACCACATAGTCAACAATGGCGTGCTGACCATACCTGCTGCCAGGAGAGCTGATCAGGATATGTACGTGTGTCAAGCTGTCAATGAACTCGGTGTAGCAGAGGCCAGAGGACGCTTAGTGGTTACAAGTAGGTTACAGTTTGTTCTTGGTAACATGAGACTTATTATTTTACCTTGTCGTCTCACTAGGTTTAGACGATACGTGTCCATGGTTTGGCATTTAGAAAACACTTGTTTAAACGAGATAGAATTCAGATTGACAATTTAGTTTCGCATTGAGGTCTCTTCAACTTAGAGGCATACTATTCAAAAAGAAACTACATTGATCAAAACACTTTCAAAAGGATTACTGAGCATTTCTTCAAGAAATTAAAACAAATACTGTTTTCGTACTGTCAGGCCGGGTCAGCTGCATGGATTTCTATATAGAATGAGGCAAGTATGAACAAATGCATTATCTTACCAACGAGTCATTTATGGTGATGTATTTACCACGTGAAAAGGTACGACATAATGCATTACGTAATAAAGGGATAAGCTAAAAGATAATACAAAATAAAGATGAATAAGTGATTGTACTCTTCTTATACTCTGTGGTTCTACCTATTTGCTGCATTATTTTGGGAGCATTTTTTTTTTCATTTTTTGCTTTGTTGTTGTTTTTGACGATGACATATGACCATCATTTTATACAGATATTTTATTGCAGGAAATGGCCTCTGTGTGGCAATGTGCCTTTAATCAATCATTTATTTTTTCATTCATTCATCCATTCATTCATGTCTATTTTCTGCAGGTCCTCTCCGTGTTGAGGTCACGCCCCCTCAGCTGTCAGTCTCTCCGGGCACACCAGTCACGCTTCGCTGCCGAGCAGTATCAGGAGAACCGCCAATCACGCTCCGCTGGGAACGGGCTGACGGACGTTCTCTCTCCTCATTGGCCACTGACACGAACGGTGTGCTCAGCATCTCAGAAGCCACACTGCTGGACGGTGGACCTTACCGATGTGTGGGAACCAACGCTGGGGAACGCGCCGAAGCCACCTCATCCCTCAATGTGATGCGTATGTAGAGTTTCTATATTGATAACTGGTACAGGGCAGTGTTAACCAGCGTGCGGCAAAGGCCGCAAAACCTGTACCAAGACAGCATAGGATTTTTTTGGGAAGCATGACCACATGATGCTTTTAATGTGTCACTTGCATTTCAAATGCAGGTTTTACTGGAAATGTCAGTCAATTCTACTTTGATTAAAATATGGGGGAAGGGTTAGTTTAGGGTAGGGTATGGATGAGTAGGCTTTGCTACAACACCCCAATTTTGTGGAAAATCTATTTATTGATACTACCCATAGATTGATGTAGGTCTCCATTATTGCTTACAAAGTCTAATAGTGTAGTGCCACCTGGTGACAATATTCAAACTGATTTTCCTCACAGCGCCCTCCTGAAATAGCTGTGCTCCATGACCGATTGACTATGCACCAGTATTCTAGGATTGGACACCTCAGCTGTCTGTAAAAGATACATGTAAATGACCATTACTTTTTCACCTTGTCCTGTCCTGGTATGTCCTGGCTATATAGCCTTTCATTTTCAATCATGTCCTTATGCTTAAACGTACATTTCAATTGTCTCTTTTTTAATCTGCAACGTGTACTCTCTCCCTGTTAGTCTAGTTTAGTTCCTGTTCTAAAGAAGTGACTCATGTCTTGAGCATATGTATCACAGAGGAGGTACGTGCATGTGTGATAATATCGTATGGGCGTTTGTTTGAATTTCAGTGACTTTTGATGTAATTTTTGGCCAGGGTAAGTGAATTTAAAGGAACTGTGTTCCTTGCCGCAAGATTAGTAAGTTGTTGAGTGTATGACTCGCACCGAATAACTCATATATACATTGTGATGGCTAAATTTATCATTTTAGCCAAGCATAGTGTTAACAATCATATGCTGTGGTATGTAAAATACACATATCTATCAGGATATAGAATCATTTAACATACGAACCCCTTTTTTCTTATAGTTTTATTCAATTAGACAGCTACAATCATCTTTTAACCATCAACCCTTTACTTACCGAGGCTAGTTTTTCAAGCCACAAGACTATTTTTAAACTATAGTAACCCTGTCTGGTTGGTATTCATTTGAAATTTCGTGCTGAGCACAATCAGATGAATACCATTATGCCAAACATTTTAGTCATTTTAAGCCAGCTTTTTTGCTTTATTTTATTTTGAACAATATAACCTCCAGTAGCTAAAGGGTTAGGCGTTGGGTTTCTCTAATGTTGATATTTTTCTCATAATGATCATAATCTAGTGTGTGATTAACCCACTCTAAGGCCAATCCAGCACGAGTTCAATACCATGGATATGGATGACTTTGGCTGAGAAGTCATAGCGATCAGGAAATACCAGTTATCGTTCATTGAACTCAGTCACGCATACCTACTAGAAATCATCAATGCACTTCGGAGTTTTTGCTGTGTGAATTTCATATCAATCTGGCTTTACGTGGACTTTCTAATCGATTGTCGACATATGTTAGGTATACACTGGTAAAAGTAGACGGGGCCGTACAGGCCAGTTACAGGCCCGTGTCCAAACGGGCCCGTTACTGGCCCGTTTTTCGATCCCTCAATATATCGACATTTCACGGCTTGAAAACCTGTAACGGTCCCATTATTTTTACGGGCCCGTTATATAATGAACCTGTTATAACGGGTACTGGGCCCGTTACGGGTCCGTCAAAATAACAGGCCCGTTTGGACCTGTCAATTTTTACCTGTGTACTTGATCTACGGTTTCTTCATGTCGGTTTCTTTATAAAGAATCAATTTATCTGATATGTAAAACGTGTTTCATTGACCAATTCAAGAAAATAATATATAAGAATGTTGCGTAAATCCAGGTTATGGTCGATTACCAGATCATATTCACAGTCAACTAATATTATTGACAGTTTTCTGAGATAGTCTGCTAGAGAGTCTATACTTAAAACAGGAACCTCACACCTAATCTACATGCATTCCTACACTTAAAGTAAAGATACACCATACTAGCAACTCACTGCATGTCTCTTGGCTCTTTACCATCTTGATTTTCTTTATAAGTTACTATGTGTTCACTACTTTTCTTTGCACACTTTTTGTTCGAATAAATACGAACCTCTTGACTTTGACCTTGACCTATAACGTCCTAATACATGTACTGTATCCATATCCTTTAGGCGACAACAACTATCTCGCGTGCACTGTCATCTTATGTCAATCTTGACACCTTTATTCATTGGATATTGTTTTATCTTTTACCTTCCACATCCTTTAAGAGACAACAACCATCTCTCGTGCACTGTCATCATGTCGGTCTTGACGCCTTATTTTACTGGATAGTATTTTATCTTTTCTTTTCTAAGTTTCTCTGTCGTTACCTGAATAATCACATTTACACACCTATGCACCATCTAGTCAGTCTCAAACATTAAGGCACCTAGCCCAGTCTCTCTACCTAATCAACGTCCTCAAGGATGCACATTTAAACAGCGGATTCTTAAGCCTTGAAATCGATTGATGCTTGTCCACTATGATGATGAAGATCACTAAGACGCCTCTCCCCCTACTACATACAGAGCCCCCTACCGTCAACATCGCACCGGAAGTACAAGTTGCTGTGCCAGGAGACTCCTTCCAAATTCGCTGCGTGGCTAGAGGAACCAACCCAATTACCGTGACATGGACACGAGAGGAAGGAGAGCTCAATCCAGACTCCACCTCAAGAAATGGCATCCTGAGTATCCGTAATGCCCGTCCCGAGGATGCTGGTAGATACAAATGCTCAGCTTCCAACGACGTAGGTGAAGACGAGGCTTTTGCTGTAGTGCGCATGATCGGTAAGTCAAGAGGAACCGCGCTCTAAACCGGATGAACAAACGAACACACACACATCAGATGAGCACTCATTGCAAACTCGTCGTCACATTTATTACATGAAAACTCATTTAACCTTGTTATCATGCTGGGCTTTTTAGATTTGTTTATTATCTTTGCAATTAATGTAAAGAGCATTAAGGTATACAACTTCTACTTAAAAGCATGAATGCAGCCAGCCGCTTAAGCTTTTGAAAAAAAATACATATTTATGCAAACTATTCTTACTGCAAATCTTAACGCATATATCCTATTTCTATGTTCGCTTTTCTGAATGGCAATTCCAGCAGCAAAGGCGATGTTGAGGAGAAATTTATTTTTGCCCTGCTTATTTCTAGATTTACGTTGCAATCTATCGTTCCTTCGTTGCTTTTGGAATGACTCCAGCCACAGGAATATTTTCATATCAGATATCATTATTTGAGTATCCAGGATTAAGTCTAATAGCCAAATCAATACAAACTAGTCTGAACCCGGAAATGTTGAAATCAGTAAAATGTGGTGTTTACATCATTACTGTGCAGAAACTGCTCGATGCTAATCTTCAAATGTCAGACAATTTGTATAATCAGTAAATAACATGTATCTAATTAATGAAATAATAAATAGTATTGTACGTTTATTGACGGCAAATAAATTGCAAAATCATACATAATACAAATATATGAGGGTAGAAATTAAGAGTATATATAAATGATAAGATACTTTCTATCATGTCAAATCATTTATCTCAGTACGAATCTTGAGTAAACATTCCTAGGCTATACATGTAGGCACTATTTTGATGTTTTGAACCAATATCTTATACATGTACGTCAGCTCAAACTTCAAAAAGCACTACTTTAGTTAAACATTGAGCTCTCTCTTGAAACATCCCGGGCTTTTCTAAAGTTCAATTTTGAAATCCAAACAATGTAAAACTGCAATATTCTGAAAAGGACATTTCAATGAAATGCTTAATTAACATAATACTTAGTTTATAGAAAAAAAGCATTCATTGTCCATTTCCCACAGTGTCTTACCTATATCAGCTCAGGTCAGATGTGTCTTTTTCTGTATTGAATTTCAACAAAACATGGTCGCTTCAATATGCTCTTGTATCTAATGTAGCCCTAACAGTGTATTCAACCTCAGGTCGTTATAAGTTTCTACGACTGATTGGGGCAATATACTGATAAATGCAATTGTACAATTTTGCCCAATATTTTCAGCTTAGCATCCGGCAGTTTCCCCAATCGTGTTCACCCCCTTGGCCAGTAGACTTTAACTGGGGATACCATCATAATTAGATCGTTGCATGTATTTCGAATGTAGCCTTAAAGCGCTTTACTCTTCCGCTGCTTTCTCTAGCGCCGCCTGTTGTTGAGACGCTGCCTGAAGTGGAGACGGTGCGCCAGGGTGGTAGGGTGACCCTGAGGTGCAGGGTGGTGTCTGGCACCCAACCCGTGTCTCTCACCTGGGCCAAGGTAGGTGGCGGGGCGCTGCCCGCCTCGGCACGGGAGGATGATGACGGCGTGCTTGTGATCCCCGCGGCGCAGGTGGAGCATGCAGGCCGCTATAGGTGCGTGGGCACCAACCAGGCAGGCTCCAGTGAGGACGTGTCAGAACTCCGCGTCCAGCGAGCAGGTAAGTTACAATCCTATCCAGTATCTATTACGTCAAGGGTGACGTCAGAGGAGACGTCTGTATTGGAGATACATGCCATTCTCCACAATCCAATCCCCCCCCCCCCCCCCCAACAAAGGAAAAGGACGCACACTTTGTGCTCTGACCAGAGACAACAAAGATTAAAGTTGTAGTCTCAAGTTCTGACCAAGAAATGTGTCCGGATGATATGCTGTATCTGTCATCTGCGTTGAACAATATAATACTACACGTATTTCAAACTCCAGAAATGGCTCTCGTACCATATACCACATGTAATTTTTCATCATTGTGTTGTAAAACTCATGTTTATTCGTAATGGCGAAATGTATTTTATTTTTGATTTTGAACACTATTAGCTAGACGTACTTGTCTCACTTCCCTTTAAGTTATCTCACATTTGTCTCGTTCAAAATGAATGTCAATGGTGTTTGCAACAATTCGATGAATTACACAGTTGTTCGTAGCATGGGCACTATTCCTACACACGCACATCTTGATAAGTTCATTCATTACTTTTTCACTCATTTGTCCAGAACTAACCCAGAGAGGTGCATTACCTAAGTTATTTATATTTCTGACTTACCTAAACATGGCCGACAGCTGCGCGGACACGGGTGCGCAGAAACGATACAGAAAAGACCAACGTCCCCTTTTCTTACACGTTTCATCTATGCTCTTTAGATCCCCCAGTTGTTGAGGTAGAACCCCCCACCTCGTCCGTGAGGGAGGGGGGCACTGTGGTGTTCCGCTGTCGGGTCACCGCGGGTACTGAGCCTGTGACCCTGGTCTGGAACAAGATAGGCGGCCAGTTACCATTCACAGCGCTAGAGATAGACGGGATTCTCGAGTTGAATAATGTCCAGCCGGAGGACGCGGGGAGCTACCAGTGTGTAGGTACCAACAGCGCAGGATCATCGCAAGCTAGAGGTGATCTGGACGTCAGATCCATAGGTAGGTCAATATGTCCGGCGGACACGTGGCGTGACGGCCAGGTAAAATCGTCAGTGTTGGTGTGCCTTAAGTGTACCCTGCATGAATGCCTTATAAGTGTATCTCAAAACCATACAGTACATTTAAGATCAAATCGTCTACAAGTTCTTAAATTCCATCCAAGATAGATATTATGATTTAGCAAGTAATACACACACAGAATTCTCAAAAGCTGTATGGAGGCGTCAAAGCCGCGGCCTCAAGTCTGGTGGCGCCACCTATTTTTAAGTTACGTAGTCAACCTCGCTTTGCGAAAGGTCATATATTTGGCAAATATTAAGATATTCCAATTTTGCTTGAACCAAGATATAGGGTTTTGAGACTCCAAATTGTGCATACTTTCAAGTTAATAGTTTCAAGTGTATTACTTTTAAAAAGCAAAACATTACACGACAACCAAATCATAATTTTAAGTACCGATATGCGTGGTGAAGTTTTACTCTCTCGTTTTACGCTTTGCATTATAAATACAACATGGTCTATACATTTTCTAAACCCAGACGTATTGTAGCGCGAGAAAGCGAAACCACACAGTTAATGCACCTGACTACTAAAAGCACAAACTTGCACCAATTGTCTACACACCTTCTTCACGTGAAAACTCTCTGCTAGGAATTGGTACCTTTAATTTTCTCAAGGTACGATACGATATCGATATTTCCTTGACGATACGATATCTTAACAATATTCTTACGATGCTGTCTGCCTCTCAAGCACTTGATTTTGTTAAATCAAGCACTATTATCTTCAGGAATTTCGCATAAATAATGAAAATACCTTTGTGAGGAGATGCCGTGAGGAAGAAATTAAGTCAAGTTTATATATATAATTTACGATACAATATTTGACTTTTTTGATATAATACTTTTTACCTTTCGATATCAATATTTGGTATCGTATGGATATTGGTACCAATTCCTACTATCTGCACATCTACTAACACTACTGCTTGTCTTGCACAGAGGCACCCTTCCTACAGATTATCCCTTCCTCCGTCAATGTTAACGTTGGTGAACGGATTCTCATTCGTTGCCAAATGACGGAAGGGTCCCTTCCCGTTTCCCTGGTATGGTCCAAGGTTGTGGGTGAACTTCCTGAAACTGCTGTTGTCAGTGAAGGGATGCTCGCAATCAGCTCCGCCTCCCTGCAAGATGTTGGCGAGTACATTTGTCGAGGTAGAAATGAGGCAGGAGAAAGCGAGGCATTTATTGACATCATGGTTTCTGGTGGTCTTCCAGGTAAGTTAGGAGCCATTAAAGACGTGTGGTTAACCCCTAGCCGTCAACCCGTTGCTTATCTGCGAATCAAAATAACAATATGACGTCCAGTTGTAACGTGTTCAGAGGGAAGGAAGAGATGGGTTTTTATATCACTTTCAACATCTAAGGTCCTATCGCGATGAGACAGAAACACAAACCTGGGTGAATTCCATTCTCTTCCGGAATAGTTACAAGTGGTCTTTCAGTTGCAGAAGAAACATAGATAGCTCCCCACAAGACCATCCCGCTTATGGGATCCAGCGAAAACTCGAACCTGCGAACTTACCCTTGGGATCCAGGCATTTTTAACCACTTAATTGGCCACGGCAGATCCCTGTAACATGTCCAATCGAAATGATAAATAAAATCACATAAATGATTTACAAAATATGACTTATGTGCACTGTCATTTGTCAGATGACTGATAAAAAATTTTTTGAAGCTTTGTCTTCTTCCGGTTTTGAAGCTACAAGGCAGAGACCATTTCAGTATCCGCGCGATATATGAATGAATGAGTTTAGACCTTAAAAGTGTGAAATATTTTACGCCGAATATTTTAATGTTGTTTATTCACACTCTTCATTATACTGATGGTGACATCGCAGCAGATACAATACTGATGAGAGAGAGGATACTGGTGCACTGACTTTACTTATGAATATCCCCATAGACAGGAAGCTGCCATATCTCTCTACGTGAGCTGCCTGTTTAGTGAAATCTAGGGATCAGCTGATATTTCCCATTCTCCTCAGCCCAATCGTTAATGACCTGAATGCAACACCAACTTTAAGTCGTCTACCACTGGTTGCTGGTCCAACTACTTTCTCAGATTGAGTGTATTCTGTAGGCAGGTTTTGGGTTTTAGGTCCAACACCCAAAGCCACGCCCACAACGTGTCCTAAAAGCATCAAGAAGCTAAGGAGTGTGGACATCCATAGTTTTAAGACTAACATTAAAATAGCAGCCGGGCCTACCAAAAGTGTTGTCTCAATTTTGTCTACTCACTACAACAAGGTGCTGGTATCCGTACTTGCTAAACATGCCCCTATCGAAACTAACTTAGTAACAGTTCGTCCCGTTCATCCATGGTTTTTGGGTGAGTTGTATGATGCAAAATGTAAGAAGAGGAAGTGTGAAAGACGGTAGCAAAGGATTGGTTTTTCAATACACTATGACCTTCTATGCAGTGCAATGATGAAGTAAAACAACATGCTAAATAGGAGGAGTACTATAACAACCTCATTACTGAATCCTCCACAGACTCTAAAAGCCTCAATAGAATTCTAAAGGAGATTCTAAATCAAAGTGATGATCTGAAACTTCCAGAGCACTCCTCGGCTGCTGAACTGGCAAACCGTTTTGCCAATTTCTTTGATGACAAAATCACAAAAATCCTTATGGATTTACCTTATCTGTCACATGTAAAATTAGAAATCAAAAGAACTCCAGTAACAGCACCCCTGGACTGTTTTACCCAAGCAACAGAAGATGAGATACACAAGATAACTGCCAGTTCACCAACAAAAAGCTGCTCGATTGATCCCAATCTCTATCTGGATGGTGAAAGAAGTTTTACATGAACTTGTCTGTACAATAACTATGACTGTGAATGCCAAATTAGCAAATGCGATGTTCTGGAGTTCCATGAAACAAGCATTTGTCACTCCACTCCTATAAAAATAAGACTTGGATCCTTATGAGTCTGCAAACTATCGGCCAGTTAGCAACCTCCCCTTCATGTCTACGGTGCTTGAGAGGGCTGTGGTTGCAAGGTTGACAGAGTACAAGACTGTAAATAATCTCCATGAACCTCTGCAGTCAGCGTGTAAGGCATGCCACAGCACAGAAACTGACCTAGGTTAGGTGCAAAGCAACATTTAATCTGCCCTTGACAACAAAGGTGCAGCCATCTTTGTATTTTAGACCTTCGTGGCGTATTTACTATACTATTGACTAGGATAGAGACTATGCACGGTGTCAAAGGTTTCACACTCAATTGGTTTTGCTCATATTTGCTAGGGCAAACCAAATGCATCTAAATCACGGATACCCTTTCTGATGGACAAGTTAAAAATGGGCTGTTCCGCAGGGATCTGTGTTAGAGGCATTTTTGATTCTAACATATACTCCCTTTGCACAACTCATCAAACCCTATGGTTTGGATACCCATAGCTGATGATTCGCAACCAAACGTGATTTTCAGAAAACAAATTACATGGCAGCTGTTCAACATCAATTCAAAAACCTTGAGCGATGTTTGTGTGATATTAACATGTGGATGGCCCACAGCATGCTGAAGTTGAACACTGAAATTTTCTTGTTTGGCTCGAAAAAACAACTAGCCAAAGTCAACATCCAGTTTATTGATGTTGCTGGCACTCGTGTCAATGTATCAGAGGAATCAGTGTGAAATCTTGGTGCCATGTTTGACTCAAGTTTTACAATAGTTTCGCACGTAAATGGTGTTATACAAAAGGCTAGCTTTCATTTGAGAAACATTAGCAAAGTCAGGAAATTACTCACTGAGGATGCTACAAAGAAAGTAATGCAAAACCTGGTTTCATCGCCAAATGATTACTGTAATGGCCTTCTATCAGGCATACAACAAGACACATTGGCAAAACTGCAAAGGCTTCATAATCATGCTGCCAGGATAATCACCAGAACCAAGCGGCACAAGCACATTACTCTAGTGCTGAAATATCTGCACTGGTTTCCTGTGAAATTCAGAAATGACTTTAAGATCTTACTCACAGCGTTCACGGCTTTACATGGATTGGCTCCTGAACACATATGAGCTCTTAGCCATATACGAACCAACCCGCACCCTCAGATAAGGGCTTACTAGTTGAGCCCAGAACTAGACTGGCCAAGATGGGAGATTGAGCCTTTTCAAACTATGTACCACGCCATTGGAATCATCTTCCATCACACATCCAAGCTTTCTCCATCATTTTTAAAAATTATTATAGGTGGTGCATACCCTTTTCCTTACCATGTGGGTTACATCCTGACGTCATAAACTATTTTGATTCACCAATCAGCAAACGACTGGTGATCTGGGGTTAAGCACATGTCCAATCCTGTCATTTTAGAAAAAAGGGACAGCAACAATTTATCCTCTTTCGTGTAATAAATATAGGAAGTGGTTTTCGTTTTTATATCTATTCATTTGTCAACTAAAGACTGTTGCCATGCATGCGGTATGCCATATCCTACCTCGAATTCTTTGCATATCGTTAGACAGCTTTATCCATACATTGCTCAAGTATTTAAATATAAACGACATTGCACAGCTTGATGAAGTCAGAGGTACTATATATATATATATATATATATATATATATATATATATATATATATATATATATATATATATGATTGTGTATGTATACATATGTGTATACGTCAGCTTGTCTCTTCCGCGACTACTTTGGTCAGCTTACTATCTTTATCCTTCCATTATTATTTTTCTCAATGAACATATTCTTGCTGACTGTTTTGCTGTGCTGCCATCTCTTTATTTCTGCCTATTTAGAGCCGCCCCTCGTCATCGTTGATCCCCCTTCCCAGACCGTCACCGAGGGTACCACTGTTGTATTCAGGTGTATAATCACGGCTGGTACCCTTCCCGTGACAACTGTATGGACAAAGCTTGGTGGTGCTCTGCCAGCTAGTGCCATTGATAATAATGGGATATTGGAGATATCAAACGCTGCAGTAGAGGATGCTGGGAATTACAAATGTCAAGCGACTAATGAGGCTGGAGTGAGCGAGGCTTTTGCTGACCTCACTGTTCGCGACGAGGCATATGGTAAAGGTATGTTGATTCATATGAGCAGACTCTATCTGATCATGGAGATAATTCCAATAGTGCTAGTGTAGGTATATGTAGGCATAGTACAGGGTGAATAACTGGCTGTGCAATCAAAGTAGCTAGGGTGGGTTGGGGTTAAGTAGGCATTCTGGCACTCAAGTGTGGAGTGACCAGCCTCTATTCACAGCTCTTCAGGAGATCACTAGTCATGAAACCTGGCGAGGCATAATGGCCACCCCCAGCTGTAAACCAATGTTTTTTTTCTCTGAACCCTTCGGACCTCTTCCATAATGGTAGTTAGGTCAAATACATTCTTCTTGCCCGCACAGCCAAACAATTCATCGTACTTCGTTTGTGCAAAGTTAGGTTTATCGCTGTCTCCATAACACCGTGTAACGGCAAACTCTTTGGCAGTTTCGTATATCCCTCTCCAATTCATTACAAAAGTTCTAGAGTTGGTTTTCTGATTTTCGTCTTAAGATGCCCCCTCAGTGATTAAATCCATCATAGCACTACCCTGATGCGGTTAGTTAACTCACAATGTATGTATTGGCGGTTTCTTATTTCCCTCTCTAGCTTAATTACAAAGATTCTAGAGTATTATTTTCTTTCCTATTCTTATTTCTTTAGTTTCTAGAGTCTCTTTTCTAATTTTCCCATTAAGAAGCCCCCAGGGTGATTGTAACCCCATCTGCTATTGCGCTGCGGACGGGTGAGCGTTTGTCACTGCGGTGCCAGGTGACAGCGGGTACGCTACCCGTTACCCTGGTATGGTCCAAGGTGGGTGGGGTGCTCTCGCCCACTGCGGTGGAGCGAGATGGGTTTTTGGAGATAGAGGACGTCACACGCGCAGACGCTGGTCAGTACCAATGTTATGGCGGGAATGCGGCGGGCACCAGCGAGGCATACTCTGACGTCACAGTGGAGGTGGTTGGTAAGCATCCTATCGAGGCCAAGGGTCCAAATATATATATATATATATATATATATATATATATATATATATATATATATATATATATATATATACATATATATATATATATATATACATATATATATATATACATATATATATATATATATATATATATATATTTATATATATATATATATATATATATATATATATATATATATATATATATACAATATATATAAATATATATATATATATATATATATATATATAAGTATGTATATATATATACATATATATATATATATATATATATATATATATATATATATATATATATATATATATATATATATATATATATATATATATATATAAGTATGTATATATATATACATATATATATATATATATATATATATATATATATATATATATATATATATATATATATATATATATATATATATATAATTGTATAGAGGCTTTTAAAGAAGAAGTATAGAAGTATACATCCTTGCAATAATAAGTTAGTCGGAGAAGCATATCTGCCGGAAGGACAAGGTAATCCAGTCCATGCTTGACAACATTTCACCTTATAATTAGTAGAATCGAATGGCTGTCATATCTAAACTTGGTGTTCTGATTGTTAAGGCATCAAACTTCACAAAACGCTGTTATATTTGCTTTACGTGGAATTCATTGTAAGAGAATTTAGCTCAAAAATTGACATTTATAGATACTAGTATATTATTACAATAATAGACACATACATCCTCCTTTAGACGGATTTTTTTCCCTGCAAATGCATACCTTCCTGAGTTCTTCATAAACATTTGATCAAATTTCTATGGTGCTTATCCTTTTTGTGCTATGGCATTGAGTTGTTGAGGAGCCAAACACACGTTTACACCATTCAACTACACAGCAAAATGAAATGACCACTTGAAAATCAACAAGCCTTAGCTTAGTATAATGTTTTGGCTGCCTACATGTTGCGTATGTATTTGTTCTGTCTGCTATCTTGTCATGCTTTCGTTGTGCCAAATTCGGCTGCCTTCCGCCAATCAAGGACCTTTAAAGTCGTAGGGTATGTGGAATTATATAAACCCACACTTTGAGCCTTTGTTCTCTAAGCTGGCTATGCTTGTGTTACCCAAGAGTATCGAGTAAGAGTAATAAGCCAAGTGTTCCCTTTGGTCTGTGATTGGTGCAAGGCATTTAATTGTGGTGCAAGCTACATAGAGCCCTCGGAAGCTGTGTTTGTCATATCCCTCTGGATTACTCGGCTTCGCCTCAGGTATTAGGTATATCAAATACACCACAGCTTCCTTGGTGCCTATCTATCTTATCATACTACCCTTTAGAGCCCCCAGTGGTGGAGGTCCTACCTTCCACCATCACGGTAGACGCGGGCCAGCGTCTCACACTCAGGTGTAACATCAAAGAGGGTACGCTACCCGTCAGGCTCATATGGTCCAAAGTTGGCGCCAGTTCGCTTCCCGCGGGCGCGTTTGACAACAGAAATGGTGTGCTTGATATAAACGAGGCGGAAGTCAGCGACGCAGGGCGTTACAAGTGTCAAGGAATAAATAGCGCAGGTCAAAGCGAGGCTCTTGCGTCCGTCATTATCAACATGGGTAAAGTTGTTTCTTATTTATGTACTTTTAATCTCTGATATATCTCCATTATTGAACATATGTGCATTATTATTGAATTTGCTGTTTTACAGGAACTGTTCCTCTTGCATATACTGGCCTGATTTACTTCTGTGCCATCTATTGCCATGCCCATATTTGGCTCCAGCATGTTCGGAGCGCATGCGCATCGAGCGCAAAGCTACTAATACTTTTCACTATAAACATTATACACACATCTTTATTTCTATTCACAAATACATTCGCCAAATCTACGTGTACATGTATATATTTCACAAAAAAACGTACGTCACGTGTTTATTGTGACGCAAACTCGTCTGCATGATTATACGTCACATAGCAGTAGTCATTTTTGCCGTCCAGTGCGTATCATCGTCGTCGTACGTGTATGTTGGTCCGTCTGGTTGTCGTGAGTACCAATTAATGGAACACACCAAAGCAGACCATCCTCTGCAATGGAATATGTTGATTGTGCGCCACCTGGTGTATCTACCCTGAACAAGAAAAAAACACCGCCACATGGAGTACCGTCCCTAACCATGGAAAGGAATTTCAATACTTCACATATCAACGTTACGTATATAAATTCACACCATTGCCTCATATCATGTTCAACAAGCCATCGATGCTTCTTGGTAAAAAGGACTGGAGCTGTGATAGTTTTGAGAATAAACTAGGAAAAAAATCCATTCCCAAAATATTTGAATGCTAATTATAGGCTTGGTTCTTATCAACATTTCTCTTCATACTATTCTCTTAAGGGTGCTTTTGTTTGACAAATAGCACCAAAATAAGCGGGTCTTTTTAGCTGCTACGAGCATGACTGGGGTTAGTCATATAATAAAAAAAACAATGGGAAACGTTAACTCTTCATGATCTATTGTGTCATGTCACCCTGCTTTATTCCCACATTCGCCTAGTAGGAATTAACTCATCTCACATTTCCCTCGTCCTCCAATATAACGTATCTGTTTTAAGATTCCTGTCTGCTGTTACAGAACCACCACAGGTCACTGTTACCCCAGCTCGACAGACCGTGAACCCGGGAGGAAGGCTCCTTATCCGGTGCCGCGCCAGGGGAACGCAGCCCATTGGTTTAGAATGGACCAAAGTTGGTGGACGAATTAGGGATGACGCCATTGAAGGTAAGTGAATAGGTTCACACGAAGTGTCTGTGCATACATGGTCCATAAGGAATTTTGGTTTTTGAATTTCAATTATCGTCACTTTTTCTGTCACAGACAGGCTAGGACGTGACATCTCAGTTGTAAGCAGTGGAGGAAACCAAATATGCCTTGCCTATGTGGCGTGTAGGGTACTCACAACAATTTACCTAGGGATATCATCACCCGGAGTGGAATGTTAAGCTCTAACGACTATTACCCTTTTCTCTCAAGCAGTTCAATTCTACATACTTAGCTCATGCTGTATGCAGTGTTTCTATCTTAAGGTTCTAGGTGGTTGGCTTTCTATTGTTTCGCATGAGTTAATGTAATTGTTAATTGCTCTCCCAACTTAGAGGTGAAATAAAGGGGCTTGGCAGAAGCCATATTGGATTCAGTGAAGATGGTTGTGTTGTGTTTTTTTTTAAAATCCTGCTACGTATTTCATGTAACATTCAAAATGCATATGCTATGTGTCATACAATATATAGTTTATGTATTCTATGTATCATACATTGTGTAGACTATGTATTTTCATGTATCATACAATATTTATTCTATCTATCCTATGTATCGTTCAACATGTAGTCTATGATTGAAATTTTTTTAAAAGCATATGGTTTAGCAGTAAATCAAAAATAAAGTCTACCTTTCAGGAGATGGAGTTCTTGAGATCCGTGGAGCGCGGCCCAGTGATGCCGGACAGTACCGGTGCCGGGCCTACAATGACGCCGGAGAGGACACAGCAGACGCCGTCGTCAAAATGTTAGGTATGTTATTGGTCTTTTCACATAACTTACCTCATCTATACTTGTACCGCCACAGTTGACCGCTATCCACCAATCACAGGCCCCGGGAAGTGTGGGGTATATGACACAAACCAAACTTCTTGAGTCTTTGTTCTGTCCAGCTGAGTTCTGAGCCACAGATTAAGGTGGTGCCCAAGGGTATTGGGTAGAGTGCTCAGCCAAGCTTTTCCTGGCCTGTGGTTGGTGGAAGGCAGTCAACTGTGGTATAAGCTACATACATGTAGAGCCCTCGGAAGCTGTGGTACATGTAATATCCTTCGGGGTTACTCGGCCTTGCCTCGTAACACTGTAGATATATCACCTGTACCACAGCTTCCGCGTTCTTCATATCACTTAACTGCTTTCCACAGTTCACACCTCGAAGCAACTATCTAATTTGCACAAGTATGTGAATTTTGCACAGTTTTCGAATGATATCTAAGTTCCTGTTTCCATATGCACCACTCTATTTCCATAATATAATCATTATCAATTAAAACTAACTTCAGGATTTCTTACTATATTTAATCTTTATTTGGTTTCATTCTTGATTTCGGGCCCAATGATTAAAGTTCTCAAATTGGTACTACTAACAGATCTGCATAATTTACTAGTAAATGTTATTAAAGTCTTAAACACAATCGGTGATATATTTTCTCTTCCAGTCGTTTTGTATTCCAGTCAAACTGCATTAGCATTATCTTAACATAGAATGTCTCAGTATATGATAATTGCACTGGCACTCCGAACTACCAGTTTAATAGCGGCCGCATCTGAGAGAGTATTTCAACTAGAGGTGAAGTCCGTGAACTAGATATGTTCGATATGTGTTTGTCCTTATACTACGGAGTGAGTTTTAGTAGTAGTTTTACTCAAGGAAGGCTCCATATTAAATAGGGAATGTTTGACGTTATTCACCATCTTATAAGATGGGAAATGCCTCGAAATCCCTTTTTGGCAGACATCATTTCCCTCTGCCTGCTTGCCAGTAAGACTACTAAGAAGTCATTCGTATTTCGCGTAATAAAAGGTAGATATTTCAACAAATATGACTTTAAAGGGGGATTTCGTGTTCAAAATAGGTGGGCAACATAGTTAAGGCAATCTCGGGATGTTGATTTCACTTATCTCGTCTAGCAGGCTCAACCTATAGTTTAAACCCCCTAATTTGTATTTCATAATTTCCGCCAAGACATGCATTAACAGCCCATAAAACAGACTGTGTTAAGTCAAAGGGCAAAGTATTTACTGTTTGGGGGCTTTTAGTTACAGATTAGTAAAAAGCAGCAACATCGTTAGGGATATGTATTTGACCGTTTCGATGAAAAGGTAAGAGTATTATAATGCTCAAAATACAACTGGGTGTCATGGCAACTTGGAAGCCAATGATAGGATGTATAACATGTCATTGATGACGCAGGATCTTATAAGGCTTGCCTCGCTTTGGATTGATGTGTCAGATTCCTTGTGTAGATCCTCCCAAGGTCAAGGTCACTCCAACCACCGTGACTACCAAATCTGGCCGAAAGGTCCTCCTCAAGTGCCGGGCAGTGCAGGGTAGCTACCCCATGACCCTAAGATGGACACGCGAACGAGGTGAAATACCCAAGAACGCCATTGAAGGCGATGGCATTTTGATGATCCCCTCAGTCAGCAGAAGAGATGCCGGCAGATATAAATGTACCGGAACTAATGAAGCCGGAAGTGATGAACAGTATGGAACTATACGGGTGTTAGGTAAGCCCGAAATTGAAATCTCTATCAAGATGTCTATATTATAGACATAAATACATAAATACTAGGATTCCCCATTCTGCACGTCCTTATCTAGTCCTTTGTTAGACGTTCCATAGTATTAAGTTAACTTGCCCATGGTGTCTGAAAAATAATCTACCGTTCATATTCCAACAACTTAAGTTATTGTAATGAACAATCTCTACATTTCACAATTAAGTTTCGGTAATCTCGAGTCTGTATATTCCACATTAATAAGATAGTTTACGAAAGAAATCCTTTCTCAAAATAATATTTCTGGCACCTTTCAAAGGTAGAGTATTACCAAACAATGGAGGCCATATTCAATTGGCCATATCAAAGCATCTTGTACCAGGAATATAGGTGGCGCTAAAATCGCTAGATTTATTTCCTCAGATCCTCCAAAGGTCAAGGTCAAACCAAAAACGAAAATTGTGAAACCCGGCGACAAAGCTATATTCAGCTGCCGCGCCATAAGTGGTAGTTATCCAATGACTCTCAAATGGACTCGTGTTGGGGGCGAGTTGCCCAAAAACGCCATAGAGGGTGATGGCGTCCTTAACATCCGCTCCACAGCCAAAGAGGATGCCGGAACATATAAGTGTACCGCTACTAATGAAGCCGGGAAAGATGAGGAGACTGCCACTCTCCGTATTCTAGGTAAATCTTTCCCTCTGTCCATGTTCATCTTGAGGCCCTATCGAAAAGGAATTTACCAACGCTATTTCCACATGTTTTATCATATAGCCTGCTTGAACATTAGTGTCGTTGTGCTAGGCGCTGACTGTGTCGTCATGTTTTCTCTGTCTGTCTGTTCGTCCCTGTACAGGTGACGTTTGCCCTCAGCTTACAAACTGTGCTTTGTGCAAGGTTTTGGGTCTTTGATGAATCCCCACTAGCGCGTTGGCGTGGTCGCTATACACGTGTGCGGCTTTGGGATAGCTTTCTATGGTGCCTTTGCAACCACACGACCTATTTGGACTATTTTTAGAGAGATGGGCCTGGCATTCTACTCTGGTTTCTTGGTTTCTGCGTTTCAATATCGTCGTGATATGAGTTGATTTTTGAAAATCTACCTTAAATCCTAAGAAACCAAAATTAACTTGTTGCGCGCGGCTTATGGAATCAAACTAGTCTCCAAACTCACCGATCTTTATACAAACCTGCTGTCAAAAACAAGCGGCCATGGCTGCATCTACGTAGGAAAGGTCTTGCAGGGAAAAATACTCATGACACAACTCACTTGCGTGGTTCAAAGGGTTTCGATGAAACTCTTCTACAAATCAAATAAAGAATTCTACGCTAGGGATTGTCAGTTTTCATTAGTTTTGCTCAACCGAATGAGGTAGATTTTACATCTGCCTCTATTCAAACGATCCTCCACAGCCAGCCCCCCCCCCCCCCCCCCCCCCTCCAAATCATGCGCAACGAGCCCCCATACAGAATTCCAGCATGGATCCGCGGTATTCAATGATGGATTCGTCTCTGGGATCTTCAGCACAACATGACATGGTCTGCAACTTGGCATTGTTTTCCTTCTATTGCACCTCTATACTGCACTTCTGTATTGCACTTCTGTATTGCACTTTTCAGGGGGCAGCAATCCGTATCCGTCACCAAACACAGCAGGTACAGACCATGTAACAACAGGAAGCAGAGGTTCGCTTAGTCTGGGGTCAACCTACCAAACCATCATATCATATCTATTCCCGGGATTGGAATAGTAGAATCGTATAGATGATTTCTGATGCCATTAGCAAACAACATTTATCTTTTAACTTCAAGCAACAAATGATCATGGAAATCGGAATGCCAAACGCAATGTATTTATTTTGTTTTGTTAAAAAGTCATTATTCTAACAGTAAATCCCTCATCTAGTCTTGCCTAAATGTTTTTTAAGTATTACTTATAACTTGTAATTTGGAATTTTCGTCACTTTTCTGTCACATCTAGGCTATGTCGTTACTAGTCAGTTGTACGTGGGGGAGAAACCTGAGTACCCGGCGAAAACCACCACCTAACCCGAAATCACTGGCAACTTCCTGACATGCCGCTTACTTTTAAAAACGACATACTTAGGCAGATTATTCACCTACTCTCACACACAAATTTCGTCCTGTTTCTAAAAGATGTTTTATCAATAACCTCTACAGATGTTGCAAACCGGCGAAACTGATTTTGATACTTACAATGGTTTGATACTTTGATCCCAGCGAACCCTGCTTCCAGACAGTTTTCTGCTGCAACTCACCAAGACGCACAACATATAATAAATACTTCTACTACTGCTGCTGCTATGTTCGCGACAAGTCTATATAACTTGTACTGGGCGCGGACTGAATTTGTTAAGTTGCAGCAGAAAATGAACTTGAAATACTTATCCTACTCAACCAATTAGTCTGTACGTTTGTGTATACTGACATCCCAAACTGCTTGCGTACGTCTTCAATGTTTCACTGCATGGTGCTTTTGTATTCATTTCTAAATGTTTTATAAATGGCATAACTTTCGGCAATCATACCCTATACCCACGTCCATCTTTGTAAATATACCGTATACATCTGGGGCATTTACATAGCCTGATACATTTGAGAATAAATTGATAGCAAAACAAAAATCTAAGAAGTATGTGACTCGAAGTTGTTCCAGTTCGGCTTAAAACATTTCAAATATTTTCTCTTGGGTCATGTTCCAAGTTGTGGAGATCATGTGTGCACTCCAGATGTAAATGGATTGCGACAATATATAAACATTGTTTTCTAATATTACTGTTTACACATTTGAAATAACATGTACATTTTGTTATTACTACATTGTTTCATCGATGTACTCATGTTGAGTTAATGTTTAATATTTCTTGCATGAATGTTACCTTTGAATACATCAAATATAATACAAACCGTTGACTTTCACTACTTACTCGAATAACGTATTTATTGCAGTTGTTCAGTTACATGTATTAATAGAATAATTTCCTTGGTACTGTTTTATTTACTTTATTATATTTATTAACCAAAGAACATAAAGACTCGTGCCATACTTTTTTTCGAGTTTATAGTCGAATGTTTGCCTATATCTAATAGATTAGTAATGTATTGATATAGAGCCACCACAAGTGGCAGTGGAACCTCCGACTCAGCAGGTCAAACCGGGAGAACGGATCCTTATCCGTTGTCGAGCGACCGGGGGCACTTTGCCCATTGTATTGGAATGGACAAAGAGCGGCGGCGGAAGAATACCAGATGACGCCATTGAAGGTGATGGGGTTTTGCAGATCCCCAGTGCCTCAGCCGGTGATGTGGGCAGGTATAAATGCACTGGTACAAACGAGGCCGGCAGTGATGACGCCTATGCCAGTGTACAGATGCTTGGTGAGTGAACGTTGCTGACTCTTGTGGCATCTTTTCTGCCAAGAGAGTACATAAATATGGCCACTGTGGTGAGAGTGTTTAGTTTCTGCAACTATGTATGTATATATATATATATATATATATATATATATATATATATATATATATATATATATATATATATATATATATATATATATATATATATATATATTATATATATATATATATATATATATATATATATATATATATATATATATATATATATATATATATATATATATATATATATATATATATATAATGCAGCCGTCATCTCATTTTCTCCACCATTTTGGAAAAATGGCCTATGAAATTGATAAAACTACATTGGCTGTTTTGCTCTCTTCTCTTTCTCTGTTATATCTTCCCATGAGGAAGACGTTTCGAAGTCGACGTCTTCAAATATATACGATCCATGTGAATGAATCATCTACGCCAGCTATAGCAAAACTCGTGAAACGCTTTAAAGTATTGAATTGTTCGTATCACGACATTTCAATAATAAGACAATTGATTAGGTTGCACATATTAGAAAAGTAGTAACTTTTGATTAATAAATCCTAGAGAGGGTATGAGTCAATGTTTGTTTATCAGCCCTCTAAATAAGTGATGAATCATCGCACTATAGATGATATCTTTCTAACCTGCGAACATCCTACTTCTGTTAGTAACGTACTAAAACTTATTATCAAGCAAAACGTAATTGTTGCCAACGTTTATACAATTACGCAAATAACAATTAATTCATCTGTATGTTTCATGTGCATGCATGTTTCACTACTAGATCTCATCCCCCTAATAATAGAAAATAAAGGTTAAAGTCAATTAGGTCAAGAGTTAGAATTTTAAAAGATTTGTTTCTTTTTTCGATCCGAAATCATAGTCAATCGTTTCACGAATATCACCACTTAAAAACGTAACTCATTTTTTCTTTTGCAAAAAAAATAGCAAATGAACACCTCTCAATCAATTAACCAGCATATTAATATCTATCAAAAAGGAAAAAACGATTTAATATATAAAGAACTGATATTGATCGTAGTGTGTGTGTAAGGCTGTTGCGGGTTGAAAGAAACTGATTTTTTTTTTCATTCTAAGGCAGTGTACATATTTAAGAAAAAGATTTTTTATGATCAGCTTCTACAAAAATGTCATACATTTGAATGAAACAGATTTTTCCATTCTAAGGCAGTGTACATATTGAAGAAAAAAAATTCTCTGCGACCAGCTTCTACATAATGGCCAAACCATTGTAATACTAAGTTTACCTATAGCTCATAGAAGTCGCTGTTGCTGTTTTCCTACTAGAGCCGCCAGTGGTGACAGTGAAGCCTGAGGTAAAGACCATTCGCTCAGGCGAGAAGGCCATCCTGAGCTGTCGGGCCCGAGGCACCTACCCCATGTCCCTCAAATGGAAGAGAGTTGACGGAAAGCCGTTGCCAAGGTCCGCCAGGGAGGGCGATGGTATCCTAGAAGTCAGGTACGGTTGGTTTTGCTTCATCCTACCATAGGGCCTAAAAAAGTTGTTTGTTTCCTGTAACCCTACCCTAACAAGTTTTTATTCAAAAGAATCCCAACCCTAAAGTTTTTTCTGCCCTCCCAACTCCCAGTCAACGTAAAACATGCATAAAACACACATTTTTGACCCAAAAATTAATGCAAAAAAATCTTTTTTACCGACCTACCTACCCTATTTTTTTCGGACCGTTACAGGAAACAAACGATTTTTGGGGGCCTATAGGAAAATAAAGAAGTGAATCGTTGCTTTGATTCATTAATGATTAAGAGTTCCTCTCGAAATTGTCGTCAGAATCTATGACGCTTATGACATTGACTTTAGAATTCAGAATGATTTTACAAAATATTTGAAAGAGAGTTGTTGGTAAGATTCAGATAAACATTTCTCCTTCAAATGTATTACTTTTATCGTTTTTGTGTGCAAGATTTCATCGAAAGCATAATGCCCATTTAACCGCTCTAATCATTAATATGTTAAATAAAAGGAAGTTAAAACTTGATGTTGGGAAATTTTTCGGAGAAAGAATTTATTTAAAGCATAACCATCACCTCTCGAATATATTAAGTAAAATATTACATTTTGGAAGTTATTGTCAAAAGGGTCTTTGTGATCCAGACGACGATTTCAAAGTAACTCGAGCATTAATGGGTTAAGCGCGATATAATGAATGCATTGATGCTTGGCCATCGTTTTATGATATAAAATACTTACCTTTACAGATATGCCGTAGCACAGGATGCTGGACTCTACCGCTGTACTGCCACAAATGAAGCTGGAATAGACTCTGCAGATGCCGAACTAAAAGTGATTGGTATGTAGCTCTCCTTCATTTAAACCCTTTCTTCTTGTGTGAGCTTTAAGTACGAAAGCAGTATCCAAACAACCCTGGATACAACAATGACTGTAAGAGTACAAGTATCGCTATTCATAGTCCCTCGTCTTAGTGATACGAGGCTGGCTCATCTAATATTGGTCGCCATGACGCTATGGTACCATAACAAATAATATAAAATTCAAAATGCAACTCTAGCATTTGAACAAGATCGTGGACGCGATTGCATGGGTACGGTAAAGCCCCTTTTACACTATGCTGGCAACTTGCTCGCAACGTGGTGGCAAAAGATGGTTGCGGGGGATTGCCACCACATTTTTACCCCCATAATTTTCTATTGAATCAAGTTTGTACAATGTATTTTTTATATCGAAGATATAGTCAATAAATACTTACTAACTCACTCATTGCCCCCCGTCGCCAATAGTCACCAGTACGTTGCCAGCAAAATTTCGGCTAGTGTAAATGGGGCTTTAGACATTGGCAAAATACTTGACAACATTTGTCAACTTGCCAACTGTGACTATGTATGCACATGCCCGGGGCCATCTATTGGCAGAAAACCCAACTATTACTAGTTACCATAGATATGCATGCACCCCCCCCCCCCCCCCCCCCCCCTCTATTGGCAGAAAACCCAACTCTTACTAGTTAAAGATATGCATGCACGTCCCCCCTCTATTGGCAGAAAATCAGCTCTAATTAGGTACCAGATTTGTGCATGCACATCCTCCCTCTATTAACAGAAAACATAACTGTATTTAAACTTGTGATAAACAGTGTACTGATTAAGTGTATCCAGGTATCCAACCTAAAACAGTTGTTTGTCACAAAGGGTTAGACACTTTAGCATTTGGAGGTTGTCAGTCTCTGCTAGTGATTGTAGTGTCACACTTGCATTTAAATCAACAGTTGTTGCTTGACTTGAAGGGTTCCAAAGTCCTGGAGCTCTTGACGGTATGCTGGCCCCTGGTGGATTCAGTTGAATGCTTCGGCCATATCCATCTATATAACTGTTGCATAAATGGGTCTGTGGAATGTCGTCCTGCAACACTGTGAATGGCTCTAGGTTGTCACGGTCAACCCTGGCTATCTTGCTAGCATTGGTATAGGATTCAACTATGGAGCCATGGCGGGGTGATCCCAGCAAACTGCCTGTTAGTTGCAAACATGAAAAAGCTGCAATTTGCAGACTTAATTACGAAAAGAGCGTTGAAATCTTTTTGATATTTTCTAACTGCATGGCAACTATCAAAACGAATCTATTCTCGTGAAAAGCAACCGTCAATCCAAGGACTTGGTCCAAAGCTAGCAATAGCACCTGCCCGTATTTCTCACTTTCTCCTCAGTCAAAAAGTAACCGGGCCATGGAATCGATTTTCAGCAAGACAAAAACAGTGTAAGGTCTCCCCATGTGGGATTCATTAGAAATGCCTCGGAGAGACGAATTGGCCCTTCTGTATCCATTTCGGCCCACGGAGTCTACAACTTTTAATTAAAGACCTTACACGGATGATTTAACTTTTCAATCCCATAGGATTGATTGCATGGTTTTTAAGTCATTTGCATATGAGATGCAAAAATTCATTGACAACAATAACCAGAACATGCCAAGTTATTTAGGGCTCTTCCATTTAGAAAAGTGGTTTGGGGGACAGGAAAACAATTCAGGGGATCCTGGGTGTTCAGAATTATGGGGGGGGGGGTGGTAAAATGTCCCTCAGAACTCCCCTCCACTATTTAAAATGAAACAGATCTAGGGTAATATTTGAAGATTATATTTGAAGACGGTTTTTTACCCGGCGAGAACAGCATACAATTTCCCCAGGTGCTGCTTTGGTCCCAAGATATGTTCGCACGTGCCAACCATACGTGTATTCTAGATGTGAATGCGTTAATATGAAAAAGGCTAAACGCGTCATTGTATAAGTCTATCTATATCAAGCTAAGAACAAGTAAATTCCGAATAATGTCATTTTAGTAAAGTAAACCAAAATAACAACTGCAACTATAAATCACTATATAAGTATAGCATATATATGACATATTCAGACACTACAAATATTCTGAGACTAAGCGTGCCACAAGGTTTTCTCCCCTAAACGTATCCTTATTAACCAATGCCTTCCTTTAACCTAGCATCATTATGCCATAATATAATAATGTATTCCTGGCCAAACGAATTCATAACTTATCAATTTCGCGTCGGGGAACTCCCCCGGACAATTCCTTAATAACACATATAAGATGCAGTGCTGTGACGTGATAAAATCTCTCACCACTACTATCCTTTATACATCTAATCTAATTAAGAAAAGAATCCCTCATAGCTTGGTATTGGTGACATTTTAGGTCCACCTACTGCGAAGGTGATTCCCGGTGACGTGACGAGACGGGAGGGAGAGTCTGTCACGTTCCGCTGCCAGACCACAGGCAGTCCACCGCCAGACATCACGTGGTCATCTGAGGCAGGACGGCTGCCCAGGAATCACAGAACACGTGGTGACACTCTAACGTAAGTATTGGATTATCATTCCAAAATTATATATTATAATATATATATATATATATATATATATATATAGATATAGATATATATATATATATATATATATATATATATATATATATATATATATATATATATATATATATATGTGAGTATCCCATTACATTACATTACCACATTATTTTTATTCATCACATCACTCGCCCACCCCTCTGTCCTTTCCAGTTTTATGATTAGATTTCTCTTCATCCAGAGGGGAGAAACCTTGATTATTGTGAAAAAATATTGGCATTTACATTCTAGTTTTGCTGAACATTACACTTTTTCTCTTTCTGCAGTCTGGTTAACCTGAAGATTGAGGACGCCGGACACTACACGTGCGTGGCTACTAATGAGGCCGGAAGCGCCACAGATGTAGGAGTATTGGGAGTAGGTAAGGACACCTAGCGGCCATTCTTTACACTAATATTTTTTCTAGATATGTACATTGTGCCTAAAGATATGCTGTGTATGTATTATGCGGTACTCAAACTCAGCGTGGTAAGGCCGCTGTCATAAGGTAAACGTTTCATCTGTTTACAGGCAGTGAAATAAAAGGCGGAGTATGATATTTATCAACTTTTGTGAATACCATCATCAGTTAATATGTCGTCTTGAAATCACGATATATCGATATTTCTGAACTTATGTATTGATACTTTCAGATTTATTACAACTTTTTTATAGGATAGGTAACATTGGTTACAGAATTGCAACCCAAACCCAACCTTACATTCTGAAGTATAGGATTAAATATTTTCAGTATTTGGATTCTATAGAGAACAGTTATCACAGACAATAGGTGGGAACAGTTTGGAATAGTGTCAAGCAAATGGAACTGCGGTGAAGCAGTGGATAAGATTTGCATAGATTCGTATAAAGTTACATTTAGCAATATGTCTTGGAATATTTGAAACATAATATACGCACTAATGTTGGGCAATGTAACGAATAGATTATGGATTTACCTTATGGTAAACACAACAAACGTAGGTTATTCGACAATGTAAAATCAGGACAAATACACCAAAATATTTTGTTAGAACTTCGTATAATTAAGAAGCATATGCTTATTTAGGAATGCATTTTCAGTACAACAAATTTAGGGAAAATATTCTTGGGAAAGTGATTACCTTTATAGAACCCATTGAGACAATTCTTAAGAGTTACATTGTATGTTATATTCCATGGTAGTCTTTAATGTTATATCCCATGGTAGTCTTTAATGCATAATATCCTAGTAACCGTACTGTCAATTTTCCTTGGGAGATTACGATTATATTGGGGTTTTGTTTTTTGCCTACATGTACCTCTATATTCTATCCATGTCGATGCATATGTATCTGTTGAACGATTGTTCTGATTGAACAAATGCCATTATAAAAAGGGGTTAATACAAGGTAAGAAACCAATGTGATTAGAATCTGAAATGTGCAATGTTGTTTGCAATGGGTAAAGCTCAACATTGCATTGGTATGAGGTATCTTCATTTTTCCCTTTCAATGTATTTCATGCTTGGTTTACTCATAAATTGCTATCATATACTCTCGGAGCATCGTATAAAGGGCAGTGGTTTTCTTCTACTTCACTTGAATAACTTAACCCGGTAAAGGTTTTGTAAACATGCATTATAGCACATATTGCAATACCTAACTTAGGTAAGTGTATTATTCGCGTCTAACAAACCTTTAATACTTACAATATTACATTAAGTGTCGTTGAAACCTCCGGTGTTCAATACCAAGTGATACACAAGTTTAGGTATTGCATATTACGTATGTATATATAGACAAACAAGACTAATTGAATTAGAAAATACTTTTCCTAATTTGCATTTTGATTAGAATGGAATGATCCGTAATAACGTTGGTTGATACTAGTATTCAAGACTCACCCAAATCAAATGATTGACTCGTGTGATGTTGTGCATGTTACCAAGTCACACAGGAGACTTATCCCTTGAAATGCTACATTGTAAGAATATAAACAATGCAATGAAAAAGGGTCCTGTGTTTAACACTCCTCTACTGTTTGTTTGGTTTCCATGATGTTTGATTTCAGATAATGATCTTCATAAACGACCACTATCGTTACATATGCCACTGAATAACGTACATGGCAATATCTTGCATCCTAGGATTCATCATACTTGATTGATATCATAGAATACATATCAGTCGTTATATACACATGCAATATATATATATATATATATATATATATATATATATATATATATATATATATATATATATATATATATATATATATATATATATATATATATATATATATGTATATATATATATATATATATATATATATATATATATATATATATATATATATATATATATATATATATATATATATATATATATATGTATATATATATATATATATATATATATATATATGTATATATATATGTATATATATATATATATATATATATATATATATATATATATATATATATATATATATATATATATATATATATATATATATATAATTAAACGTATCCTCGCAGCCTAACGCCGTCGTTTTTTGTACTCGCTTCTACATATTCTTCTCCAAAGTGTTAAGAAGCAAGAGGCGTCTTGCCCTCCAGCTGTAATGCACCTCCACTGGCAGTGTACTTACCAGCTGTACTACATTATAGTGCTGCTGGAATATGCTCTCTGGCTGTCAGGAGGCTATTTTGCTGTCTGGTTGTTTTTTGCCCTGTTTTCCCCTTCTCAGAACTAAACGCCTATTCCTATGAAATGTGGACCAGACAGAATAAATGTGTATTTTTTCCAGACAAATGTGATTGTGACGTTTTTGTGCAGTACAACATGTAAATGTGCCCATGTTGTGGGCTGAGTAATGAACTTATTTTCAGAGTTCTAGTGTGATAAGTGTACTATTTTTGCAAATGATTCAGTCTTTGGAAAAAAAAATCCTAACATATTCACTTGGCGTACTCGGGTATAATTAACGCACTATATCATTGAGAGCGCAATGACATTCTTGACGGCCTAGGTTGACTTTCTTGTTTTGATTTATTTGATAAATCTTAATGAAAAGTGATGATCAACATTTTTGTGAAAGTACCATGTTGTTGCGATGATGTCTCTAAGTTGTACTATTGTGTCTTTAAAGGTTGTTCCCCAATTCAGAAATTGGCCAGGTTGGAACTCAATAGATCCAACTCAAATTTCGCCTTTCTCGAAATTGTGATTTTTCTCTCAATAAAAAGCGAGTATATCAACGTTTCTAAATTATCTTTGTTTCAAACCTTGATGAACTTTCAAGTAGCAATATTTGTGAAAATTTGCAAGTAATGTTTGAACATATGGTCGAAGATCTGCGCCACCCAGGTTGATGGTGATATCATTTCCGTCATGATGACTCAGCTATTTCCAATTATCGCTCACCTTTCCGGGAGACCTCTGGGGCACAGATGACTGCCTGTTGTGACAGGCGTAAATGATTGGACGGGCATCCTGTTTAAGATAAGGAAATTGTTTTGTTATGAAGGACACGCCCTAAAAAGGGAGTATTTTGCTGTGTTTTCTAAAATAACAAATCTTGCAAGATGCCATTGGCTCATACATTTTCTTCCAGTGAAACCTCTGTATACGTTGTGATTTCTTGGGTTTTAAAGTGACTATGGAGGTCAATTTGGGAACAAAGGGCGCTCAATCGGTCCATTCGGCCACTTTAATCGAATGCTTCCATTTCCTGTTCCAGATGTAATACGACGACCAACGAGACCTGCGCCCACACCTCAACCACCAGGTACACGGTTAGAATCCCACGTGTCGCCGCCGAAAAAATCGGGCTATTCTGGAAGACACAAAAAGTCCGACAATTTAATCTAAGTTCTCAACTTGATTAAATGGCGTGTCTTCCACGATAGCCATCTGTGCTCACATTTTCAGTATCAATCGAATGATCAATTAAATCTCTGTAATATTTAGTTCGAAGATTATCGTTAAGGCGTAGCCTAAGATCTTGTTCATTTAATTTCTTTTCGCAAAGTATGTCTTCTTATTGATTGCTAATAGTTAGCCATACACGAGTTAAGATTTTTTAAGTGGATTATAAACTATCTAGTTTTCTAAGGGCAAATGCGTTTCTTAAATAGCTTCTAGTAAATTAACATAATCCACGTGTATAAGAGTTGCATATTTAGCCAACATCTACACGTGAATTCCTACCTAAAATTTTGTTAATAAAGCCATGCATTTGTTGGCGAACCAACATTCCAGCTCGTGAAGAACATTGTTGGCCATTTCTATCATCCCATGAAGCTGAAGGAATTCTTCATTGGGAGTGGCATTTTGCTGAAGCTTCCAATGCTAAGGCTACGTTCATCCAAAGCACTTGAAGG
>OZ012689.1:36807248-36824846 GCA_963942565.1 Maea johnstoni
CGACATTTATGTATCAGTGTTGCTAAGAGGGTGTGTGTCGTCGGGTAGTGTGAACTTCTCTCTCACTACTCTCTTCTGACCCACTTCCAGGCTTGAACTGTAGGGATCTGTTAGGAATTCGAGAGTTGCTTACTGGGGGAGGCCTGCCACGTGTGTACGTGTGTGCGTGTGTGTTTGTGCGCGTCTGCTGGCTGTTACTTCACGTAAAAAACATTGTAGCAGTCGAGTCACTTGTCAGACATTTGTGCGCAACATCTATGTTAGGGTGGCTTATGGGGATAATTTGTCATGGTGATATCAGGTCATTTGGAGATGTTACATGCTGTTGCCTACACACCTTTCCTTATAATCGCTGCCTAGGCCATCACCTAATAGTATTTAGGAAAATTTGAGAGCGCCTTCCACCACAAAACATGGCCGATTCAAACCGGCATATTGCTGTAAATTCTCAAAATTTGGCATGTTTATAGCCAAAAGAATGACGGCAATTGGTTTTTCTCTTTTCAATTTTGTCTCTTTTTCGATGTAAGATTCTGCAATCTATACGTTGAACATCTTTTTTGATAAGATATGGCTCTAATTTTAGAGGGATCGAGAATAAGCAAAAGTCCTCTCTTACCTATACAGCTTACTTATTACGTATTTCCAATATGTGTTCCAAATTGAATTTCTTTTACTACGTGTAAGTATACATCCCGAATAGTAAACGTTTGCTATGTAGACGGATATATTTGTAAGCTAGAGAAAGGGCATTTGTAACAGTAACGGGATATGACCCAAGGTGATACATGAACTATATTGTCCGAATACGTAACATCGCGTTTTGATGTACCTATGACATTTGCTAAGCATACTTTCAACGGAACCTTGACAATAGGATAGACTAGCGGTCTAGTAATTCGCCAACTTCAGTTGATTGGAAACACGTTAAGCCTTAATATGTAATGATAAGTATCTTCAAAAAGATAATTGGTCACATGTCTATACCAAACAACCATTTATTGAATTAAATTCAACCAGTTTCGCATTGAAAAGAGACGTGATGTGAAATGGTAGAGATTAAAAATTTAACAAATTTAATTTAGCAACAGGCCATTTTCTTCTAATGTACTGCATGTACGATAAAAGATCTGATATCGACGTTCTTGATGTTAAGATATCATATTATCCTCGTGGGAGCACTTACACCCACAATCGCTTCATTGCCTCTTTCCGAGCATCTTCCTTTGCTAATTGATAGCAGGCAACGCACGGCGGTGCAGAAACCCACCCCTAGTCGTGTACACATTGGAATTCCCTAGCAGACAGTCAAGTCAAGGTCGTCTGTGGGTACTTTCCCCTCGCCCCATTCGTCTGTTCCATAGTGCACTATGGAAATATACATATGTGTGTGTGTGTGTGTGTATATATATATATATATATATATATATATATATATATATATATATATATATATATATATATATATATATATATATATATATATATATATATATATATATATGTATATATATATACTAAGTATAAGTATATATATATATATATATATATACATATATATATATATATATATATATATATATACATATATATATATATATATATATATATATATATATATATATAATATATATATATATATGTATATATGTATGTATGTATGTATGTAGAGAGAGAGAGAGAGAGAGAGAGAGAGAGAGAGAGAGAGAGAGAGAGAGAGAGAGACTCGCATTGACTATCCATCAGACACAGAATACGTATTAATGTTCTTTACAAATTCAGCTGGTATACACTTGTAGGCATTTAACTGCATCGTCTCGGCCTGGATAATGTATTGGCAGGTTATGTTCATTAAGGGAAATTTATTTTCGGAACCAAGAACAAATGTTAAAACATGTGGTGACAGAGTTTCCAATGTGTGTGTTCCAAAGCTGTGGAATACTATACCAAGTGACATGTGGGCAGCTAGGAATACTGCTATCCTCAAGTAGCAACTACAGCTAGAGATGATCTTTGAGCCAAAGACACTACTTCTAGCATTTGGACCTTTCATTTCTACAGTTACAGAAAAGTTATATTTCTCACTAAAAGCTTGTCAGCAGCTGTATCTGTTCCTTGGCAATTATTCAAATAACCTAATTTCTGTATGTCACCATAGCAAACAATGGTCTGAGAATCCTAAACCTAATCTGGGGCCTGAGATAATAACAAATCTATTAAACATGATAGTTAGAAATATCATATTGAGAAAGGGTAAATGACATTAGTGTTCTTAAACTCATTTGTGTCATCCTCATTATCCGTACTATTATTATTATTATTATTATTATTATTATTGTTATTATTATTATGATAATTATTATTATTTTTATTACTGTTATTTATCATTATTATTATTATTATTATTATTATTATTATTATTAATTTTATTATTATCATTATTATCATTATTATTATTATTAATGATAAAGCAGTCTATTGCTTTCGCCTGATAGATATTCGTCTGATCTCAAAGGTATATTCAAAGTATGCTATTTTGAACGGATTCTTAAAGCATGTTTCGCGTTGGAATATGTTGGGAGGAATTACGAATCACTTTGTGGTGAACGTGTAAATACGATAGACCATGTTTATCAGTGGTCACTCAAGTTGCGTTTAACCTTTTGAGTACAATTATAGTTTTCCCCACAAATGTATAATGCGAGATTGTAATTTTGCCAAAATCCAGTACCAGGTTGGTCATGTTTGACTTGACGATCATATGAGATTTAAGTACACCATAGTCATATGCCATATCAAAATGAAACTTGAATCGAGCCTTATTTTCAAGATACTTAGTGGGCCATATAGATTGGCGAGTCAGACTCTCCTATAAATGAATTTGATTTATATCTCGTACTCATATATGCGTGTATGGTTCTCTAGGATATGTTACCACAAACAAATGCATGATATATTCGTGCTTGGAAGGGTTAACAACATAACGCAGCATGATATTGGTGGAGTGATCGTGTAACCATGATAAGATGTATTATGTGCCACTGGTAAGTATCATTCCCCCTTTTTCACCACTGTCGGTTCAACCATTGCCCTTGAATCAAAACTGACACATACTATCCGTCCCCTCGCCTGTTCCACTAACCTACTGTTTAAACTCATAAATGCTTGGAGATCTAGGTAGTTTAGTTTACCAAGAGACACGATCGATATTATATCTTGTTCACTGCAAGTCTTTGCTTTGCTTTTTATGCTTCTTGCACATTGTGCTTTTTATTCTGCAAAGGCCTCCCCTCAGCACGTGGCGACGTACTACCAGAGGGAATCATCATCAACGGCATTACAACAGGTACCCAGCTTTGTGTATTATTATCGAGGAAGGATTTATTTAGATGTATTTAGTATTAACACGACCTTTATCGTTATTAAGAGAATCATTTGAATAGCCATATAGATGCGCCCTTAAAACCGATTATCAATATGGTATAGTTTATTTCTACATCTCTGGGTTTGCGCTGATATTCTTACCATGGTCTTTGGAATGCCAACCAGGTAGGTAAAGAGGCCACTAGCGGCAATTTTTTATATTAAGGGTCTACTCGTGCCCTGCTCGCCGCCTCGCTATACATCTTTGCACTTTATTTGCACTATTTTTATCGTATCGCACCTAGCACCTTCAGGAAGAGTCAACTTACGCACAGGAGAGGGTGGCCTTGTTGGAGTCTCGAGGGGTACGTTCCTGGTGCTACTAACACTACCCAATATTCTAAATAGTTCTAAGACTTTTTCCCATTGTGCCTATTATCTGAGTTGTACATGTAAATCCTTAATCTATAATCAGCTGTCGGTTAATTAACGAATTTTTCAAATTCAACTCAATAGTTTCTTCGATAATGACATGCTTCCTTTTGAGGAAATAGTTGTTGCTAAACTTACTTTTGATATGTATACATAAGATATTTAACTACCTACCGGACAACCCTGCACACATTTGATCAGAATGTTCTTTAGACAATGCCTTTACCTACATCGCATTGCAATTTATATTGATTTTTTTTTGATACGGAAAAAAAACAAAATCTGAAATCCGAATTTACATTGCTTTTGCAAATTATTCAAACAATTTGCAATAACTAATTGATTTCAAGTACAGTATGATTCTAAAATACTGATTTGTACATTTTCATTATTCTAAATTCAAATGTGGGCATTTTTAACGGAATCGCTTTATTTTTTCCGCTTTTAATGTTTACTTATTGCTATACAGCCTCTGAAACCCCTGATTTCCTATCAGCCCATAGCCCTGCATTTCCGTCCAGTGAGTGTGTTAGAAGGATAACATATAGGATTACGGAGGATAACATATACGTATCAGTAGTATGTCATATGTGAAGTAGAGTATTTTGGTGAAGTTTAGTCAACAGATGATGTTGTTATTGCTTCAGTATATGACTGACAGCTCAAGTCTTACACAAAGTTAGAAGGTGAAAAGCAACTACGTTGAAGTCACTTTCGGACAAAATACTAGTAATCACATTCATACTCTGAGGAGACTACTGCTGCTGACTGTGGAAATATATATATATATATATATATATATATATATATATATATATATATATATATATATATATATATATATATATATATATATATATATATATATATATATATATATACGTGTAATTTATATACGTATGTTACGTATATCAACGAGAAGGGCGCCAGAGGAATAGGAGGGAAGCAGCTCAGAATACTTAGATTTTCTGTGTTTGAAAAACAATCCTGGCTTCTAAGAACACGTTACAGCTTTAAATAAGGGATCATTGTGTGCTTTGAAACAAACCCTTCCCTTGTGATAGGTAGCAACCTTAGACCTTAGCATCCGTTTGAATGCTTTCTATTTCTATCAATTCGTGATTAACCCTTGCCTTTCCTTTATTTCCTTTATTTTATTGCGCATCATCAAATTGTTTCATGCAATGCTATCTTCCACACTGCTGCACTGCCTATCCTTTGCACTTCAAGTTGCGCCTGTTCCTACACCAGACAACAACGTCATACATGAACGTGGACCTTCTGAGGGCAGGAATAACCCGCAAGGTATTTAATAGAAAATATGCATGACATAAAATGAAATTTTCCTGGTATGCCACACTTTTATAAGTTACACTTATACTACGGGTTTGATACAAAATCCATTTTATTACTTTAGCCACTGTTTGAGACATTTTCATCAGTGTTATTTTGTGTATGCGCATTATTCAAGCTGTGCCAATTGCCGTATGATGCTTCAAATTATGCATGTCAATTGTTCAGATATAGCAGTATGCTAAATGCAATTTCAGAATATATATATATATATATATATATATATATATATATATATATATATACATATATATATATATATATATATATATATATATATATATATATATATATATATATATATATATATATATATATATATATATATATATATATATATATATATATATAAATATTGTGATTGGACAACTATTGTATTTCAAATGGCTCATTTCCAATGGCTTTTGCAGTCCTGACTGCATCTTTTGCTTGTGGCCAGGTTTGATATGTTGTATCTCAGTATTTCCTATGTGAGGTGTATAGTATAGTTAATTGGTTTAACGTGCACCACTATGACACAACGTGAAGTTCACCTTGAAGTGCACCTGTTTCTATGTCACATTACTGCGTTACGTAATGTTACATTCACTGCTTATGCACTCGTTGTTTACCTGTAGCCACTTCTCGTACTGCACCACCACCACCATCTACTACCACGTATTATCGCTATACACTGCCAACGGAGGAGGAAGATGTTAGGCCAAGCTCAGGTACTACTACCTAGATGCCTAGATGGATTGCCTAGTCTAGAAATCCTAGCCTAGATGGATTTCCTAGTCTAGAAGTAGCAACTTAAATACATCTAGAGTGTGGTTTACCAACAAAACATGTTTGATCAGTATATGTTTATGCTATGTGTGTGTCTGTTTTATATAGCCAGCCTTGATAGTTGTGGTCATCAGTCAGTAGAGCGTTTTGCCATGTTAATTCTTTTTCAGGTTTAATTCTTATTGATTGTAAATCATACTGTGAATCCTACTGTAAATGATGCTTTAATTATTCGCACTTTAATATGCACTGATTGGTACTGACTGAATAGGACTTGAATTGTCATGTTCGTGGAGTTCTCTACCCTTCATTAGCTAACCCATTGATGCTCGTAGCTGCCAAAAGTAGCCTGGTACTTTTGGTAATATCTTTCACGCAAAAGCATTTGTGGGAAGATAGTTGAAGAATAAATGTTTATCAAACCACTATCAACAACTTCTTTCAAATAGTCTGTGATATCATTCGGAATTCTTAAGTTATTGCCAAAAGTATCGTAGATCCAGATGACATTTTCTAGTGGAGTTGTTGAGCATTAATGGTTAACGCTTAAACGAGAAGGGGAGGTCTCACTGAAACCTATTCACCAATTGATTTATACATTGTATTACCGTATGTCAACATACTCTGAGCTACATTGCTTATGGCCAGTAAGCATGTTGACCCTAGTTCCAACAATGTGCCTTTCTATCATCCTTTCAATTCTGCATGGTGGCCACATGCTTGGCAGTGTGTCATGTTAGTTTCATCTACCTATAGAAATATATTAACAAGTGTATTGATGTATATTTTTGCACACAAATCCTAGCACTCTTTGAAGTATGTTCACTGTGATATCCTAATTAGATGACTCGCCCCAAAAGCTTCTCCTCATCGCCTGGTAGAATACCTACAGTTCCTCGTGTGTGTGTGAAATGTTGCAGTAGCCTGTTTTGTCGGCAAATGTCCCAAAACCTTACTATTGATGCATGTTCGCGTTTTGATCCGTATGCCATTCTAACATTTGCCTTTGTTTCAGAGAATATTTTACTCCCACTGTGTGGCACCCACACGGTCGATGGCATCGACAATGTGATCTCTAATCTCAGCACAGTCATATATTCTTAATATTTTGCAGCATTTGCCATTTTGTTTGAGGGACCTTTCACCGGTCTTTCATTTTTAACACCAACTCCAGATAGAATGTGATAAGAAAGGTTTCATTCGTTGATATATCTTGTGATTTGTTCTAAATCACTATATTTTTAGGAATAAACCTCTTCCACCTCTGCAATCGATTGAATTCTCGTTTTCTGGCAATGGGATGCCTTTCTCAAAAAACATTACTTTTTTGTATTAATACTTTTTTTTAATACACATGACAATTGCACTATCATAAGTATTAATTCGCTATATTCCTCTGCGTATTTACCATGTTGAGGGAAGTGTCAGCGAGCAAGAGAGTTAGAACTAGTAGCCTCTCGCTTTCGTTTGACCTTGGTCGAGTGTCGGAGCCCAAGGTCACAGCTCCTAGTAGATTATCACAGTCAAAAATTATAATCATTTTCAAACTATCACTGTGCAATATGTCAATTTATATGCAATTAGTGTCATCAAATCCCTTGAGAAATTATACCAATTTGCGGTTCTTTATTTTTTCTTAAAAACTAACAATTACGTCATAGTCATTTCCTGCACTTGGTCCGGTTCATCTCATGGGTCTGCATGATGCAGACTGCTAGCTGTTGCTTTTTTTCGGGCTACACTTAGGATATATCGTGTTTAGATAACGGTACACATTTGTTTCATTTACAATTGCTGTAAGCACGACCGCTTCCTCGTCAATGCCTTTTTTGCTTTTTTGAAAAATCTTTCCTCCACTTTTTTTGCCTGCTGTTTTGTTTGCTGTGCTGGCCTTTCCGCCGTTCTGATACTACTCCAAAACAACAGCTACTACATACCCCTTCCTTCTCTCAGCAACTCACACTGGGGGAACACCCAACAGGTCGCTTGCTCATGCTCGTAGCTTATTTACTACTTGGGTACACGGGTGGCTGTTTATTGACTGAATCGATATACATCATAGGTACAACATCATAGAGAGTACAAAAGAGTAACTATGTAACACTTTAGCACAACAAAGGTCAATCAGAGTTTAGAATTTTAAAATTTTGATAGTCGTCACTTTTTCTGCACACACATCCGGTCAGGATTCGAACCCAAACCCGAGCAGTGGTGAATGACTCCCAGTAATTATTTGAAAAACCTTAGACTACTCGACAATCAGGGCAGGCCCTTCAACCAGATTATGTAGAATAGTGAAACTGTTTCGAAAGACTGTGTGCACATTCGTGTCATATTTGCCTCATCACGGATTTCGCTGTCTCTGTACATGATCGCAGTCATTAAAGGCGTAAATGTGTCCACGATGAATTATAAAACTCTACCCTAATGTAAGATGGTGCTTGCCACATATCGACAAGATATTTCGTTTGTAAATTAGATATTCTAAAACGTTGTCAGCGCTCATCGAAAAGTTATGGTTGGAGTTTCCTTTGACTTTTGTAAAAATAGTAACTTGAAGGAGGCCCCTGACTGTATAAATCAGACGCATAATTAGACTGGCATACCGGGTCCCCGAAACAAGCGGAGCTCCTCAATGACTTTAGTAGTACACATGTTGAGCAAGCTGCTGACTTCTGTTGAGCAAGAATCTGGTAGACGTCATTCCCAATGGTTAACTGATATGGAAGGTTCCATTTGGTATCAATATGTGTCCATATATGTTGGAAGATTCGAAACTTCAGATCTAGTACCTGTTATATCTAACGACACAACAACTTTTCGATAAACTTCAGTATTGGCTTTAGGATTTATCACGAGATGACGTCATCATCCATGGCATCCATTTCGGAGTAAGATTTTAATTGAAAGTAATAAATATACGGAACTGTGTACGTGCACAATTGGCATTTTGATGACTTAAATGAAGATAATAAAACTTTCAAGATGATATATAAATAATGATAAAACATTGATGATAATAATAATGATAGTAATAATAATGATAATAATAACAATTATAATAATAACTATGAATGATAGTGTAAAACATAGATACACTTTATTATGAAATTAATTGTTCCACGGATGATATTGCTGATAGTATAATCATTACCAAAAATACTATCACCTTGGACGGGTTTTTTATATCGTGTTACTTTTTTGTATATTTTGAACGTTCCATTCACAACTTTCTTTCGACGCTCTTTCGAAAGTCTTATATGAGTAGTAGGGAAGAGAAGTTTTGTCCCCCTGTTGAGGTCAGTTTTATTCTTGTGCGTGCCTGAGCTGACCTCTAATCCACCAGTCTTATGTCAGCGCATCAGTGTCCTAGTCCCACTCACTCCACTACGTCTTAAAGACATTGACATCTGTGCCAAGGAATCTCTCTGACTTAAGGTGGATCACCACACCAGAAAAACAAAGTATTCTTTATATAACAATAAATTTCCGCAGTTTATCACGTGAAACGATTGAGTACAAACGTATGGTGTTCTGCCAGTGTGTGTTGGTCAGTGTGTGTTCAAATGCTATAGGGGGATGTTGACGTAAGCGGGTTTGAGTGTGGCTCCACCTTAATGCATGCGCTGTAGCTTTGCAAGGCTTTGAGGGTGTCTATGGGATGCTTGCGCTGCTGCACTCGGCCGCTCGCTGCCACCCCGCTCACCTCGGCCAGCCAACATGGTGTCTAATCAACGCCACTCACATATCCTACCTCTAATTGGACTATATCTTTTTCTTTCCCTTGCCCATGCAGCTCCAGTCGTGCCAGGAGGTAAGTTTCTCTTTCAACTTCATGTTTTTATTGTAAACGTAGTGATAAAATGTATATTTAAATTGACTTTGTAACTGGATTGAGGAAAGATTTTATTCAATGAACGCTCTTATTTGATTAACGAAAGATCAGTTAAAGCACAATATCTATGAATCGTAAGATACTGTCTAACTTCTTTATATCTTTGTGTTTGGTATTCATTTTCCAGTCTGTGTGTGTACATGTAATCGCATTGTATTGTACTGTATTGGCTGATTCATTTGAATGAAGGAATGAATGGATGGATGGATGCTTAAAGGCTCATCGGCGCACAAAGGTCAATTAGTGCCATAGAATATGTGTAAAATCTTGCTGATTCATGTGAAGCAAAAGTTGTACAAGTACGTATTCAAAACAAAACAAAAAGCAAATATCAAATTATATGGAACGCATAAATGTATTAGCTAATTTAGCACATCAAAACCAATTGGAAGGCTATGATAATAAACCACTAATAAATGATTAGCAAACTGAATTTATTATATACAACAGCATTCGATTGTTATGGACATACATTGGAGTTTCAAGTTACTAAACTAGACGATTCAAAGCATTTCCTATCATCATATATCGTGCACCCTTTCGAACCGTGATCTTTTGATTTGTCAGCATTTTCATTCACCATTGTTTACAAGTGTTGATGTACAATAAATCATCATAACAAAATGTTTTGGGTGCTGAAAACCTTGCTTAGTGATAAGAGGCAATCTGAACCAATTCCTGCCAACAACCATGACGGTTAGACTGACATTATAAAGAACAGTCCATCGTCACCTTACAGTGAGTAATGGTAAACCACCCAAATACCCGGATGTACTAACACAATATATATATATATATATATATATATATATATATATATATATATATATATATATATATATATATATATATATATATATATATATATATATATGTATATATATATATATATATATATATATATATATATATATATATATATATATATATATATATTCATCATATACTAGATAAAAGACGCCATATGTTTATTTGAAATATTTAACTAAGGGATCAGGAGGTACAACCATGGTGCACTTAAGTACTTTACAAGGATCGTTAGGTACTGAAACCATAGCAGACATTTATTTCAAGAAGATTGGAATTGAATGAAAGTTATTTTTGCACTGGATAGCACATCCACATCAGGGGGTAGGTTAGGAATGCATTATACAACGGCATAAGCGATTCCACCGTATGTTTTAAGATGTAACACCATGTATGTACCGATCAACTATCATAACAGAATAAGACACAACAGGTTAGTTCCATTCATGCATGCATATCGTGCTAGTTGATGTTATTTTGGGGGCCTTGGTATCCTTGTAGTCGTCTTCAATAATTAGCTGAGGAGGCCATGTTTTACAATACCCTTCACCCTCGACTGGCTCTACCCAGCTTAGATTTCACAGCAAGAAACAGGAACCTACCAAACAAACCTCCTCTGCCGCCGGAGGGAAAACCCGGCTATAAGTACTTTTTACGGATTGTATTGATTGTAAGTCCGGTGGACATGCGCATTCAGAAACTACATAAACTATTCATCGTCCAGGCTGTAAGATGCATCGCACCCACCCCCCCCCCCCCCCCCCGAGACCTTTATTTTTCCATCATACCTACCTGGCGAGGTCTTAATGATAATTGAGAAAAGAATCTGTTCAATTTTGGTGTAAAGTGCCTTTAATTTGTGGAAACAAGACCTCTGAGAAAGGTTGTTTACATATGGTTCCCATGACAACGTTAAAAGGCAACAAATGAGGCTAGAGACCACTTTGTTCTTGCAAGCACTAGTTGTACATGTGTAGGAAAGCAATCTCTACATATTGTATTGTATTGTATGTTTATTGACTGCACTTTGGTACAAAATCATACGTTATACAAAAGTATTAAATATAAAACAAAGGAAATAATACATACAAACGTGAAACATAGAGGAAATAATACATACAAACATAAGCTATAAATAAATTCTTGAATGAAAAAGTAAACTAAACGGAAACAAAACAAGAAACTGGCTAAAGAGGAACAAAAAGATGGATTGGTTGCATATTTACACTAACTGCTTTTTCTTTCTACTTAACTCGCACTATGACTTTTAGAAGCATAACTAAAGAAAAGATATTACTTAACTCGCACTATGACCTTTAGAAGCATAACTAAAGAAAATGAAGAGGAGAATAACAGGACGATTAAGTCAAATGGTTTACGCCATGACTATCCTATTGGCCCTGCTACGAGGAGAGGTATTGGGGAATACCATAGCTTACTTGCTATGGCAACATGCTATAATAGAATATATTGATATCAGCGTTTATGATTCCCTCAATGCTCCAAATTCAATAACAACTCAATTTGTAGGTGAATGACCCCAAAAAAGCCCCACTTTTAATCATGTCACAATTTTTGCTTAAACTTTTGGTAACAGGCTTTACCCCAAAAAGTTATCATTTCAGACTTACGTTATATAAATGGGTTAATGTTTTTCCGTAAGCAGCTTCTAGCTTAGATGTCCGAGTAAATGCGTTAACAGGTAGCCCTATTTCATATTCTCTTAATCAATGCATAGGCCTCATTGAAAGACGATTTAAAATAACATCTTTATGTTGGTCAGGCAGCAAGATAACTTCCCGTTTACAATAAAACAAGACAGGTTTACACACACACATACATATATATATATATATATATATATATATATATATATATGTACATGTATAGCCATAGTTACATAGGTGTGTGTGTCAATGAAACATATGCCAAATATGTATTCTGCATCAAGGGTCTTGCGTTAGATATAACCATTGTGAGCCTTTGTGTGACCAGTGGTCACAGTCTACTGAATTCGCGGCACAATCGTACAAAACCTTTACACCAACTCTTTCGTAAAGTTGTGAATCAAAACTCTACAAAACTTCTTTCCTGCCCTCAAATAGGTCGTGGAGTTAACTTATTCATCCATCATACCCTGATGCCTAATGCATTTGGCCCGCTCATACTACTGGCATTTTCACATACTTCTTAATCAAAATAGATTAGGGTTGGCTCCTGTGACTACAAGTCATAACGCCAGTTCAGTTGCCAGGAACTGAGGTTTCAGCAGAGGTTAACCCAGTCAAGGAAACAAATTTATCCGGCTCGCTTTTTTCCATCAAATGCAGCTGTTTTTTAAACACAAATGCCAAGTATTTGTTTTTCTGTTTTAAGCACAAATCTATAGAATGCTACTGGGACGTGGCAAATAACTTGACACAAAGCAAGCGCAGTTCACAGAAATCAGGTTTTAGTCGCATAAAAAGCAAGAAGAAAGGTTATTTCGTCATTCAAGTACATTAGAAATGACATGCTAAGATGTAACTCTCACTGGTAGATAAAGTTCATTCTAGGGACAAATATATGGTGATTGACTCCATATTCAGCTAGACGCAGTTTTAAGTTTCTTCCCCCGCTGTTTTAAGCATACGAGTGTGGCACGAGCTTGATGATGTTTGCAAACATTGGCATACATGCACGTATACAAACATACACGCATACATCAATGCATACTAGTATTTGTATGTATGCACGTATGCATATTTACTCGCATATATGTATATATATATATATATATATATATATATATATATATATATATATATATATATATATATCGTTAAACTACCTCTGGAGTATCATTATATTGAAAATGCAAACGAAATATCTATTAAAAGAGTAATCCCAAAACGAAATCTTTCTAAACAAAGAGTAATCGTTTGAACCCGTACCTAGCATGCATCTGGCTCGTCGGCTAGTGCTCTAGTTGAACATGGAGTGAACATTCTTGCAAATTGAGTACGCTATGTAGACCATCCGGTGGCCATTTGTTCCGCAGGTCTTCCCCGAACAGTATTTTACATAATGAGCAGGTTGCCTCTCTAGCTAGCGCCGCTATGATCTCCTGCCAAGAAGTTCAGCAGACCCTCACCAACCCCTCAGTGCACATGGCTTCAAAAGACGATTTGCGGAATCTGTTGGATGTGCTCCTAAGGTTAAGAAAGAAATGACTACTCGCCACTCACCAGCTGAGTGCCTCCAAGTAGCGGCATGTGAGAAAGTTGTTAGAGACCTAGGATAAGACAATGCTTATCTGGGGATTCTCTGATTTCCTCAACATCTCATTACTCACTTGCCTCCAAGTAGCGGCATGTGAGAAAGTTGTTAGAGACCTAGGATAAGACAATGCTTATCTGGGGATTCTCTGATTTCCTCAACATCTCATTACTCACTTGCCTCCAAGTAGCAGCATATGAGAAAGTTGCCAGTGGCTTAGGTCCATAAAGAGTCAACGAGTCAAAACGGGTGCAAATCCTCCATCGCGCTGATTTATGAAAGATGGTTGTCAAAAATATTAATGGATTTGGGCAGTAGGCATCATCAAAGAGGATCCGCCCGGCTCCAAAGCGTGAGTTCGCATGTTCGAGTCTCCGCTGGTTCCCCATGAACAGGTTGGCCTGGTCGCAATACAAATGCATGGCCTTGGGGAGGGCTGTATATGGTCATTCTGCAACTGAAAGACCTCTCGGAACTATTTTGTGAAGAGAAGGGAATTCCTTCATGGTTCAGACAAGAATAACAGAAACGAATAACAGAATTAGTACAAAAAGAAGCAAAACGTGCATTAGTTAGAGCAGACTTAGGAGTCCAATTGCAAGAATACACTTAGAAATATTTAGACTTATGATGTCCCCCTCTACTTGTTGAAATATGTGATTCCTGCTTTCAAGAACCTCCGTACATTGACCACTTGCGGGCATGTACAGTTAGCACTTGCCTTATCGATATGAGGGCACAGCATGCCACTGTAAATAATCATCCTATCAGTGTGTCGATTGCTCCAGCCCATCTCATATTTTTGACAAACATGTTTCATAAATCATTTAAGCGCGATTGAGGATTTGCACTCGTTTTGACTCGTTTACTGTTTATGTACCTAATCACACATACATCCTCAAAGGGCAAACTTGAATTGTTGTTGTACATTTCGGTGAAATTGAGCACTATTTTCATTATTCCTAATTAGGAATCCAACATCTTAGGATGATCCTTCATGCCTAAATATTGGATTATCTGAAATAAATCGAACGGATTTATTCGTAAAAAACGTCTAGGTATACGACTTTATCGCTATCTGCACGCCTCCCTCCTGACATCCAATACGATGTCATCAGTGCTCTAATCACTCACGTTATTGATGTGGTGGTTGTGTAACAGGACTCTCCGCGCATAGGAATAAAACCATTTCCTTCGCTAGTAATTGGCCAAAATATGACAAACAAATTGTTAATTGTTGAAAAAAAAAGACCTCCAAATACCGCAGGTTATTGACAGCTTCCTTACATGCATACTTAAGTGGCCAATGTTATAACACTTAGTTCAAATCGTAAGTTCTAATCGTAATGTTGCCCACAAATATCCGATGCCATGTTGTAATGGCGACCATTGGCCAGAACCTAGTACCGGGTTGTTTATGTCTGACGATTGTATACATTTTTGTCTGCCATAGACATGTGAAAAACCAAAATGTATCTCTCATCAATGGCAACATTCACACAGACTATAGGTATTTTTCGAGCTTTTTTTTATTTTATCTTTTTTTTGGGGAAGGGGGGGGGGGGGGCTCCTAGACTGGCGGCTCAGGTTTTTTCTTCATATGACTGTGATCATAACACACGCATGTATGCGTGCATGGTTCTATAGATTATTCTTTCAACACATACATATGTGGGGGTGGCATGGGAAGAGAAAAGATAAAACCACGTACCCTTTAAATAGAACAATGGAAATATAGTATGATACGAACATAGCCGTGCCCTTGTAAAGAACAAACATCCATGCCCCACTCCCCTCTCCACTGCCTTCTTGCATTATCCACGTACATGCGGACAAGAAAATATGTCAATTCTCCTACCGTTACATCCTAAGGTGGCCAACTTACTTTGTCATTTTATAAATATAGCTTTGTGTTTGGTGTTTGCAAGACATTTTACATAATATCCAACCGGGATTGTCTAGTTTCACATATATTCTTCTATTTGAGACCAATGCTTATTTTTGGAGTACGTTTATTTTAGTATGTCATACCTATGATGCGAGGATTGGGCTTTCAATTTCGAATATTCCCACTTCTTCTGACATATCCATGCTAATACATGACTTGCCAGTTGTAAAAAGTGAAGGAAATTGGAGTACTTAACGAATACCACAGCATATCACGAAGTGGCTGGTAGCTTTTTCACACGCCCTGGTCCGGTTTCAGACCCGGTCAGGGGTTAGAGACAGCGACCAGTCAGTAGCAACGTCATAGACCACTCAGCCATCAGGGCTGGGCACTGCTATATCATTATCACCCTTGATCCACAGTGGTGTGTTGAACTTATAACTACGAAGGTAGCGACATTTGTAGCTAATTAAAACGGTATAGGCTATGGATATGAGGCCGGACATTCACAAATGTTTCTTTCAACAATTTGATCAAAATAAAAACCAATGACTTGATATCAACTAGTGATCTTATGTTCTTTCAGCAAAAGAAAATCACTAATACCCTATAACGAAGCATGTTCATAGTATCTGTCTGTTAATAGGGAAAATAGCTATACACAGCAGTAGTCCCATTGGAAATGGCACTCCGATAGCTACAATACATATGCTGTGGGTTTTCGCAATGTGGTGCGCAGTCAAAAGTCCTTTCTCATATTCGCTAACGTCTGGCATGACTTTTTAACTGTATTATTTTGAAATAATCTACAACACACACACACACACACATAAATATATATATATATGTGTGTGTGTTTATATATATATATATATATATATATATATATATATATATATATATATATATATATATATATATATATATATATATATCACATGGGTATTGATACAATTCAAACTGCAATCGATATTAGTAAGCTAATGTTTGGGGAAAGTTGCTTATTGTCCAAGTCTGTTCTCGAGCAGCTAAATATTAGGGGGTATGTTGGTGTCAGGCAGCTAGTTAGAGCGTGCTGCCACGTTGCACATGCTGTGTTTGTTAGGGGCTGCTGGGCTATGAGCATGAGCACACGTCTGGGTGGCCACGAACGCCGCCTCCGGGCTGCTCCACCAGTGGCTTAACCCATTAACGCACGAGAGTATCTGCAGAAATTATCGTCTGGATCTAAGATACTTTCGACGATAACTTCGCAATTGAAAAGTGCTTTAGAAAATATTTGAAAGAGAGTTGTTGGTGATGTTCGGATTAACATTTCTCCATCAAACTGTATTGCAACTACGCGTGTGCCTCAAAGATTTGATAAGATATTCCAGGGTGCATTTTGTCGCTGAGGGTAGTAATGGTTAAAGGCGTCTACGTAAACTATCGCATCTGGCGGGATGTCTGTCAGATTTCTGACACGCTTCTGTATGCGCTGATTTGCACTTTGATGGAGTCGTCCGTAATTTACATCAAAAGTAGACTGGTATCCTGAAAACTTCGGTGCAGGTAGGGCATGCCCCTCTGGCTGAATGTTCTAACGCATTGCCACTCACTGCTCCCTCTGATTACTGCTCGTGGCCTGTGAGAAGGTTTTCAGTGACGATATAGCCTTTGCATGGCAGGAAAGTTGACGAAAAGAAAATCCTAATTCAAATCGGTAGGAGCAGCCTGAAAATTTAATTTCCCATCCAAATCCGTTTGAAATCATAGTTTTGAATTGACCATATACACATATGGCGAACAGCTCTCAATCTCACTATCAACCATCACGCAACGCACAGTTGACATT
>OZ012689.1:36825046-36830046 GCA_963942565.1 Maea johnstoni
GAGTAATTCCCAAAACGAAATCTTTCTAAACAAAGAGTAATCGTTAGAACCCGTACCTAGCATGCATCTGGCTCGTCGGCTAGTGCTCTAGTTGAACATGGAGTGAACATTCTTGCAAATTGAGTACGCTATGTAGACCATCCGGTGGCCATTTGTTCCGCAGGTCTTCCCCGAACAGTATTTTACATAATGAGCAGGTTGCCTCTCTAGCTAGCGCCGCTATGATCTCCTGCCAAGAAGTTCAGCAGACCCTCACCAACCCCTCAGTGCACATGGCTTCAAAAGACGATTTGCGGAATCTGTTGGATGTGCTCCTAAGGTTAAGAAAGAAATGACTACTCGCCACTCACCAGCTGAGTGCCTCCAAGTAGCGGCATGTGAGAAAGTTGTTAGAGACCTAGGATAAGACAATGCTTCTCAGGGGATTCTCTGATTTCCTCAACATCTCATTACTCACTTGCCTCCAAGTAGCAGCATATGAGAAAGTTGCCAGTGACTTAGGTACATAAAAAGTTAACGAGTCAAAACGGGTGCAAATCCTCCATCGCGCTGATTTATGAAAGATGGTTGTCAAAAATATTAAATGGATTTGGGCAGTAGGCATCACCAAAGAGGATCCGCCTGGCTCCAAAGCGTGATTTCGCATGTTCGAGTCTCCGCTGGATCCCCATGAACAGGTTGGCCTGGTCGCAATACAAATGCATGGCCTTGGAGATGGCTGTATATGGTCATTCTGCAACTGAAAGACCTCTCGGAACTATTTTGTGAAGAGAAGGGAATTTCTTCATGGTTCGGACAAGAATAACAGAATTAGTACAAAAGGAAGCAAACGTGCATTAGTTAGAGCAGACTTAGCAGTCCAATTGCAAGAACACACTTAGGAAAAATATTTAGACTTATGATGTGGATAGGTTGAAATATGTTGAAATATGTGATCCCTGCTTCCAAGAACCTCCGTACATTAACCACTTGCGGCCATGTACAGTTAGCACTTGTCTTATCGATATGGGGGCACAGTATGGATAGATGTCACTGTGAACATTCATCCTATCAGTGTGTCGATTGCTTCAGCCCATCTTATATTTTTGACAAACATGTTTCGTATTAATCATTTAAGCGCGATTGAGGATTTGCACTCGTTTTGACTCGTTTACTGTTTATCTACCTAATCACACATACATACTCAAAGGGCAAACTTAAATTGTTGTTGTACATTTCCGTGAAATTGAGCACTATATTCATCATTCCTAATTAGGAATCCAACATCTTAGAATGATCCTTCATGCCTAAATATTGGCTTATCTAAAATAAATCGAACGGATTTATTTGTAAATAACGTATAGTTATACGACTTTATCACTATCTGCACGTCTCCTTCCTGACATCCAATACGGTGTCATCAGTGCTCTAATCACTCACGTTATTGATGTGGTGGTTGTGTAACAGGACTCTTAGCGCATAGGAATAAAACCATTTCCTTCGCTAGTAATTGGCCAAAATATGACAGACAAGTTATTAATTGTTGAAAAAAATAGACTATCTTCGGAAGACCTCCAAATACCGCAGGTTATTGACAGCTTCCTTACATACATACTTAAGTGGCCGATGTTTTAACACTTAGTTCAAATCGTAAGTTCTAATCGTAATTTTGCCCACAAATATCCGATGCCATGTTGTAATAGCGATCGTTGGCCAGAACCTAGTACCGGGTTGTTTATGCCTGACGATTGTATACATTTTTGTCTGCCATAGACATGTGACAAACCAAAATGTATCTCTCATCAATGACAACATTCACACAGACTACAGGTATTTTTCGAGCTTTTTTCAATTTTTCATTTTATCATTTTTTTTATTATTGTTATTTTTTTCTGGGGGGGGTCTTCTAGACTGGCGGGTCAGGCTTTTTCTTCATATGACTGTAATCATAACACACGCATGTATGCGTGCATGGTTCTATAGAGTATTCTTTCAACACATACATTTGTGGGGGCCAGGCATGGCAAGAGAAAAGATAAAACCATTCATCCTTTAAATAGAACAATGGAAATATAGTATATTATGGACATAGCCGTGCCCCTGTAAAGAGTAAACACCCATGCCCACTCCCCTCTCCACTGCCTTCTTGTATTATCCACGTACATGTCAACAAGACAAAATGTCAATTCTCCTACCGTTACATCAAAAGGTGGCCAACTTACTTTGTCATTTTATAAATCTAGCTTTGTGTTTGGTGTTTGCAAGACATTTTGCATAATAACCAACCGGGATTGTCTAGTTTCACCTATATCCTTCTATTCGAGACCAATGTTTATTATTGGAGTACGTTTATTTTGATATGTCATACCTATGATGCGAGGATTTGGCTTTCAATTTTGATTATCCTCACCTCTTCTGACATATTTAGGCTAATACATGACAAGCCAGTTGTAAGTGGTGAGGGAGGAGTACTTGACGAATACCACAGCATATCCCAAGGTGACTAGTAACTTTCTCACACGCCCTGGTTGGGTTTCAGACCTGGACAGGGGTCAGGGGCAGCGAGCAGTCAGTAGCAACGTCTTAGACCACTCAGCCATCAGGGCTGGGCACTGCTATATCATTATCATCCTTGATCCACAGTGATGTGTTGAACACTACGAAGGTAGCGACATTTGTAGCTAATTAAAACGGTATAGGCTATTGATATGAGGCCGGACATTCACAAATGTTTCTTTCAACAATTTGATCGAAATAAAAACCAATGACTTGATATCAACTAGTGACCTTATGTTCTTTTAGCAAAAGAAAATTACTAGTTACCCTATAACGAAACATGTTCATAGTATCTGTCTGCCAATAGGGAAAACAGCTATACACAGCAGTAGTCCCATTTGAAATGGCACTCCCGATAGCTACAATACATATGCTGTGGGTTTTCGCAATGTGGTGCGCAGTCAAAAGTCCTATATCATATTCGCTAACGTCTGGCATGACTTTTTAACTGTTTTACTTTGAAATAATTTACAACACACACACACACACACACACACACACATATATATATATATATATATATATATATATATATATATATATATATATATATATATATATATATATATATATATATATATATATATACATATATATATATATATCACATACTCAGTCTGAAGTTGACAACCCTGGGTTTCATGGTTTTCATATATATATATATATATATATATATATATATATATATATATATATATATATATATATATATATATATATATATATATATATATATATATATATATATATATATATATATATATATATATATATATATATATATATATATATTACAAGGGTATTGATACAATTTAAACTGCCATCGATATTAGTAAGCTAATGTTTGGGGATAGTTGCTTGTTGAACAAGTCTGTTCTCGAGCAGCTAAATATTAGGGGGTCTGTCGGTGTCAGGCAGCTAGTTAGAGCGTGCTGCCACGTTGCACATGCTGTGTTTGTTAGGGGCTGCTGGGCTATGAGCATGAGCACACGTCTGGGTGGCCACGAACGCCGCCTCCGGGCTGCTCCACCAGTGGCTTAACCCATTAACGCGCGAGAGTATCTGCAGAAATTATCGTCTGGATCTAAGATACTTTCGACGATAACTTTGCAAAGTGCTTTACACAATATTTGAAAGAGAGTTGTTGGTGATGTTCGGATTGACATTTCTCCATCAAACTGTATTGCAACTACGCGTCTGCCTTAAAGATTAGATAAGATATTCCAGGGTGCGTTTGGTCGCTGAGGGTAGTAATTGGTTAATGGCGTCTACGTAAACTATCGCATCTGGCGGGATGTCTGTCAGATTTCTGACACGCTTCTGTATGCGCTGATTTGCACTTTGATGGAGTCGTCCGTAATTTACATCAAAAGTAGACTGGTATCCTGAAAACTTCGGTGCAGGTAGGGCATGCCCCTCTGGCTGAATGTTCTAACGCATTGCCACTGACTGCTCCCTCTGATTATTATCTGCTCGTGGCATGTGAGAAGGTTTTCAGTGACGATATAGCCTCTGCATGGCAGAAAAGTTGACGAAAAGAAAATCTTAATTCAAATCGGTACGAGCAGCCTGAAAATTTAATTTGCCATCCAAATCCGTTTGAAATCATAGTTTGAATTGACCATATACACATATGGCGAACAGCCCTCAATCTCACTATCAACCATTTAGCAACGCACAGTTGACATTTCAGTCGCAAAGTTTGAGGAATTTCTACCATAGGTGCATGACTGTTACAGAACTAAATATAACTGGAACCAGTCAAAAATAGAGATTCTGGTGCAAACAACCTTCAAAAGGCAACGCACATCTCTTCACAAAACACAACTGTAAGTTGTGAGATGGTGCTCACTCTGATAAAGCTGTAAATTGAGAGATGGTAGTCACTAGTATATTGCTGTAAATTGCGAGATGGTACTCACTTGTATATTGCTGTAAATTGCGAGATGGTACTCGCTAGTATATTGCTGTAAATTGTGAGATGGTGCACATTCTGATATTGAGCAAAATGTCGAAATTGGTCGTCGGTTTGAAGCAGACGTGAACCTGCCATGCCAGACCTTGTGTCAAAGAGTCACATCATTAGATTGACATCATCATACTGGTCACAAAATTATTGATACTTTGCAAAGGGACCCACAATAAGTGCAACCGTGTACTAGGTAACAGAAAGCTTTGAACATCGTAATTACAGATTTACCTTTAGATAACAGGCATGACTAGTCAGTTTATGAGGGTCCAGATCAAAACAACTAGAATTGTCACTCTGACGCATAAGTAGGGAACCTTCCCTGACGGCCTTGTGGTCTAAGAATTTAGGCCGGACCATACGAGGGAGATGTCAGTGACTTGGGGTTGGGTGGTAGGTTTCGATGTCGGGTACCGCGGTTTCCTCCACCACTTACAACTGGTTAGTCACGATTTAGCCTAAATATAGCAGAAAGAGTGACGATAATCGAAATTCC
>OZ012689.1:36835046-36852546 GCA_963942565.1 Maea johnstoni
CTTGGAATGATCATATATTCCGGGGGTGTCCAACTGTCCCATTGTCACACCAGTCTGCGACACAGGGTTGGATAATATCATTGTGTGCTTTGCTTTTAATGTTCATATATTCAGGGGGTGTCCCATTGTCACACCAGTTTGCGACAAAGGGCTAAATACTATCATAGTATGCTTAGCTTGTAATGTTCATATATCAGGGGTGTTCCACTGTCCCATTGTCACACCAGTCTGCGACAAATGGCGTCAGAGAGAATTTGGATCAAGCCAAAAACGTTTTTGGAAAGTAAGACAAATTGAGTTCATCAGAGATTTCACTTGCATCATTGTTAATACACATGGTATTGAAAACGAGTTAACATCGTTTATTGATGTTGTCTATTGACTGATCTACACTGAAGGTCTTTATTACTGTTGCAAAGGCTGATTTAGAAGTGTCACCTGGTGACAATATCTTAAACCAGTGTTCCACATCAGCCACCCACACATTGCAATTCTCTGGTACCAATAGTCTATCAGCTCGTACTTAAATATTTGGACATTCCTGACCTGATATTGCTTTATGTCTGCTGAACTGATGGTCACGCACGTTTGTCTGGCCCTTTGAGGAAGTGCCCCAAGAGTCATCAAAAGGGGAGAAAGAAGTTGAGTAATCACCCAGACTTTGCACCTGTGGGTACATTGTAGTATTTATGAAAGTGAAATTGGCAGAACTTTCCAAAAAAGGTCTACATTATATAGATTGTTTGTGCGAAATAAAATGGGCAGAATCCTTAACCCATCCATGCTTAAAAATGACTCTTTTGACAATTGCTAAGGAATCAAGATTAATTTTACAAAATATTCAAAGGAGAGGTGTGCTAATTATCATTTCCTTCAAATGTTATCTTGACTACGCTTTTGCTTGTAAATTTGAGTCAAAAGTGTCAGGTTGTTTTCGGCTTCCAGTAGTATTAATGATTTAACCTGTACCGCTCTTTTCCTCTTGTAGTGTTTGCTATTGGTATTGGATTCTCCACCATTCGTGAGGAGCTGGAGGGTATCGCCTCAGAGCCAACACGGACTCACATGTTCAGGGTAGTGGACTACAGCGCCCTGGAGGGCGTCAACACAGAGGTTATTGGACCTATCTGCACAGGTTTGTAAGCTCCTTCTCAAAATTTAAAGCAAATAAGTTTCTCTTTTACAGCATACTGCTCACCTCGTAAACAAAGTACAGTTAAAAGTATGTTACCAATAACTATGGTAACTGTGCATACCATATTATATATATATATATATATATATATATATATATATATATATATATATATATATATATATATATATATATATACAAAGCCATTGCCTGACATTTGGCAATTGAAAATACTAAATGGTGTTTGTCTGCATTTCAGATAGTAACGATTGTCAAGACAACCCATGCGAGAATGGTGGAAGCTGCGTTGACACTCTTACAGGGTACATCTGTCGATGTGAAGCAAAGTTTGCGGGTGCTAACTGTGATATAAGTAAGTACTAGCAGGCCCCCGTGCACAGCACGGGTTTGGATTCGAAGTGTTACTCAATGATGTGCAGGAGGTTTAGAGGCATAGAATAATAAAAAATAAGTAAATGAATAAAAAGAACACAATCAAACTACCCTAATCACTTACTGAACGATTGGCGTTGCTCTTGTATCTTTAGTTTCTAGTTCTCAGTTATGAGTTATCACCAGCATCAATCAGAACACCACCTTATAGCAGGCCCCCTGCTTGCAAAGAATAGGCACTCAGGGCTCGACATTGGTGCTTGCCCCATTGCCCCGGGCAAGTAGAATTTGTAAATTATAGCTGTGGGGCAAGTGAAAACTGCATGTTGCTTGCCCCACTGGGAAAGTACGCTTTGTATATTTAAGGTTTACTTTTGAGAATATGTGCAAGTTTCGTGGTCTGGCATCCAAGCTTGTCCTAGAAAATATGCTTTCACATGCCAGAACCATGTTCTACTTGGTTTTAAATGAAACATTATAAAACATACAATTTTTCAAGGGCAAGTGTAAGTTGGAGTAGGGCAAGTGAAAATTGAATGTCAATTGCCCTACGGGGCAAGTTGCTGCAAAAGTTAACGTCGTGCCCTGGGCACGCTTTAGTTTTTATAGCGCGGCATTGATTATACACTGCAGACCCCCCCCCCCCCCCATGTTATCAGTGGGAGACCAACAGCATATGCGAAAAAATAGAAAGCATGATAAATAAGTAGTGTTCAGAAAGTTGCAAAGTCAGAACAAAATGTTGCAAAGAGATGCAAAAGGGAATTTACAGGGGATAGAAAAGGAAAAAAGGAAACATAGGATGTAACCAATCATCACCCCCCCCCCCCCCCCCCCACCCCCATCCCATGTTATCAGTGAGAGTCCAACAGCAAGTGCCAAAAAAAAAGAACGCATGATAAATAAGTAGTGTTCATAATCGATCACAATTTTCAAGCATCGATTACAGTGCAGACATAGGATGCAATCAAACACCACCCCCCCCCCCCCCCCCCCCGCCAATGCTATCAGTGGGAGTCCAACAGCAAGTGCCAAAAAATAGAACGCATGATAAATAAGTAGTGTTCATAATGTTGCAAAGAACAAAATGTTGCAAAGAGGCAGTCAATTAAGGGGCAATAGAGTGACAGGGGGAGGCAGTCGATAAAGGCGCAGTCGATAAATGGGCAGTACAATGACAGGGGCAGTCAATAAAGGGGCAGTTGGGATACAGGGGGCAGTCAATAAAGGGACAGTAGAGACACGGGCAGTTGATAAAGGGGCAGTAGAGAGATAGGGGGGGCAGTCAATTAAGGGCAGTAGAGAGATAGGTGGCAGTCAAATAGAGAGGAGAGTTGTAACACCACTAATGTCATGTCTGAATACACATGCACTTATTCTCCATATCAGCCTAGTGATGTATTGGTGTAGAGTTGGAACCTTTTTGCAACATTGTATAATTTTATAGATAGAGTTGAAAGAGGGGGAGAGCAACATTGTATAATACTTATAGATACAGTTTACCACAGTGTATGAAATACATTGTATCAGGCAGGTAGAGTTGAAAGAGGGGGAGCGCAACATTGTATAATACAATTGTATCATTTCAGTTGCCATTGACAACGTGGCATTTTTTCACAAATAAAGGCATTAAATGCCCAAAATTTTAAAATATAAAAGTGTTACCTACTGTAGGAGACCCAAGGCAACCATTTCACGGCAGCAGCGCAACCCGCACATGCACAACCGCCGAGAAAAGCTTGTCCTACGGCTGGGGGAAGTGCATATTTATATGTAGATAAACCCAATGCTTGTTATCATAACAGTCACTTAAACGAAAGAGCATAAACCGAGAATACAGAGTTTGACTGATCTACCATCTTTAACACAATGTTGCATGTATCTTGATACAATATTGCAATTTATGCGTACAATAAAAGTTCATATTTTAATGTGACTGATGTATCACATTTAATACAATGTTGTATGTTTCTTTATACAACATTGCAGTTAACACTTCCAATAAATATTCATATTTAAACTTTTTGAAGATGTTTCGTAGACTAACGATACAATCGTATAAACATATGCATGGTTAGTTAATAAGTTGCTTTGCATTCTTATGAAACGTTTACTTCAGTCGGTAGCCTTCCTCCAATCATACGCCTAGAAATGTATGGGGTACTTATATCAGTTATATGACATAATCCACAATTTTTGAGATGTTGTTCTCTAAGCTGTCTAAAATCCCAAGGATATTACCCAAGTGTATAGAGTAGAGTGCTCCGCAGTGCTTCTGCTGGCCTATGATTGGCAGAAGGCAGACACATGTGGTACAAGCTACTGTACATAAACCCCTTTAGATGATGTGGTGTGTGTGATATCCCTCAGGGTTACTCGACTTTGACTCGTAACACCTCGTGTGTATCGCAAACCAAACTTTCCTTGGTTCTATGTATCACATATTAGCTAAATGTGTGTCTCTCTCTTCCAGGCTGCGGGGAACCAAAGGATATCATCTTTGGTATCGACTCCTCGGGCAGTATCGGTATGCATAACTTCGAAGCACTAAAAGCTTACGTCATGTCGCTTGTTGCTGACCTGGACATGGCCACGTGTGGATTCAGGATTGGTATTCTTACCTTCAGCACTGCAGGTAAGTTCTCTTCAAAACAAAATATTATCATCAAATACTGTTGTACATGTATTACTAGTCCCTGTGTATGCCCATTGTTGTAACATCATTTTTTTCTCATTTATCTTTATTTTTCAATTAGTTTTTATATTTTTAATTTCCTAAATATTTTCCCATTCCTATATCAATTAGAACAAAGAAATAGCAGAGATAATGCAAGTCGCAGACACAGATATATAGTTTTCACGAAAATGTGCAGTCTTCAATGAAAGTCAAACATGCCTACAGCTTCCTACTATCTTTATCCTCAGAGCTACCATGAAAGTCAAGTACCTATATAACGTATGTCAGAAACGTAAATATAAAGGTTTCTGTGTCACTGCCCTACTACGTAATATTTAGAATTGTTATAAACCTTGAATATGTATGCTCAATTGTTCTGTTGCACGTTCTAAGAGAAGATCGGTTCGTTTAAATTGTAGAGATTCATTAAAACCCTTTTGAGATCAGTATATAGGTCTTCAAAAAATCACTCTTTGAAAATTAAATGCATATTTTTTCCAGGTCGGTCAAGAATCCATCTGAATGAGTTTAGCGAGACACATGATCTCCTGAGTGCAATCGACTCCATTTCCTACATGCATGGATTTACACACACTGCCGACGCGCTGAGGTAAGTACTCACTACGCCATGAACTGCAACTGGTAGATACGTCATACTGCATATATCCATGGCCAAAATCTAGAGTGCAAAATGCATAGATCTAAGTGAAGAAAGAAAATAAAATAATAAATATGAATAACATTTAGGACAAACGATAACTGTTTAACGGTTTTCTGTGTCTTCTCGCAATATTACAATTAATGAATTGGTGTGCCACAGATTATACTCTACGCAGGTTAGGTTGCAAGTGTATATGCCAAGTACAATTTTCTGTTGGTAGATGATATAACTATTGCTAAATAGTTCTTCAATGTTTCGATTTCAATAAAAAAAAAAATGTATTTCCGATCATTAAATCTTCTGCAAAGTATCAATTCAAAAGTTGATATCGGATGTAAAATAAAGTGTGCCATTCCTTAGAGGGGTATCCAATTTCTCGTTTTGCTGATTGTGTTGTGTAACTTAGACATGCCACATTGATCGTCGTTTTTGAAATATTCAGTTAGTAACAAGCAGTGCTTTGAATATATATTTTCAGTATGGAATTGAGGTATGTATTTTGTCGTGCCACCACATCACATAGCTAGTGTTAAATTACAGTACAAGTTAACTTGAAAAAAAAGCTTACTAACTTCAGTAAATCAAACAATTGTAAATTGTTAACAAAACTCGTGATAGAATATGTCATAACGCAAACACATAAGATGCCCTAACTTCTTAAAAAATGGTGAATCTATCAGATCGCATTGAAGCACCTCATCATAAAGAGATTGAAGGGTAGTCCCTTGGCATACCTGTTTTCATTGCCACATGCACACAACATAAACTGTATTGCTTATTCAGATGAGAAGCACTTCTTCAACTATAAGATGTGTTTAAAGGTTCTAGAAAGCGTGAGAGTGAGAAAGTTCATCATCTTAGCAGTTAGAATCTATATTGTATTCTTGCTGTATAGGTTGATGTCTGACGTACTGCAAGGAACTGTTCTTCAAAAGATAAATAGAATAAGACACGCATGTTCGCTTACATTGCACATTGAAATACACTTAAGATCTGCCGGATGAACAACAAAGTAAACAAAATAAAATGTGAATGAAAAACAAGGTTCAAAAAGTCTCCAGTATTCAACATCCATAACGCTCTTACGTCGATATAAAGCAATTCTTCCTTCGTCAACATGTTCATCTACTTTACTGTTCCTAAAGGCTTCATAACATTCACATGCACCTAATTATTCTTAATTTCTTATTTCCTGTATTATTTCTATTATTATCATTATTATCATATGATTTATTATCATTATAATTATTATCATCAATATTATTATCATTATTATTATTATCATCATCAATGTTATTATTATTATTATTATTATTAATATTATTATTATTATTATCATTATTATTATTACTATTATTCTTTTGTTATTATTTATTAGTATCATTATTGTTATTATTACTACCGTCGTCTTCGTCATCATCATCATCAACATCATTATTTTTCTTATTATCATTGTTGATATTATTATGAGTATTATCATTGTTATCATCATCACCATCATCATCATCATTATCTCTATTATCAAATGAATACTATCGTCATAATCGCTATTCTATGAAACACTTGATTCCTTCCTATGCTGTAATGTCTTTGATTTTAAAGTAAATTGATTCGTTTTCAGGATTATGCGTGAGAGTATGTTTACCGTTGCCAATGGCGATCGCCCATCTGCCCCCAACGTCATTGTGCTGTTGTCTGACGGTTTGACGAATATTCGCGTTGAGCACACCCTTCATGAGGCCCGCAGAGCCAAGAATGACGGCATACATATCATACCTGTTGGTGAGTACAATACTAGAGTAACTTGGTATTGTAAAGAATTTTTTTTCAGATCGATGAATAACAACTAACATTCGCCATTCATCATTTGCCATTCATAACCACAGTATATATGTTTATTGACTGTAATTCGCAAATTGCAAAATCATATATGTATGCAAGAAATCGTGATACAGACATGTAATAAAGTAAACAGTGAAGTTCAATTGTGTTATGGTGTCCCAAGGCTGTTTAGAGTTGTCAACATTCTGTTTTACTTCAACATTTTACATGTGTTCAAGGTGTTGCCATAAATAAATGGAATTTTCATGGTTAGATTTTTCGATTGGTCTTCTCAAGTATACTTATTCTTTTTGTTGACTATTTTATTTATCATCATCGTATGTTGCAGGTGTTGCTGTGTCGGACAAGAGCGATATGGAAGCCATTTCATCCAATGGAGCGCATTTTGTCGACACCTTTGTTGACTTGGTCAACACAAGGGAAAACGTCCTTGGTGAATTATTTGAAGGTAATTGTTGGAGCTTTTCTCGTTATTGATATTTAAGAATCCTCATCATGAATAGCTGGTTCTGTTTTAATTTGTTATTTCAGATATTAAGTGTTCTTATCATGAAAATCTACCGCTCTCATTGGACAAAAATCTAGCGAACTCCTTCCCTGAAAACTATGACAATTTTGCCAGAAAATAAGTAATCAATCAAACGTCTCCGAGGGATATGAGTGACTCGATTGTATATGTTTTTGATTGGATAATACATCTTTTGTCAAGGGTGGTACATTTGCAAATACTTCATCTTAATATAAGCACATTTATATTGTATTTAATTTCTGAAAACGTGAGGGCTTGTGCACTATCTCATGTCACTACGAGCTATTCCATTATTTTCGCCAAATGTTTCTTTTTATTTCTCTAGATCAAGATCAGTGCGCAAGCAACCCATGCCAGAACGAGGCTGAATGCGTCGACGGCATCAATAAATACATGTGTAAATGTAAACCTGGATTTTCTGGACACAATTGCGATGGAAGTAAGTGGTATATTATTGAAGCATCGGAAACATGCTGCTTTAAGCTCACAATAATTTAATGGTGGAGTTCTCGAATTATACTCGGGACCCCAGTTGCACTTTTCCCATGCCAGGGCAGTATTCATTTGCTATATAGGATTCCTTCTTTCCATCACACCGTGTTAGAGATACGTAAACGTAAATCAAGGTACTTCTATCTATATACCAGATAACGCATCTATGGTTATCCTGTAAAGGTAAAATCAGCAAAAGCTATGTTTCACTACGTGGCGGGGGAACCGGAAAACAATTCCGGATTCTGGGGGAGGGCTGATAATTTTACGGTCCGCTGATTCGCTTGAAATCATCAACCATATTTTAAATGCTCTTATCATGTTTGGATGCGAGGTTAAATCGTCACCTCCTCTCCACATTTGTAAATGGAAAACGCTAATGTGAATCTCCCTCCCTATCTTATCATTGATATATTTACCACCTTTGCTGCTATTGTGTATATCACATCAAATGATAAGATATATTGATATATGATACATGATCTTAAATCCCATATTGTAAGATGTAATACGTTCTTCTTGTTCTCCTACCAGAGCTGAGTGTTCTAAATGAATAGGAAATAAAGTAATGAATCTGCCCCAAGTATGTATACTAGTACTTAATAGTGTTTTGCAATTTTGTTTAGATTTCCACTTATATATGACATCTTGGTTATATGTTCTTGATATCTATCTCTAGGTTGCAACAGTGTTGCTGACGTTGTTTTTGTGGTGGATTCCTCAAGCTGGGTCGGAAAGGCAAACTTCATGAAACTCAAGCAGTTCCTTCTGTCCATCGTTGAGAGATTTGAATTCAGTTCCGGCAAGTTCCGCGTAGGTTTAGTGAGCTACGGTATCCGTGGCCGTGTCCGTATGTTGCTCAACGAAGGCACAGAGCGCATGCGCGTCATGAACGCCATTCTGGCTCTGTCGTATGAAGGAGGGGAGCCTTTTGCCGCTGACGCCTTTGAGATGATGACTGAGGAAATGTTTACCAGAGATAACGGTGATAGGTAGGAATTGAATATCCATATCTAACATACATATGAAATAACTTTCTTCATAAGCATATATTAGGTGATTTTTGGGCCATAAAAGTTCATCCAATGAATCACTTGTTCTGTTGTTAATGGAGTTGCCTTGGTCATCTTGCAAAATGTATACTAAAACTGTCATTTCTTGATGACATTAAATCCTATATCTAGTACCTACCCAGTAATATTTTTCAGGGAAAGTAACATATCTTTTTTTCGTCAAATGACATAGGGCGGATTTCGGAATTTCGATTTTTCGTCACTTTTCACCAATTCTGTTGTGACTAGTCAACTTAGCCGTAATATGGCAGAAAAAGTGACAAAAAATCGAAATTCCAAATTCTGCCCTCGTTTACAACTATAGCAGGCTTTACAAATTAATAGGCACTTGTACAATCTATGTCGAAAACACACGTTTGTCCTTTAGCCTAGCAAGATTTATCAAGACTTATTTTCACCATGTTCCAATCAAATACACTAATTTCTTTACTGATTTCAGGGAGGATGTTCAAAACTTTGGCATCCTTGTAACAACTGGTCTCATGTACTCTGAGTACACGCTTCCGGAAGCTAAGAAGGCGCGCGCACATGGAATACACATGTTTGGTGTAGGAATTGGACTCACAAGCTCTGATGCCAGAGAACTCAACGAGATCGTCTCCAGACCCAGCGAGCAGAACGCATTCATCAACGGAGACTTCTCACACATGAAAAACGTCTCAGACAAAATCTTGAGTGCATTGTGTCAGGGTAAGTTTCGATTGTCAGCCGTGCCACAGGAGTCCATTGGATATTTCAACCCATTAATACTTAATAGTTCCTAAGAGTTCTTCTGAATCTATGACACTTTACACTATAACTTTAAAAAGTGAGTATGATTTTGCAAAATATCTGAAGAAGAGCTGAAACTAGTATAATGGTTTACTGGGTTTACTCCAGTTTGCTTCACTGATAGTAATTAAGTCTTACCATCATCATTATATGATTTCTTTCTTTATTATATATGCATTATTAGATATGTATATCCATGAATAGGCGATTTTCAGTACTATTCCATCCAACCTTTGACTATCCCAACTCACCTAAGATGCAACTGTTTCACGCAAATCAATGATGTAATCAATTGAGAAATGTTGAATGTCAATTAGGATATTTAAACTATATTCACTATTGCAGATGGCAACTACTGTGAGAGTAAACCATGCCAGAATGGCGCCACCTGTATCGAGAACCTGCAGAGCTATACCTGTCAGTGCCCTGACGGCTTCTCCGGCATGAACTGTGAGAGAGGTGAGCAATCATCGATTACAACACCAAATGTAATAAAGTACATTAACTGTAATAACAACCGTAAATGTAATAAATGATCGCACCAAATGTAATGACAACAACAAACGTTATAAAAACTATACTAAATGTCATAACCAACCACTTATGAAGTAAATAATTTACACCAAATGTAATAACAACCACAAGTGTTATAAAAAGCTATATTAAATGTAATAACCAAGCATATATGAAATGAATAATTTACACCAAATGTAATATCAACTGTAAATATAATTTAAAAAATACACAAAATATTTTAGTGCATTTGATGTAACCGCTATTTCATACAAGTAGGTGTATTAATATAAATTGGTTTTTCCATGCAAAGAAAGGTTTGTAAATGGCATTTAAGCAACTGCATGCTGTACTTCATTCTAGGCTGTGATGCCAAGGCTGACGTTGTTTTGCTGCTGGACTCCTCTGGGTCTATTGGAAACTCTGAATGGGAGAAGGTCATCCAGTTTGCTGACAGTCTCATACAGGAACTTCAGATTAGTTCCTCGCAGACTCGTGTAGGTGTCGCCACGTTTGCATCAAACGCCAGGTAAGCCAAGTGTCAACTCAAGATATTCAATCTCCGCACAAGTCGACCAGTCATCCCCCATTTATTAGTCGACCAGTTGCCTAAGCGTGCAATGCTGCTTGTTCGATATAACTAGGCAAACATGTTCATGACCAACATTGATACTTGTTAATGCTATCGTTAGCAGTGACGTCACAGGCACGCCGTGGTATATATACCTAGGTAGGCAGTTGGTGTGTTTAAATGCCTCGCCCCCTCGGGGTGGAATCTAAAATAAAAAATCCATTGCAACACATTTTAGAATACTAGGTTTTTTATACTTATTGGCAATTAATTAAAACGTAAAAGATATGAGTGAAACCTTACAGAAGAAGTTGTCAAACTTTATGTTTTGATGGAGCATATTGAGACCGCTCATGCTCATATCACCAGAATTACCAGATCACAAAGCAACTGATGTGTGTATTTTATTCAATAACAGGATCCAATTCTACATGAACAAGTATCACAGCAAAAACGAGGTTCGTAAAGCCCTGAACCTGATTCCATTCGAGTACGGGGACACATTTACAGCCGCTGGTCTGCAGTTGATCCGCCAGAAGATGTTCACTGAAAGGCATGGAGACAGACCTAATGTACAGAACTTTGGTAAGCATATCCCCACAGACTAGGTGTATGTCAAGAAAAGACACTACGGAAAGAAAAATAAATAGTATACTTAACGTTCTATTAACCCTTTTGCTGCTGGTGGCTAATTTGGTCAATACAAAATGATGCAAAAACCTTAAAAATGACTGAAACTTTGGCACATGGGTACTCATCTGAGAGAACTCAGTGAGAGCTATCTAATTAATACCAACATGACAGGGTTTAGATGTTTTTCAAAAATCTTTGCGTCATTGTGCTTTGGACAAAAGTAGCCTCAGCCTTGGAAGGGTTAACAAAGGCAAAATCTACCCTTAAGTTTATGTGCGTACAAACACAAATAATCGAAGTGAGTATTGAGTAGTGGCTTGTGCACTACATTCTTCTTTAATCTGCATTAGAGCAGATAAGGTACACAACAACCAGGGAAACTTCTAACATATATTATAGAGTACAAAAACTGCATACGTTGTTGCGTAGGTGAATTAAAAAACATCTGCATGGAGAAATTAAAGAGGCGACACTATACATAGGCATCTTGGAAAGAAAAGCAGGATACACCAACAAATACATGGCCCAGGAGCTGGAGAGTATGTTTTAGTTAGGTTTTCCACCACCAGATGGCTCCTATCGTTAGACCTCTGAGTAATTGGTCCAACAGTCTGTAGACTTTAAGTCAACCTTAAAAGTACATAGAGGTTGAAGTTGTCTCCATGATAAAATGCGCAATGCATTTATAAAACGGGAACCGCTGTGTTTGGCAAGCATTTGGATCTTTTGGGATGATTTCGAACACGAGTTCAGACATTCACAAATTTCGCATTTTTCAAAATGATGTTAATCAAAGAAAATGAAGAATCATATTAAAACTCCAAAAAGTGTTAATTTATTTCTTCTTTTTTTGCATGCTTGAATGACTGTATGTGTTCATGTACAAATTTAGAGAGGTTTTGTGAATGTTTAGCTATTGAAATGTCTGCATTCATATATATATACAATGTCATTATCTTTTAGGTATTGTTGTGACGGACGGCGTATCCAACGTGAATTCATACAGGACGGTAGCTGAAGCAGAGAGAGCACGCAAGGACGGCATCCATCTCTTCACTGTGGGTATTGGGCTGTCTAATGAGAGAGAACTCGTGGCAATGGCCTCAAAACCCAGTGATATGAACTCCTTCCTGGTTGATGACCATGCAGCCTTGAGTAGCGTGCCCAAGGACCTCGTCAAGTACATGTGTCAAGGTATGTGGTGTTTATTCCTGTGCTACCTTGCTGTGTAGGGGGATTTGGCTTTATGATCATTTTATGGATGGCAATTTTATAATTGTCTATATTCTTCAACTCAGACTAGAAATCTCTCTCTCTCTCTCTCTCTCTCTCTCTCTCTCTCTCTCTCTCTCTCTCTCTCTCTCTCTCTCTCTCTCTCTCTCTCTCTCTCTCTCTCTTGATACATGTTAAAATGTTGGCGTTCAATTAAACGAAGGTGCCACAGCATCCCAGTCCCACCTATATAATTTTCCTAAATTTACCTACTTACTATCCTTTCAATGAAACAGATAGCGATACCCTGTAACATATTCTTGGGGATATATACTTCAAGGGTCAACGGTGACTTTAACTTATTTTCCCCAATGATTACTGTACATTAACCATATAGTTGACTATGGTTAAATATCGGTGATACGAATATGCTTAAATATCTTTCGTCAAACCTTGTTTCGCGTTGATGGGCATTCGCCAAAAAAAGCCTAATTAACCAGTTATACAGTAATATTTGATGGGGTGTGTTCACAGGTACCAGAACACGTGTGCGCTCTAAGAGCAACGGATTAATGGAGGCATCTCCTATGAGAATTTTGAACACTTAACATACTCGCCCTACTAGCATTACTATTAAACATGTCAAAATGCGGAATGTTCAGTGTTTCTCATTGTTCTCTTGCAGATGAGTCTCTGTGTGCTGGCAACCCTTGTAAGAACGATGGCCGCTGTGAGCCGCATGTGAACACCTTCTTCTGTAGGTGCCCGGATGGAGTGTCAGGAGAAACCTGTGAGAGAAGTAAGTCCGATACACATTTGAATACAATTTCATTTAATGAGTAACTTAAGGAGAGGGATGGGCCTCCAAAGATTATGATTATTCCTATATTTATTTCCATTTGAAATATGTGTAATGATTTACTTACTATTCCTGTATAGTTTATGGTTGTAAAGCCTCAACTATTTCAAAAGACAGGTACCTAATTTTATTTTAGTTAAAATATCTTTTCAAAACCATTAGATAAGGTAGGGCGATAGAAAATTGCAGAGATCAGATTTAAAATAGCAGTGCAACTGCAATATGGAATATATTAGCAGAAATTGATGGTTAACTTCAAATATTCGAACATGGCCCATGGTCACATGCCAAAATTTCTATTATAAGCCTTGACTGAAATTTTAGGTCATTTTGAAAATTTCGATGCAATGCACTTTCGTTGTGAATGACAATCTGCATCAACTTAATACCCATACTGTATTTGAATCATATGAGACTTTACACTTTCTATCGTTAATGTCATATATATGAGAATTGGCATAAAATGTTCAATGCTAATATCATATATCTATTTCAGCTTGTAACGAGGAAGCTGATATTGTATTTGTCGTGGACTCCTCTAGCAGTGTAGGCGAGTACAACTTCAAAAAGATCAAGCGCTTCCTGACCACCATTGTTGAAAACATGGAGATGGCTTCTGGCAAGACGCGCTTTGCTCTCATTCGGGCCAGCGACTATGCCGATATTCAGTTCAGCCTTGGTCGCTATACCAGCCGGCTCATGGTCACTGAGAGTATCAAAAACATGGGTTACGTCCCAGGTGGTACAAATATGGCCGAGGCCCTCACGATAATCAACGAGGAGATCTTTGATGAAGGTTACGGTCATCGCCCCACTGCTCCTAAGTTCATCGTGATCATCGCGGACGGCGAGTCCAACGTAGATTCTGACAAGACGATCCCAGAAGCTCAGCGTGCGCACGCAGCCGGAACTTACATTTTCACCGTTTCGGTGGGAATGGATGACACCACTGAACTGAAGCAGATTGCCTCCGAAGAAAAGGCTATGATCGTCGCGGACAGCTTTGCCGGACTTACGAATGTAACTGATACCATGTTAGATGCTCTTTGCCAATATAGACAACTAGAGCCAAAGGTATTACCCTCTCCAAAACCGACCAAGCCTGACGATGATGACGAAGCTCCCTCTGGTCTCATTGGAGGCAGAGGAAATTAATACTTTTATTAATGCTCTATGGTTTTTATTTGTCAGAAGAATTTTTGCTGATAAAATGTTCAATTGCACTTTGTCCATATACTATTGAGAAACGCTGTATATAGTATATTTGGGCATTTGTGTTTCTTTTTGTTTTATATAATTATATATATATTTTCATCTAACGCATTTGATATTCATCTTAACTTTAAGTGCCTTAGATCAACTAAATAGTAACACTGCCAATTACCACGGACTGCACTAGTGTACCACAGCTACCTAGAAAGTTGGGCGTATTCTAAGACATTTGATAAAAACTGGGTAAATATTCGACCCATTACTAAGTATTTCTGAAATACAGATGGACTAGCGATTCCTAGGTTGCGACGTTGCGATTTTTAAAGTAAGAATACACTATTTCAGGTATGCAGTAATGACAAATGCAATGTCTTATAATGAAACTTGAAATAAAACTAGGCAGGGTAAAATCTTACAGGAAATAGTTTCCTCTCTTGACTTGATTTTCGATGACAATTTGCGAATAAGTACAGAACCAAATGTTAATCTCATCCTTATCTAATGCCGCCTATATTTAAGGGCTGGAGTACATTTTCAATGGACATGATGGCATCAAAGAGCGGAATACATATTTCAATGAATACAAATCTATGGGTGGAATATATGTTGCAATAAATATAACTTTTTCCAAGACAAATGAAATGAGTCATAGTGGAATTAGTCCTATGTCGCCACATGAGTATGAATCCGTAAATGGCAAAATACTTATCAGTATTGATAATATAACACTGGCTTGGCCAGTGAGCGAGTCCCAGGTGCCTTAATCTGTTCGAGTTGCACTCGCTACACAACTTTTACATTTCTTACTGTTTTGTACAATGTGGGGATGAAAGGGAATTCGTAGGGTTATATGTGTCTGCCATTTACCCTATTGTTTGTCCATCAAAAGATTGTCTTAAAATGTCTAAAAGTTTTCCACATGCAAAATATAGATATGGCAGCAATGTACTTAATATACATCAATAGGACTTCGTACATTGTCCTGTGAAGTAGCCAGCTTAAACAAATGGTTATGTGGTTAAAGCATTTGATTATACAGAAAAAGGCTTTCGTTCTTATAACAATGACAATATATTGATGCTGAATTCAGTTCGGACAGTGTGATTACTCAGATATATGTTGGATAATGTCCAGGCAAAGTTTTGGGGCAGAGACAGGTCTTATATTGATATGACATCATTAAAACACTTGTAGTATATCACGCATTACCTTCAATATTTTGATTTCTTACTGCAAACCAGAGCAGGGAACGTTTTAATCAAAATCTTTGTCTATTTTTCACTTAGCCCACGATAACATATCATGCCAGTCTAAGGATTCTGCCTTTATTCTTCCTTTTAGATACGTAGTCCATATCAATTACTGGTGTTCTTTACAAAGAGGTATGAACAAATGGTGCCAACAATTTATTCTAGCTAAAGAAAAGTTATGATACCATGAGAAGTGTAAGAATTCTAATAAACATCCTTTATGGACTGGATCTTATTTTGTCTGTTGATTGTTGGCCCGGTAGTCTTTAGGAAACACACGTGTAACGCATACGTGCACTCACATTCTCTGAGTACTTCAGTTTCCTGCACAGCTTGCAACTGGCTTGTCACATTATAGCTATCCTGGTTCTCAGACTGAGTTAGGTATAATGGCAATACTATACTATACGATGGTAAGTAGATTTGATGTTTCTATCAAAGTATAGATGGTAGCACAGTTTTGCAAGGTTGTGGTTTGAAACTCACAGAGAGCCCTCTCGTGGGTCCCCCTTGAGGAATGATACAGAACTAAACTTGGTCTGAAATCAACTCAGTGCTAAACAATGAGACTCGCAGCCATTTAAGAGACTTGTAGCAAGTCTGCATTTTAGTCTACATGTGGCAGAAACTGTAACGGTAATCGAGTTCCACGTTCAAGCAACTGTTCATCAATTCTCATATCTTTTTGTGCCATGCTAAAACTCCTTTTTGACACAGACGAATAACTATAAATACGATATCTTCTTAGAGCTAAAATAATAAAGATAATTGTCTGAATTTCCACTTCTCTGTGAACGCCTCTTTTCTGTGTCAATGGACTTCCTCCCCTCTATCTATCTATGTATATATATATATATATATATATATATATACATATGTATATATATATATATACATATGTATATATATATATATATATATATATATATATATATATATATATATATATATATTTGTATATATATGTATATATATATATATATATATATATATATATATATATATATATATATATATATATGTGTGTGTGTGTGACTAGAAAATATTTGAATAATTTTGAACTTGAATTAAACTATTTTATATCATTTCCGATATGTAGTTGAGGAATAGATATTTAGAAATGAATTGCAAATCTTTGAACTTCATCTTGATTTATAACTATTTGTACTTGTATCAAGAACATTTTCTAAAATTCATACAATTCATAATTTGACTTTAAATGATTGCAATTCACTTTTGAATATTTTAAAATGTAAAATATTATATGCGCTTTGTTGGTGTTATCTTATTTTGATACATTGCTTGATGTTTTACGGCTTTCTTGTATAAAGAAGGATAATACTATCTTGATAGCAATAAAATATGACTATGGACATAGTGCGCCTGCCAAACAAAGACTAAACACATACTTGTGTTGTGGCATTGGCATAGCGTAATAATGACATGAATAATATTTACATTCGGTATGTACCAGGTAGCTAACAAATACATGATAAACGTCCTTCATAACCATAGTGTAATAAGCGACATTCATTAGCATGACAACGTACTCAATACTTTTTTTATTTTAAGGAAGTTTTAGTTTATTCAGTACTTGCCAACTATGGCCATCTCGTGTAAACATACTAGCTGTGTCAACAATATTGTTGTGTTTTTGAAAAATTCGAGAGAAGCTAA
>OZ012689.1:36855046-36905046 GCA_963942565.1 Maea johnstoni
GAGTAAGCGATGAATTCAACGAGCAAAACCATTTGTACCCACGTAAGTATCACGAATAATGGTGCCACCAAACCCTTATTATTGAAATTGTTTTTGTATATTACATATGAAGACAAACATACAAAATCATCTATCACGGCACATACACAACTGAATGTGAGAGTGGAACAAAGTTATGATATAAAATATATTTATATATTTGTAGACCTGTTTATTATAATATTATCTGGATTTGTATCACAGTAAGAGACATTCTGTTCAGTTCTAAACATGCAATTAGTACAATTTCAACAATAAGAACTAGACAGGATAATGATGAAGTAAAGGGTAACTAAAAGCATACAGGCACGAGATATTCTCTACATATTACAACTAACACATAGGGTGTTTTCAATTAAGTGCTGTTATTTACATACGCGTGTAATTGCTGGAAGCAAAGTGAATAAGTCAAAATTGTATAATGTTAGGATAAAATAAAGATTGGTCACTCTTTACCAGTATATGTTAGCCATCCTTTATTGTTTATCATAATCTAAATATACTTCATACCTAAATGTATTATACTGGATTACAACAGTTCTAGTCTCTAATGCATATACTATTCGTCTCAGGCTTCGTCTTTCATAAACATTTAATGGTAAGTTCACATTATAGAGCCACATTCTAAAGTAATCTATCTGAGCCTTTCATTAAGTATGTATGATACTATTTAAAAAAGAGACCAACATGTGTTCAAAAGGGGATTACGTTAATAGCTCTTTTAACCTAAGGAAGCAAGTTAAATACCTAATATTTATATAGAACTCCTATACATACGTAGTGTTAACACGATTTCCTGGGTTACGTTTGTGCTATAAAATCCCGCATTATACTTTGGTTTGAAATAATTCTACAGTGGGAATTATTTCCACTGAATTTCTTGTTATTTCACAAAATTGAATTTGAGGGTTGAGGGTCTTTTGATCATTCTGCTAAGCAGGTTGTTGGTATATTTTGAGCCATATCACAAACGCGCCGTCCACACGTTTACAGTTTAAACTGATACCGTCTAAAGAGCTTTAGGATGACAAGAGTTAAGACCGGGTGATCCTCACGGCTTTTACAGAAGAACCAAAGATCATGTTCAATAACAGAGAGTAGGCTTAGATACATTATGGCTAGTTAGCTCTTGGATAGACTCCTTGGTGACCGTATTCCACCGCTTAGGGGACCATTTTTATCAAATCACTAATTACTACTACTACTACTACTACTACTACTACTACTACTACTACTACTACTACTACTACTACTACTTCTACGTGTTTGATATTATCATTATTATTATTATCGTGCGTATAAAAACAGGTTAACATCTTAGCTGGCCGTATGTCCATGGGGAGACAATTTCATTTAAGACATGTCTACACATTTATATGCAAAAACAAAAAACTGACCTTTGCAATATGTGTATTCCATTCCTGGGTCCGGTCCTTATGTTGGGATTGGAGTTCTCAAAACACACATAAATCTCCGAACATGAAAGAAAACAAACTGTCGAATGAAAGATAACCTGCTACTTTACCTATGACACCACTACACTTAGGTAGTAAATCTCTTTACACTTATACTATGTACATTGTGTGACTTATCTTGTTCTGATGATGAGACATTCCTTGACATTATGCAGAAAAAAACACTCGACTTTTCAATACGTATATTCTATTTCAAAGGTTTTACCCTTCACCTTTTAGCCTCCGTGAACGTATATTCCTTCGTGTGTGTGTGTCTATATTTAATGTGTGTATGTGTGTACGTATACATTTCACGAATCTATGTATGTATGTATGTTTGTATGTATATTTGACATATTTATGTATACTAGTAATTAATGTATGTATGTACTTACGTGTGTATGTATCTATACATGCAAATATGTACATTTTGTGTAGGGGCGTGTAGGTATGTATTCATGAAGATTGGAAGGCATGACTGTATTCATGAATGCGTTCTTCTCTATTCCCCGTTGAATCTTGGACACACAGATAATTTGAACAATATATAAATATCAATGAAATTTGCCACTCGGTGAACTTTTTATGTACCCATGTTAACACAATTTTTTGCCCTTTTCAGATTTTCAAGATGTCCATGTTATGGTGTTTTTCGGTATTGCCTACCTGCTGTCATTCCTCATGCGCCATGGTTACAGCTCAGTTGGGTTTAACATGCTCTTTGGGATGTTCACCGCACAATGGTGGATCATTATCAATGGCTTTGTACATGGCTTAAAGGATGGCAAGATTCACATCGATATCCAAAGGTAATACTGATTAAAACATTTCCTACACAGGTAAACCTGTTGATTATATAGCTGATTACCTGGTATATAACTTATATCCACTCTTGATTTTAAATAATCTGCCTATTATTCTCATTGTTTTAGCTTTGGCCCTCTCATATTGCCGTGTTACATAACTGGCGAATATTATTACGCCACTGCATCAACTGGAGTTGTTGTTTCGTTTGTCCTGTAGGCTGACAGGGATCAACTTAAGTTATTTCTATTGCCCTGTCGCCTGATTCTGGCCTATAATAACAAGCATCAACTGCTGTTGATTCCATTGCCAGTAGCCTGACTTTGGCCTTTGACGCCACTGCGTCAACTGCAGTTGCTGTTTCCATTGTGCTGGAGGCTGACATTGACCTGTAGCCTGACTTGTGCAATAATACCCTTCATCAAGTCTGGTTGATTCCATTGCCCAGTAGCCTGACTTTGGTCTAAAAGGGCAGCTGTAGCAGTTGTTTGCATTGTAGCCTGATGACTGCTGACTTTGGTGAAGCCACTGTTCTCAATGGCTTTGCAGAAGACCAATAATTGTTTCCATTGCCCAGTAGCATGACTTTGGTCTACAGTGACATTGCCTCAATTATGGTTGTTTCCATTGCCCTGTAGCCTGATTTTTAGCTGTAGCAATTGTTTGCGTTGTAGCCTGATGACTGCTGACTTTGGTGAAGCCACTGTTCTCAATGGCTTTGCAGAAGACCAATAATTGTTTCCATTGCCCAGTAGCATGACTTTGGTCTACAGTGACATTGCCTCAATTATGGTTGTTTCCATTGCCCTGTAATATGAGGTTGTCCTGTAATTCCACATATTTAACTGTACATGTAGTTGTTGTTTCCATGCTACTGCATCAACTGTAGCTATGGTTTCCATTGCCTTCTTTCCTAAAATATCACTGTATCAGTTGTAGTTAGTGTTTCCATTGTCTTCTTTTACCTAGAATTAACATACTTTGTCATTGTTCCTCGACAATGACAAAGGACCACTTTTGGTTAAATCCGTATGGCACTAAATGGCCTATGTATGTCGACGTGCTTTTAATCCCTCATTCATTCATTCAGTTTCTCTTGAAACAACCTTGTGTATGAAACTTATATTTTGAAACTGCTCATTGTTTTGTGAGCATTTTTATTTATTTGTTGCTTTGCTATTGTTTTCTACAGTAACAAAGGATCATTGTTTTTCACAAATTTTATGGAACTAAATGGCCTTTGTGTGCCGATGTGCCTTTAAGCAATACTAGTATTCATTGATTGATTCATGCCTTGCAGCATCATGACTGCTGACTTTGGTGCCGCCACTGTTCTCATCTCCTACTGCGTGGTGCTGGGGAAGACCAGTCCGCTCCAGATGCTCATATTTGCCATCCTCGAAACTGTAGTTTTTGTCGTCAATGAATGGCTCGGGGTTGTCATTTTACAGGTAAATAGTGGTGTTCGTCTATTTGAAATAGGGGAATCCTCCTTCGTGTGTAGCTCGAGCACTTTAGAAATTATCATTATTTTAAGTAAAGTGTTTTTGTTTACGTCAGGTGTTTGCATTGTGGGCTTAATTGTGGCCAGCCAATGTTTGAGGATGATGAAAATAGAATAACCCATGCACACTACCTGTTAAGAAAAATGTCATTCTGGTTCCAAATTTAACAATGCCGAAGTTTGCCTTTAGTTACTGGTAACTGTTGAGTAAAACTATTTCTTTTTAGATGGAGGCAAAATTATCAATTCATGATGTGATTAATTTCCATCAAAGGCAATGGTTTTGACTATGTGTTCTTAATGTAACATCTATGACATGCGTGGTCCGTTGAGGGGAATGCAGGTATTTTATAGTCGATTGGGACATCGACACGTTCAACAACGATAATTAAATTGGGGGACATACAACACAGCTGGCTTCCTCCAAAATGTCGCAGACCTCGGGGAGGTAAGCATGTATTGCACACTCGCTGAATACCCTTCGGTACCACTTTTCGGCTCAGGCACCATCAAATCTATTGGCACATAGCCCACACATTTCAAGGTATGTGATTGGACGAAGGCAGTGAACCATGGTACAGCGTGGAAAGATACAATACCCATGTTGTTTCTGTTCTAGGTTGCGGATTTGGGAAGTTCCATTTTTATCCACGTCTTTGCCTGTTACTTCGGTATGGCTGTGACACGCGTCATTTACAAGAAGGAAACATTACATTCCCCAAAGGAGGGCGCTGTGTACACCTCAGACCTGTTCTGCATGGCTGGTTAGTGAAATATGGGCCACCCCTCCAATATTTATATTTATATATATATATATATATATATATATATATATATATATATATATATATATATATATATATATATATATATATATATATATATATATATATATGTGTGTGTGTGTGTGTGTGTGTGTGTGTGTGTGTGTGATAGATAGACCCCAAGGAAGATGTGGTGTAAATGATATACCCAAGGTGTTACGAGGCAGAGCCGAGTAACCCCGAGAGTACCACATACACCACAGCTTCCGAGGGGTCTATGTAGCTTGTACCACTTGTGTCACTATTATTTGACCTACTGTGTCGTGTCTTTGTATCTAAAAAATGCCGAAATTCTATTGTTATCATCTCTTGTTTTATCGTTTCATTACTACACACTTTTTGATACATGTGGTTGGTGTAAGACAACCTACTTTTGTGCAAGTCAAGAAAGATTTGATGTTCATATTTTGAAATTGAACTTTGACAATATACACAGAAGCCTGGTATCCATTATACACAAGGCACGTGTTGTGTCTTCCTGTCAAGCTTTTAAGTTTAGTCAGGCATAGTACGGTATTCGACAAGGTGAAAGTGACATCTAAAACTTAAAGTCCATTTTAAAAATACCTCATGAAACTTTGCATAGGCTATCACTGTCAGATACCCTTGGAAAATCCAAAATGAGAAACGGGGTCACCGGTCATCCCGTCTATGTAGGTGGCGCCAAATTTGCAAATTTTACGTCTAAAATTGAAATTTCATTTTAAAGATACCCAACCGATAGAATTTCATCAAACCTTGCAAAGGCTTTCATTGTCAGGCCCCGTTTGTATATCTAAAATAAAAAGGGGGCCACTAGTCATCCCGTCTATATAGGTGGCGCAAAGTGGCAAACAATCTAATTCGCAAACGGAAGTTCATGCCATTATAAGATTTTATTTTTATTTTGCTAACAGCAATTTTACGTGTTCCAATGCCCGAACTGCAGGAAGTACAATATATGCAATTGTTCCACACATATGATTCGAATAGAAAAGGGTCACCTTTACCATACTAGGAATACGGGAAGGGCGAGCGTACTGCGACAGGGCACGTATGCACGTGTTCTAGTAATTTTGGGTTAGTCGGTGTTGATCTCCGTGAACGCTGGTTTCCCTCACAATTCACAACAGGCTTGTCACGACATAGCCTCTATATGGCAGAAAACGTAACAATAAATGAACTTCCACAGCAAAAGTGGAAATTCAAAGACAACGTAAATTTGAATTTTTACAGAGTTAACAATATAACATAGGTGTCCTATACGAATTAATGTAAATGTATGCGTGTGCCACATGTTCCTTATCTAGTGATTAATCACCCCACATGCAGGCGATTAAGCAAATGAAATAATAAATACCAGGTAAGGATCACATCATGTCTACATGTACTTAAAGATAAGCGCTAGTAAATTATCGATACTAATTAATTCTGACGTTTGGGACAAAGACGACTTTTCAGGACAATGTATCAAATATATCACTTTGAAGGCAAAGTGGGGTGAATATAAAGTGAGGGTGTAGAAATATGTGTGAATTAATGTTCAATAACTCAATGTAACATAGTGCGTTATTATTATAAGGAAATGGTTTTGGTGTAATTTATATTCGTGAACAATATTGTAAGTCAGGTTTAATAACTTTGTTAGTATAATCATATTAGGCACATAGTATCAAATTTAAAAATGTCAAATTAGTTGACGTAGAAATGTATTGAGCGCCCTGATAAGAGATCGGAATACTAAACAAATTGTTGAGAGAAGTACCAGTGGGTTAGGGTTAGGCTGTGCCTTTGCCTCTTATATACTAGACATGGTTTAGTTTAAAACGGTAGAAATGATATTAGCAAGCAAGATTTTATTTCCATTTCATTCTTATATGTAGGTACAATATTTCTCTGGTTATTTTGGCCTACGTTCAACAGCGCGAACGCTCGAGGAGACAACAGACACAGAGCCATATTGAATACTTACCTCTCTCTGGCAGGGTGTTGCCTAGCAACAATGGCTATTTCGTCAGCTGTGAACAAGCACAGCAAATTCCAAATGGTAAGGTGATTTTCTCTCTGATCAATTGCATTTTAGCAGAATTATGAGGCAAGAAAGTGGGTTGAGATATTGGGAATGTTCTTTTGTCAGGTTCACTTGCAGAATGCTTCCCTTGCTGGAGCATAGGAGATGTGGGGTGGGTTGGGATATTTGTATGTTCTTTTTGCCAGGTTCATTTACAGAATGGTTCCCTTAATTGAGGTAAAGGGGTGGGTGGTGATATGTGCATGTTCTTTTTGCCAGGGTCAATTATAGAATATTTCCATGGCTGGAGGTCTAGTGGTGGGTGGTGATGTGTGTATGTTCTTTTTGCCAGGTTCATTTACAGAATGCTTCCCTGCTGAATGTGTGGGGATGGGTGGTGATTTGTGTATGTTCTATTTACCAGGTTCACTTACAAAATGTCTCCCTTACTGGACGTGTGGGGGTGGATGGTGATTTTTGTTCTTTTAGTAGTGATACATGTATGTGTATTTATTTTAGTGGTGATATCAGTATATTCTTTTGCTAGGTTCACTTGCAGAACGCTTCCCTAGCTGGGGGTGTTGCAGTAGGCGCTGTGGCAGACATGATGATCATGCCGTGGGGTGCAACCCTACTGGGGGTGCTGAGTGGGGTCATCTCAACCCTTGGAATAGCCTATGTTACGGTATGTAAGAGCAGCGACCTTTTTAAAGCGATCCATTTGAGAGGAGCAAATCTGACGTTTACAAAATGACCATTCAAACAAAATTCCGAATTTGTTCACATCCGTAAAGAAAATTGATATCTGATTTCCTTCAACACAAACCCACCAAGTATGGGTTGATCAAACGTGCAATCAACGTCTTCGGAAATAGAGCAATGTGTTGAAATCTGTTTGCATTATTCTGCCTTTAACTAACTCAGAAAATGAACGTCATCTTGCTCTAGCATCTACAATATCAATAGTGAAGAATCTGGTCTAGACGCATCACTCCCCCATAAAACTTTTGGCCTAACCAAAGTGACACATATCTTTCATATTAATCGTAATTTGATGCTAATCCATTGTGCCTGTTGTTTATATTATAGCCGTTTTTCACCAACAAACTGAAGATTCAGGATGTTTGCGGAGTTCAGAACGTCCATGGCCTTCCCCGGCATATCCTCTCTGTTGGCAAGCGTCATCTATGCCGGGGTGGCAGACTTTGACACCTACGGTAATAGGTAGGTGGCACTACGTTTGTTACGCCTCCAAGCATCAGGGGCCTGCCCCAATGGCTGAGTGGTCTAGGGGATATCATTTGATATACATCATGAGAATATTATTTTCTCCTCTGGCAGGGCCAGAATAGCTTATGCTCTTCTGGATCGAAGAGCTGTAAATTCGCAATTTTCAGGGCCAGACTTTTTTCCTTAAGAATCTCTTTCTGTTCTTTTAGCCTTTATATAGCAGAACACTTGACAGTAATCGAAACTCCGAATTCCATTCCAGAGAGTGAAAACTTCTAGTCTCCTACTATATTAATCTTCCCAAATGCTACATGTAAACTACTGTTGTTGCATAACTATTCTTTTCAGGTTATGTGTATGCTTGTCATTTCTCTTCAACTCTAGAAAAATATATGTATATATGTATGTATGTATATGTATGTATGTATATGTATGTATGTATGTATGTATGTATGTATATATGTATATATATATATATATATATATATATATATATATATATATATATATATATATATATATATATATATATATATATATATATATATATATATATATATACATATATATATATATATATATATATATATACATATATATATATATATATATATATATATATATATATATATATACATATATATATATATATACATATATATATATATATATATATATATATATATATATATATATATATATATATATATATATATATATATATATATATATATATATATATATATATATATATATATATATATATATATATATATATATATATATATATATCGGTATATATATATATATATATACATATATATATATATATATATATATATATATATATATATATATATATATATATATATATATACATATATATATATATATATATATATATATATATATATATATATATATATATATATATATATATATATATATATATATATATATATATACATATATATATATATATATATATATATATATATATATATATATATATATATATATATATATATATATATATATATATATATATATATATATATATATATATATATATATATATATATATATATATATATATATATATATATATATATATATATATATATATATATATATATATATATATATATATATATATGTATATATATATTTATATATATATATATGTATATATATATATATATATATATATATATATATATATATATCATTCGCTCATTCATTCGATTAAAGGGTGTAAGAGTGTAAATTGTAATTGATACTGACCTAAGTGACCGTTTATTGACTTCGCTCAAAAGCCGAGATGTGCGAAACCAACCTCTGCCAACACGAATCTCAGAATTAATTTCAATCAGACCTCCCTAGCCCTTCTTATCACTTAGTCATGTAACTGACATAAAGCCATAGTACGGTATTCGACAAGGTGACCGTGACATCTAAAACTTAAAGTCCATTTTAAAAATACCCCAAAGTTAGAAATTCATTAAACTTTGCATAAACTATCACCGTCACCTTGTCGATTACCGTACTATGCCTTTAAATTCCTGGGGAACTGCATTAGTGCGAGTGTGAGAACAGGTAACTTCTGTTCTTAATGTGCCGATTACATATGATCTCAATCGGTAGATTAAGATTCGGCAATTTCTGAAAAAGGCTAAATTGCCAAATGTCACGACAAATGCACCAGATGTAAAGTATTGTTTTGTTGTGTCGTGTACAATTCATTAGTGGGTGAGACTTGAATAAAAAAAAATCTTCTTATCTTATCTTATCTTAACTGCAGCCTCTACACCATTTTCCCCGCCCGAGCCCCAGAGGCCAACAGCACGGCTCTGCACGAGATCCAGGCTGAGTACGGGAGGGTGGAGGCGGGCAAGGGACGAACCGCCTGGGGGCAGGCGGGGTACCAAGCCCTCGCACTCGTCATCACCATAGCCGTGGCTATACTAGGAGGAACCATCACAGGTAAAATAAGCAACTATTTCATTGCATTTAAATTTTGAATTTGTTTTTTTACCGCCACCTGTTCTGTCATACAGAAAACCGCGCTGCTTACCTCAGACAATTAGGGAGCAAGCGAAAGAGTCCGAGGTAACCAAAATCAGAGTTACGTTAATAGTTTTTAAGTAGTGCTTTTTTCCAAACTACTTTCTAGATTCTTCTTCAGAATTCTTGCTTGTGTGACTGAAGCCTAAAGCCCCTTTTACACTAGCAGAAATTTTGCTGGCAACGTACTGGCGACCATTGGCGACGGGGGGCAATAAGTGAGTTAGTAAGTATTTATTGACTATATCTTCGATATAAAAGATACATTGTACAAACTTGACTCAATAGAAAATTATGGGAGTAAAAATGTGGTGGCAATCCCCCGCAACCATCTTTTGCCACCACGTTGCGAGCAAGTTGCCAGCATAGTGTAAAAGGGGCTTAAGCTTACTTCATTCTTCTTCCGAAAATACCACCAAACTTTATAGCAGACTAACGTAGGGATGAATGCCTGTTAGTAAGAATAAAGGAGAGTATGAAATATAATGAGTTACTGAGCAGGTGAGTTAGGTGGTTAAAAACATTATCTCTACTTTGAGTGTGTGTAGTAGAATTTTTTGTCTGGACGTTCGTGCGCCAATTCTTTGATTGTTGCGGTCTTGACCACTATACCAGCTATTTTGACTGCGCTCACCCATTTCCTGTTTAGATACTTAGAGCAGCAAGTGGACTGCCAGTGATCACGTGACCACACAAATAACCCGACAATGCGTTTATTACACACTTCTAAGTATTCTATTATTATCGTCTGTCAGTGGAATGTTGAATCCTTGGCGTCGTTAGTGTTTAGGCGCCCTATATGTTGGTTATATGCGTGTTTTCTTTCGGATTTTTTCTTGACGAAGTGTTGGGATACATCCATGTTGTTCGGTGATTGCGGCGAGTGGCGATGCGAAGTGATACAGTGACGTCATCGTCTGGTACTTTTTTTAAAAATGTACAATGTATTTTATCACGCTTAAAATGATTTTATTATGATTGTCTGTCAATAAAATGCTGTAGATTTGCCGTCGCTAGTGTCGTTGCGTATGTTTATGTTGCTACTGGCCGTGTTTAATGGAGAACTATTTGTATATAGTGGCGTGCTTCGCCGGCCACCGCGTGTAGGAATTCAGTGGATGGACTATAGACTATAGTGTCAGTCCTTTCAGTCTTGTGCGCGTAAAACTTGCATTGAATAGGCTGGTGCCAGTCCCTTTGAGCTGTTGCGCGCCAATAATCAGGGGGAGGGGGGCGGGGTGGACTGGTGCCGTTCAGCTGGGTGGACTCGTGCATGAAGCACACAACATATCATGGGATCATATCTAACTACAACAAAAGCTCAATTGTTCAAGTTATCAATAGAGTGTAGTGAGATACAACTATAACAGCCATTGACATGCGGTCGCGGGCGCCTTTCTCCGCACAACTTCGCGTTTTCCATCAAAATATTACATGCTCAATGCACACATTCCCTTCTAGAATTGAGTCCTTCTGGGTTTGTTCTTTTATTGGTAAACATATCGATGTGCTTTGCAGGTTTTGTGCTGCGATTGCCATACCTTGATGAACCTACGGGGGATGACGTGTTTGACGATAACGCCTGGTGGGAGGTTAACCCGGACTCCTACGAGGAGGCGCTGCAGCTAGAGCTGTGCGCGCAGAGCGTCGCCATGCCTGCGCAGGCGCAGTCCAAGTACCAGGTTCAAGCAGATAAACCGCAACTCCGCAAGCGCCGCAGTGATGGCGTTGACGGTGCACCTTCAGCAGGCAATGATAACCAAGGGTATCAGGAAACCATTGATTTAGGCAGATTGTAAAAAAAGTAGCCCAATATTAATGTAGCTTCAATATATGGTCCTTCTTCCCAGACCTATGGCCCAGAGAAAGTAAATACTTGAGCTGGCATTCACTGGGTACATTCAAAATTAAAGCCTTAAAAGGGAGCTATTATATCAAGAAATTATATGGCAACTTGCTCTTATGTATTCGACAGTTTGGGATTTGAATTTTTTGTGTGTTTTGCCGTATTTTTCAGACATATTAAGGCTAAACATTAATTAGCAAGTTGATAAGTGTGGAAGAAACCAAGCACCTGGGTAAACTACTAGTGTTACTAATCCCAACTCACTGACAACCTTCACATGTATGCACAGAACAGGATTCAAACCCAGAACGTTCAACAGCTGTGATAGATTGCAAACAGTTAGTTATTACACACTGCCTTAGACCAGAATGCTATTCATATGACATTGCGTATCAAATATGCAATAAATACAAATATTAATAGCATTCCACGTTATGTAAAAACTATTAAAATAATCATTATTAATATCTTTTTCAACAGAAGTTATCATGTTAGTTATTTACCAACTCTTTCATACTGCAGCCTCCATTGTCATCAATTTCACACACATGTAGAGGATATGGTTGTCCCTAATTGTACACATCTCATATGCATACATGAGGCAACTTTTATGTTAGACATCACTTAGGGATATTATTGTTTCTTACTTTTCATCCTGTTGCCTTCCAACCCATCTACTAGTATTTGTATTACCTTAGTTCTATCTATGTTAGCTTTTGATCCTTTAAAAAACATGGAAGGCGTTCAATGTATTGGCGTTTCGGCACAACCTTCCAGATTAAAAGTAACCCAATGTTTAGCTGTTGTTTCACAGCCATACTGAAAGTGAAATGAATATGTAATCACAGTTTGGAATTTTCGATTGTCGTCATTAAAAGCTCAATCGTGACTAGCCAGTTGTCAGTGGTGGAGGACACCGGAGTACTCAACGAGAACCATCACTTAGTTAACCCCAATTCATTTGTAACAACTTTCTCACATGCCCCGGCTGGGATGGAACCTGGGCAATGGCGATAGACGGCATACATTCAGTTGCAACACCTTAGACGATACGCCGTCACACAGGTCCACACAGTGACGTTTCACCTAGGCCTTACTTACCAGACCCACAGTGTGGTCTCATCTCATTTACCATACTAACATTGAGGTCTTGCCTTATTTACCAGACTCACAGTGAGGTCTCAACGTATTCATCCGACTCGCAGTGAGGTCTCAACTTATTTACTAGATGCATAGTGAGATGTAACCTTATTTACCGGACTCGCAGTGAGGTATCATCTTATTTACCAGACTCACAGTGAGGTCTAACCTTATTTACCAGACTCACATTGAGGTCTGACCTTATTTACCAGACTTACAGTGAGGTCTAACCTTATTTACCAGACTCAAAGTGAGGTCTATCCCTATTCACCAGACTCACAGTAAGGTCTCAATTTATTTACCAGACTCACAGTGAGGTCTCAACTTATTTGCCAGACTCACAGTGAGGTCTCACCTTATTTACAAGACTTGCAGTGAGGTCTCAATTTATTTACCAGAATCACAGTAAGGTCTCAACTTATTAACCAGATGCATAGTGAGATGTAACCTTATTTACCAGAGTCACAGTGAGGTATCACCTTATTTACCAGAGTCACAGTGAGGTCTATCCCTATTCACCAGACTCACAGTGAGGTCGAACCTTATTTACCAGACTCACATTGAGGTCTAGCCTTATTTACCAGACTTACAGTGAGGTCTAATCTTATTTACCAGACCCGCAGTGAGGTCTCAACTTATTCACCAGACTCACAGTAAGGTCTCAACTTATTTATCAGACGTCGACTCACAGTGAGGTCTCAACTTATTTACAAGACTTGCAGTGAGGTCTCAATTTATTTACCAGAATCACAGTAAGGTCTCAACTTATTAACCAGATGCATAGTGAGATGTAACCTTATTTACCAGAGTCACAGTGAGGTATCACCTTATTTACCAGAGTCACAGTGAGGTCTATCCCTATTCACCAGACTCACAGTGAGGTCGAACCTTATTTACCAGACTCACATTGAGGTCTAGCCTTATTTACCAGACTTACAGTGAGGTCTAATCTTATTTACCAGACCCGCAGTAAGGTCTCAACTTATTTATCAGACGTCGACTCACAGTGAGGTCTCAACTTATTTACAAGACTTGCAGTGAGGTCTCAATTTATTTACCAGAATCACAGTAAGGTCTCAACTTATTTACCAGATACATAGTGAGATGTAACCTTATTTACCAGAGTCACATTGAGGTCTCACCTTCTTTACCAGGCGTAATCTCTTCCCTCATTTCCAACATCAAGCTGTTGTAGTTTCTAGTACAACGCAGTCATAGCACCATTGTAATAGTATTGGTATTTGCAGAATCTGTGTATCAATGTGGTTAAGTATAGAATAAAGACTTCTGCAATGCTCTGTGTTTTCGTGTTATTGTCTCTTTGTTCCTGTACATTCGTTCCACTTGCATATCCCAGGTGGAACTGATGATGCTTTGGCTACGGCTAGGAAACGATCGTCTGGGTCTATGGCACATCTGACAATTTCTTTGGAATTAAGAATGATATTACAAAATAGTTGATGGAGAGTGTTTGGTTATCATCCGATTAACAACCTTCATATATATTCCTGACTATGTTCCCTTAAAATATATCAACTAAATTGGCAAGCTGGTTTAGAACGCTGTTAAAGCACTAATGGCGCGTTGTACTAGTTTACTGTATTCTAAGCATGCGTGTGATGGGAAAGAACATTTTCAAGGGAAATCGTTAAGTTACAAATCATTAACTACACTTTTGGAAGAGCTCCTTTCAAGGCTTGAAATAGACCATTGTGAGCCGCTGTGACCTATTTAATATATAAGAAGCTGAGATATGCACATTTAAACAATTTAAGCATTCTGATCTAGACGTCTATGAGCAATTGTGGTTTCATTATTTCGTCACTAAAATGATGTTTACGAAACAATCAATTTTTTCAAATTCATCTAAAATAGTCCTTATCGAAAAATGGATGTGCCCCATATCTAATTTCATTCGTCGTTTCGCACTTGTCATAAAAGGTGTCATTTTTGGTTATAATGAAAAGATTTTAAGAGTTGTAAATTGAACTAAAAAGGTAATGCATAATGTATTTCAGATATAATGCACCAGTCAATTGAATCCCTGGGAGGGGGGGGCCGGGGCGGTGCATGATAGGCGGGGATTTGAATAGTGACGTCATACTTTGCTGCCACGATTCCAGTAGGCCTATCAGCCGGGCGCACCCGACCTCTGCTAGGTCCACTGTGTTGACCAACTACGGACTATGGTGCGCAGTCTACCTAACGCGCGATCGTTTCTTTGATATGTTGTGACAATGGTCATACTATTACACCTATAGCGTAAGGTATGACCAATGCCACAACATTTCAAAGATATAATCGCGCTAACCGCTCCTTCTTCGGTGCGAAGAAGACGATTTTGCTGTGTCACACGTGGGAGCAGGACGGCGTGGTAAACATGATAATAATAATAATGATTGAAAAAGGATATAAAGAATAGTCAGTGGACACATGTTTATAGTGACAGTCCTTGCAGTTGATGAAATAGCAATGTTTCTTGGAAGTTTTGCACACTATTAGCAGCCTTGATGTCAGGTAGCTCATGAGATGGATCATATTTAATTATTTACATAAGATGATCCTATTCCCAATGAAGCCATTAATAATAATCAAAAATAAGATAAAATAGAATTGAAATATTCCCCCCCCCCCCCCCCCCCCCCCCAAAAGAAAAAAAACTTTAAAAAAAAAAATTGATCACTTAATTCAGGTTGATTGTTTTGGTATGGGTTACACATATATAGTAACAGTGTGAAGGGACCCTGGGCTGTGTGACAATTCTAGTGCACTGGGGCTAATTATTTGAGTTACATAAAAGGAAAAATTACTTATTAAAGGAAATATTTACAAAAAAAAAGAAAAAAAACTTTCTAAAATAAAAATTGATTATTTGATTTTATGAATAGAACCTGGGCTGTTTGAGTGCATTGGGGGCTTATTGTTTGAGTTACCTGAACTGGTGAAATGTTTAAGAAGAAAATAAAGAGAAAAATGACTTAGTATAGAAATATTTACCACAAAAAAAAAGAAAAAAATAACATTTCATAAATAAAAATTGATTATTTGATTGTATGAATAGAACCTGGGCTGTTTGACAGTTTGAGTGCACTGGGGGCTTATTGTTTAAGTTACCTGAACTGGTGAAATGTTTTAGAAGAAAATAAAGAGAAAAATGACTTAGTACAGAAAGATTTACCACAAAAAAAAGAAAAAAAACTTTTCTTAAATAAAAATTGATTATTTGGGCCTAGTTAGTATTGGCTCCTTGAAATTTATTTGGGCTCCCTCGAAAAAATCCAGGGAGCCCAAAGGGCTCCCTGAAAATTCCCAGGGCTCCCTAGAAAAAATCCAGGGAGCCTTCCGGGTTCCCTGGAAAAAATTGTAATTTCAAGCCCTGGGTAAGTTGTAAAACCTGGGTTGGGATCGGATGCTGGACTCTCAATCACTGAGCTGCCTGATGAAATTTCAGCTGGACTGATGAAATGTATTGCCCTGAAATAAAATTGAAAATGATAATACTGATGAACCATCATATGAAATCTGACCCCATAAGACCACTTGGCCACATGTACTTTGAGTTTAAATTTGATTTCAATGTTTAATTGATCTCTGATTGTATAAAGCTCTACATGATTCATCTAGGGGTAGTTTTCATCTGATCATAATTTGGGATGCAAATGAGGGGAAAACTTTCTGCGCCATATATGGACCTCATGGCACCATTTATTAAAGAGTCCTGTCCAAAATCCATGGCGACAGACAGATGTGAAATGCACTGTAACCTATTGTTGAATATATTGAATTTAGGTCTGATTTTTTCACTCTGCCACCAACCATTTTCTTATGCCAACACCCACTGTTTTCCCAACAGGGGCCCCGAAAAATGTTTGCTCAGGGTAACCCTACCCTACTAATGGCTACTTAGTTTTTCTCCCCTACCCTAATGGTGTTTCTTCCAATCCTTAAGTCCAGGTCAGGAAAAAATAGGGAAAGACATCCCAATCATGGACATAAACACATGAATAGTTGTATACGACCTTGAATAATAGCTGAAGTAAGTGAGCTGTACATCCTTCAAAAGACAAGTCAAACAAATGTTCCTGGTAAGCAAATCTCAACCCTATGGTTTTCAGTGTGAAAAAACAAACAAAAAAACACTACCTACCCTGCCTATTTTTCGGCAAGCATTTTTTCTTCTTGGTCGAGCAAAAAAGGATTTATTGATTCTGGTGGGTATAACTTTTTTCAGGGTATGATTTTTTAAACCTCTCCAAACAGTGCCTCCACAGAACAGTGGGCATCATTTGATCTCTTTTTTCGAAGGTCATCTTAGTTTTCAAAATTCACCACTATGGGTTGATGTGAATTATTTGTCTGCACAATATCTCAAGAACCACTTCATGAAACATTTTCCTACTTTGTGGTTGCTTCTTCAGAAGTTTCTTGGGGCTCAATTACATTTATCGGTGGTCATCTCAGTTTTCAAAGCTCACCACTTGGGGGCAATGTGAATTATTTGTCTGCACAATATCTCAAGAACCACTTGATGAAATATTTTCCTATTTAGTGGTTGCTTCTTCGGAAGTTTCTTGGGATGCTCACACTGGAAACACACCCCAGGTTTTGACCATGGCTTGAAGTTGCCCAAATGTGCCTCTCTGTGGTAACCTTGGGGAAGTAGAATATCAAATTCCCTAGGAAGGTTGACTTGAAGATGGAAAAGTTGAAACAGACTACTCAATCATTCACTTAAGGAGTTAAAAAGAAGCAGCCATCTGTTGAACTCATTCCATGACCCTATGCCCAACACTTGTTTATACTTTTTCTACAATCACTTCATTGTAGATAAACATTTCCAGTGTACTGCAGTGCAATACACAGAGTGTTGATATACAGTGAAACCTCGAAAGAGTGAACGCCTTGGGACCGGGCCAAAACGTTCACTATAGGGGGTGTTCACACTTCCGAGGTTTTGCAAGTTGGACTAGTAGACACGACATAAAATGCTAAAAGAATTATTTTTCTTCATTTTACATTAGATACATAGGCTCTGATTCTTAAAGAGCACCATAATTCATTAGTAAACACAGATAAGCACTTTAAAACTCATCATTAATCAGTAACCTAATTGAAAATAACCCTATATTACAAATATTACCCTGTTCATTATAAGTGACACTTCACTTATTTTACACTGAGTTGCTGCCTTGGTTCGCTGTTCTAGACAAAGTCCGCTTATTGAAGTTTCTACCTGGTGCACCAGGTCAGTATGCTGCAGTCACAGGCAAATAACTTAAGTGTCTCAGCAGCCTTGAGAAAGTATCTTTCAAAGGGGGAGTTTCGTTTGGAGCATCTTCACATTCTTCACCAGATCTGGGCCTAAACTTTGTTAGCTTTAGATCATTTATTAATCCTAAGTTCCTACATCCACTGCATAGTACCCACTCATATGCACATACCAGTGGTACTCCCTTTGTCTCAAGCTTCAAAACAAGCTGGCACAAATGCAATTGCTATCACTGATGCTAAATTTAACCTGGCAAGTTCAATTAAAATGGAAGTAATTAGTGTAAACAACTGAAACACTTGCACACAAGTGGCATTGATTTTGACCTAATTGTACCAAGGTGTTCACTTATATGAGGTTCTGAGGACCAATTTTTCCTCAAAAAAGTGTTCACTGTTCAGATAAGGGGGTGTTCACACTTCGTAAAACTAAAATGTATTAGAAAAAAAATGGGACCGGGGAAAAGTGTTCACTATAGGGGGTGTTCACACTTTCGGGGTGTTCACATCCCGAGGTTTCACTGTACTTTTAAAACCGAATTTTAATTCAGAGACTTTCCATTGACAATGGTATCACAATGGACGTCAGGTGTTTAATAAAAGTAATGTGAAGGGTGTCTTCTCCAAGTCTAAATTTTTTTTTTATAACTGCTGAAAGTTTTGTTATTTGTTAGTTTAAGATTTTTGTGGTTTATTTTCAGAAAATAAAAAATTGAAATCTTAGGAACTTGTGTATTCTTGTTGAGCATGCCCCAGGGGTGGGGCATACTGCCACAGAATTGGTCCCTGCCAGTGGGGATGAGTGCTATTTATTGATTTTTTCCTGAGCAGTATCCCCGCATGTCCCGCAGCCCCCACCCCCCCCCCCCCCCCTCCCGGGGATTCAATTGACTGATGCATAATTCAATTAATAAAAACATTTTTTGTGCTCACTTTGGCATAGATCACAGGAGAATTTAAATGAATTTCTCTTCACTGTTTTGTATTGTAACATAAGCTAAATAGTAAATGGGCCGAAAAGCATTTCACCAATATATTAAAGGGATAGTAAAGGCTCACATACATATTAGCTTATATGAAAGTAATACACTTCAAGAATAGGATGCTGTCCTCCTTTTTCTCTCAGTGATCCCATGAGGGGAGAATTTTTCGTATTGCCACCAGCCTGCCCAGGGTCTGGCAGCCCCTGCTAGCAGCCATGTTCTCCAGTTGCTATCAGCTGTGACTCACTGAGTGGCAGCCCACTTGCTGTCCCCTACTCTCTATATCATAGACTGCAGTGCTGTACACACCAACTCTTTTCGAAAGTTGCATAAAAACTTGTATGAGTATCAAACAGGTAAATGGTAAAATCATGAGCAGCAATTGGCTGTACAAAAAGACAGGGTGGTAGAGTTATTTTTCATATAATTCCTGTTGGTAAAGTCAGATAAAAACAGTGGCTTTAAATAGTGAGCCTTTACTTCCCCTTTAAGTCCTAAAGACTGTTCCAGAGTATTCCCATTTCGTATCAGAGCAGGGCAGGGTTCTAGACTAAAAGACAGGGCCAAGGATGAGCTGGATGTCTCAGTACATGTATATCACCAATCACTAACAGAGAACGATTGAATGTGCATGTCCTTAAGCCTTGGTTCCATTAATTATGTATGTATGTATATTTATTGACTGCAATTTCCATTACAAAATATGACAAACGAATAAATTGCGGAAAAAACCTAATAAAAACCAACATTGAATATACGAAGAGGCCACAAAGTACATTGATGAGATAACATCATTACATATTTGAAATTAATTAACAAATATAAAGATAAGGTCAGTGTCCAATGTTCAAGCTGAAAATCAATAACCAAGAGTCGACAATAGGGATAACCAGTACAAAACTTAACCTATTCCCTTCCTATATGATATACGCACATTATACATATCACCATTTGTTGGACAGATAGGTTACTGAGTTGCTCTCCCATTAGGACAGGAAATAAATCAGAATGAATATTCCCAAGGGTCTCACAGATTGTGTTGCTGATATATTTTATACTCTTAAACATTAATTCCCAGGCATGCTGTGTTTCAGGATAATGCAATATAAAATGATTAGCATTTTATTATTGGATATATAGCAATGAAAATGTCTATAATCGAAATTTCAAATGCCTAATATCCTCCCTAAGTTGAGAACTTCAGACCCCAAATGAATCACTCATGTGCGTCCAAGTATTAACATTCTGAAACTACATTGTTCAGTCCAGGGGCACAAAATGTAATGGCCTATAAATGACAATTAGTCCAAAGATTCCTATACCATTATAAAAGCCTTTGTATCAATAGTAAAGGCCTGGGTAAATCAATAGACAATACGAATTTATCTGAGCTAACTTATTAAATGAAATATGCATAAAATGATAACTAATGCAAGAACTATCTGAAAGGCTTACCCAGGGGTATCCAACTGTCTTATTGTCGCACTAGTGTGCGACATAGGCCACAATACGTCAAGCGACAAGCCAAGCGTGATCAAATGAGTCTTCGATGATTTTCTTTTGCATGTTCAAATACAAATTCTATTAAAAACTCCAATTATTGCAATGATACCATCTTTTGATTGATCAAGGTGTCTATTAGTGCTCAGAAGACTGATATGGCAGTGTCCCCTTGTGACAAAATTCAAACTGATAGTCTCACGGCGCTCAGCAAAAATTGCAATACTCCACGACCAATTGCCTGTGCTCCGAGACTTCAAAAGTTTGACGGCTCCTCTGTGTGAGAATTAGCAGAGTTCATCTGGGCTAGTTGGAGTTGACTTGTCGCTCGTTTTGAAGCCACTGGGGCACGCTGGTGTGACAATGCGACAGCTGGACAATGGGCACCCTTGATTATATGCTTATGAACTGCCGAAAAATACGATTACCTAGCACCTGAAATTTAGTTAATTTTGAAGATCGAAATGGAGTGAAAGATGTAGATCTACAAAGAAGAGTTAGTACTCTTTTCCTTCAGACTATTCTCTTTTTGAAAAAATAATGGAAATGCCTAGTAAACATAATTTAGAAGTTTAATATGAATGTAATTGACATGAATTTTGATAAGTTTTAAGAGCAAAATAGTAGGTGAAAGATGTAGATCTTCAAACAAGAGTTAGCAGCTCTTTTCCTTTAGACTATTCGCTATTTGAAGAGAAAATGTGAATGCTTAGTAAACATAATTTAGAAGTATATATTCAGATATATTCTGCCTATAAAACACAAAAACAATTTCTGAAATTTCCCATCTCCCATGGACAAATTGTCTAAAACAACACCCTTTCATTTTTTTTCTTCAATGAAATCCCTTGAACATTTCTTATTAACTACTTTAAAAATGCAATAATTTTATCTCAATGTCTTCCTCAGCCCTTATAAAAACACTAAAACATTTCAGAATATTTTCTATCGAAAAACTTTTTTTTCAAAACTTTTTTTAAAGTATTAATTATGTCCAACACAACACTATATCAACTTATGTTTACTCAAGGTAAATGTTTGTTTGAGAAATTGCATCTTATGTTTATTTACCTTCCAAGCATTTAAATCTACAAACATACTTAATTCAGTAGTGATAACTGCACCCTCTTAAGACGACAAATATCTACAATTAGGCCCATAAACCCCACTTAGGATTGTATTCCGGCATTGTGCACAATACATTTTTCCAGGTTTGTCACTTGTAATAGTCATGATTTCCCCTGAACATTTATATTTACTTTATGTGGTAGACATAGGGGTGTTTTGGGATATACGCGTGTATTACGGCTATTTATAGGCCAATAAATACCTTGCACGCATTTTGCCATGGGCTTGGCTAGATGTAAGCGGCAGCGCCTTCTTTTGCACAGATTTAACACTGACTGACATAGTCACGTGATCTCCGTTGGAACTTTCCCCAACCATGGCGACCAAGGCACAGCAAATGGACGTAACACAGTTAAATATTCAGCAGCTGCAGCAAGTGTCTCAGCAGCTGGAACAGGTATAGTTCCACAATATCATAAGTTAGCGTCTGTGTAGGTTTGAGAGGTTTAGGACTTCTTACTGCTGAAAAACTTCCCCATTTTGACAGCGTCACATCCTATTTTCTTCATTCCCCTTTTATCGCTCAACACTTGCCTTGAGAAGGTCTACTGGCAGAAAAAATAGTTTTGATAATGTGAGGGGCTGAGGGCTTACACTTTCAGAGTAAAAATATATATTCCGGATTTATGAATATAGAATTAACATCAAAAGGTATTTAAAGAGATGTGCATCAAATATATCTTGAAATTATTCTGGTTTGAAATTATTGTATGAGTGATACTGATAGGCCTATCTAGATGATTCAGATGAATATTAGAACATGTATGTCATCATAGACCAATTACCATTCAACCCATTATGAAGCCCTGGAGATGCCTAACCTAGTCTTAGTGTGACGTCACTAGGAGACAAAGACTAATGAGGACTCATATTTTTTGGATTATAGAGGTGGTTCCCTACACCTTAGAAGACCAACATCCAAGCCTACACACATGTGCAGAATAATTTAGCTCTTATGCTGTTCTTGTCAATGGCTGGGCTAGGAGTCTGTCATCTGTGTACATAGCGAGATTAGCTTGTTGGGTGTCTGGGGGATTGACATTAGTGGTTACAAGAACATGAATGTCAATCATCTAAGTAACCTAGTAATATCAAATCAGAGATAAGGATATGGGTGTATATGGAATAAAAGGGCAGCTCTGCTCTTCCCAACAATAGCTATCTTGAGCTGCTTCTTTTGGTTAATTATGAAATTCATTGCTGATTTATGTAATTGGCCCTGCTAAGATGAAATTTAACTGTGATATGTCTTTCTTATGTCTTTACAGGAAATTGAGTTCTTCACCAATTCTCTAAGTCAACTCAAGCTGGCCCAGGGGAAGTTTGTTGAATCTCAAGAGTCTCTGGATCAAGTCAACAATGAGAATGTCGGGAAGGAAATTCTTGTGCCGTTGACAAGTTCTGTATCCTTAGCATGGTCTTAGCCAATATTTGGAAACAGGGTGTCCAAATAGAGGTTTCATAGACTTTTGCGTGTCCAAAGTGTGGTACAAAGTACATACTTCTAATAAAATAAACCCTATATATTTACATATTTTGCTTTTTTAGGCCAGTAAGTGCTTTGTGTGTCTTATAAAAGTGACACTACATCTTCTATCTTCTAAGAAAAGTCATCATCAGCAAATTCTGACATAAATATTTGGGTGTCCAAACTGTCAAAAAACAGTGTTCTGGGTGTCCAAATGACACGCCGGACGCATAGGCGGCTAAGCCCCTGATCCTTAGTAATGATGGAAGCACAGAAATTTATATATAAATAATAATTATAATATATATATGGGCCATTCTACAGTATTCGATTTAGCCTGGACATGACATTTTGAAACTTTAAACTTAAATTTGAAAAATCATGATAATGCTAACATCCCAATTAATGGATAGCATACTGTTGAATAGGGTACTAAAGCATAAAAATGAAAAAGGATCTTCACAAGAAATATTTTAAATAGTGAAAAATGGGATTTTATTTGAAGCCAGGACATGACCTGAAAATTTTGAGATTTTTCATTTTTGTTTTCACTTTCAAAACTCTGTTCTGTTTGCTGCTCAAGTTTTGATAAACTTGTTTCATTTAATATATCAAAGTGTTTACTTTATAAATATGTATGCTTTAATTTGTATTCTTTTATGGCTTGAATGATTTTGGACCATTATTTTTTCAAACTCTAATAAAGCCAGGATGCGACGGGTCAGGACATGACTATTGGTTCTACATTGATATGATACTCATTTTACCATTTATAACTGATGTATATATATATACTTTTTAAGACCTTGCAGCATCAAAATTGTGTTGGGATTAAAGGAAAAAGACTAGGTCACAGTTCATTCTAAAAATAATCACATTTTTATTCATCAGAACATATCAAGTTGGGAATAACTCCACAACAGGCAATACAAATTGTAATAATTCTCCTAGCTGGCTTACAGCATAGGGTATCCTTCCCTAACCACCTAGCCCTTAACTTCTAAACCCTACTTCTTAACTGTTCTTTACTTAACTACCTATCTACTCTACCTTACATAACATCATCTTATGCAAGGTACAATGCAATTACAACACAAGTACAATAGTGATCAGACTTGCTAATGACGCAAGGATAATTCTTATTAGAAATGGCAACTCCTAGATCGAGGATGGGCCCATTAGTTCTTGTAATTTGTACTAATCTATCAACATCATTGCAATCAAGTGTCACCTCTTCACACTAGGTGTGGTCCATACCCTTAAACTAAGTAATGAGTAATCAAGCTATTAACACTATTGTGAGGACATCCCATGTCAATATTTTACACTAGGTGTGGACAATACTCCTAAACTGAAAGTAATTAGATATTTTTAAGTGGGTTTTTGACAACTTTTTATGATCATTTCCAATAAACACCATTTCCTAATAATTTCCCCTATGACAAGTTCATAAGCCTCAACCATTCTCAACATGTTAATTAATGATGCTTATTTCAGCATTTTTATCCTTATATTCACCAAACAAACTATTCAGTTACTGGTAGACTTGCACTGAATAGATACCTTTGGCACTTGTCCATCACCCAACCATCAACAACAGACAGGATTTCTTTTCTTTCAACCCAGGAACAGTCCTCCTTAGTTGGGAAACTGAAAATTTTGTGCTCATCATCTTTTGCACCTAGGAATGTTACTTCAAAGTCATTCCCCTGAATCCCCTCTGTGGACTTCACTTGTCCAAGAAATACTCTAGTTGAAAACTTTGTCAATATGAAACTGCCAGGTATTGGGATGGCTGATAGTTCATGCTTTGAAGCATTCATGGCGTTCTTTTCTGGAAATGGGCATGTTTACTTTCCAGCACCTTTGTGCAGGACTGATTTTCAAATAAAAAACATGGCCTTATATGACAAGAGGTAATTAGTTACCTTGAATAAAAGGAAGCACTTCAATTAAATTTGAGGGAATAAGATTCAATCACTGTATTAAGAAACAAAGGGAATGTGCTCGAAACAATCATATATGCAAATCAAGCTTTACGACTCTCTTCTCAGTTGTCGTCATCAGTACCCATATGTCACATCCTGGCTCAGTGTGTCATGTCCTTGATCAAATTTCAAATTAATTTTTCTCTTTATTGCTAACATATATTGCATTGATATTTCATTGAGATATTGCTTGTAGTGTGTAATAAGAAGATATGAAATGACAATAATTTCTATGAAAAAATGTTGAAAAAAAATAAACTTTTGCATATCAAATGAGCCGGGACATGACATTTCAATTTTGAAACAAAATTTTAATAAGCTGATCAATTTTTGAAAATAAGCAAACAAGGTTTTCCATATTTCTAACAACTTATATTTGGTGTTACATTCTATCATTCATACAAAAGTAATCAAAATTAGAAATTATATGAAAATATCAAATGTCATGTCCTGTCTCAAATGTATGCATTTTCGAAATAAACATGCCAATAAAAGTCACTTTTCACAACCCATGAGTGAAAAAAATCAGTTTTCCTGACACCTTAGATGGTTATGTTTTATAATTCATGATTATTATTTGAATATTATAAACTTTAGTTTTTCCATCCTGGGGTACCTAATACTGTAGAATGGCCCATATATAATATATAGCAAGCATAGTTTAAGCCTAACTTGTACTCAAAAGATTGTCACTTGTAAGTAACAGTAGTGTCGAAAAAAGTGTCATGACCTGCAGAATCTGGAAGCAGTCTGTCTGCTGGACTGGCATGGAAACAAAATAACAAGATAACTTTGGAGGCAATGTGAGGCGTTAATGTGTTGACCACTGTCCACAAACTCTGCCGCTTGCTTTCACTGCCATTGCACTTAAATATCCATGCATTGAAATTTAAAAAAAACAAACAATGAAAGTGGAGCCTTCCTGGATTGGCAGTGAGTGTTGAATCGTGGTTGAGTTGCCGCTCACCAACTTAACCCATTTGCAGAGCTCTATGTTGTTTACATGTAGTACTCTACGGTGCTGTGCTTTACTTATCTTGTTGCATTGCAATAGGAGAAAAATGTGAGGCAAGACACATGATACAATAGCCAACCTCAATAAATGCTTCTTGAATATCTGTTCTAGCATTGACAGTACTTCTATGGAATTATAAGATTTGCATATTGAAATAACCAAAATCAAAGAAAAAGATTTGAATATTATCACATCAAGAAAATATAACACGGCCTTAGTCTGAGGCATGATTCTACTTTTCCCTTTGTGATGTAGATCTTCATGGGTCAGGAGGCTGGTGATCTTGTTGTGGAGCACAGTTTATTCTTCTCTCAAAAAGAATATCTTTGTGACCTTAACCTGTGTGAGTCTGAAGTGTAGGTTTCTCTAGTTAATGTCTGATGCCAAATTGAAAAGGTGACTATTGACCAAATTCCAATACCAGGTTTGACAATCTTATAAAACTTTGGTCCACCATATGCATGTGACCTATAAAAATTGAAACTGCACTACGATAGATACTATCGCGTGCGGTAGTACTTGGAAAAGTGTGGAGAGGGCCACGCAATGTATTTTACATGGTGCTGGTCCGGCCCCCACCACACTTTTCCAAGCACTACTGCGCGCTACAGAATCGACATCGAGAAAAATTAGGCAATTAATCGGATCGCAAAAAAATGGCTGATGAGCACAGCCCTACTAGGTTGTGTTATGATAAACGCATATATGTATGATTGTGTGTGTTTGGCATTGGAAAGGTTTACATTTAATCTGATGCCAACTTCTCCTAGAATAGTTTGTTATCTTTTCAATATGATTCTATGATGCACTCTATGTTGAATGGGTTTACTTCAGATACACTTTTTCAGAAAAATAGGTTTACAAATGTTTCATTAAACGTTCTGCACTAACATTTCACTATTGAGTCTAGCATGGAGTATTCCTATTCTTTCTCAGTTAGCACCTTTGATATGCTTTCCTTGACTTTATCACCTAGATGTATGTGTCTGGTAAGCTAGATCCTAATGAGAATGTGCTACTGGACATAGGAACTGGCTACTACATAGAAAAGGTGAGTAAGCTAGATGTTTGTGTCCCACGTAAGCTAGATTGTAATGAGTAGTTATTACATAGAAAAGATGAGTAAATGCATTCAGGATGATTGGGAGAAATCTATGTAGTTGTTTATTCAACATGGACATGTAATTACAAACATGACATTTCTTTGGCCTTAGAATGAGCTCTTACTGATGGACAGAAAAATAGAGCTGAACTGTTATTAGAAGTTGGTGATCCCAGCCCCATTTACTAGTATTTAGACACAGATATTCTGTAATTTTCACATCGAATGACTGAAACCAAAATTTCAAAACATTCCTAACTATGAGATGGAATCAAAAACATCCGGACCTTGTATGTGTTTATGGTCCAGATTATATTAAATTAAACTCTGTGTTTGTTTTGTTTAGGATATTGGAGGTGCAAAGGACTACTTCAAAAGGAAAGTGGAATTCATCTCTAAACAGATTGACAAAATCCAACCAATACTTCAGGAAAAATACAAGAACAAGCAAGGTAAGGAAAAGGAATATTTATGTGGAATTTGACAGCAAGAGGGGTTAACCCATGTGCGTCTGGAGAGCGCACGTGACATGGTCTGCCATTTTCAGAAATCACTCATCAAATTAATATGTATTTGAAAAATATATGAAAAAGTAATGTTAAATCTAAGTCTCTAAGAGTTGAGAGTATTCTTAAAACATTGCTTTTATTTTCGAGGTATTACAATTTGTTTCTGCCCATGAGAGAGCTTTAAGTGAATAGGTTAGAAATAAAATACACCTTGAAACAACCAAACAAGGGATTTCAATGAATGTTAATATGAAGCAGACAATCTCATCACAGCAAAAAAATTCCATTCTTTTTCATGGCTAAATTGTTGAAGGTCACACTAAGATCCCACGGTTGACATTCCTTGTATTTTTTACAGGGCTCCTCTGAATTCTCCTGTGGCTCCCTCAAAGATTTGCAGAGCCCAAAGATGTACTGGTTTCTATACCCAACACCCCTAAGTAGCTTGTGAAGATGCAAAACACTTAATTTTAAGCCCTCATTCATATTGAACATGGGAGTCATTGAGGGATGTGATCTTGAAAGCGTTGTTCTACCTTTACCTGATTAGGGGGAAGCGAGCGATCATAGGGGGTGAATTTACGAAAGGAATTCAAGTTGATAACTTGCCAGATGCATCTTTATATTCTAACATTTTTCTATAGCAGCAGGATTACTTAGCCACCCTTTCATAGTACAAAACATGTGAATTTTTTGTTGGCTTTACTTAATGTTGTTGTTATTCTTGCAGCTGTGGTTGAGGTTCTCCAGTTGAAGGTTCAGGCACAGTTGGCGGTACAGCAACAGCAGATGGCCACGGCAGGAGGACCCTCCAAGTCCTAGGCACCAGAATGGTGAAACAAGATAGAACCTATAAAACAGGGGTATACAGCCTTTTTGCCCTGGGTACAGCTGAAGCGGGCGCCACTGTCTGCATCTCTCTCAGGAGCTGGATTCCTGGTCTGCCACAACATTACATTCTTGGGAAGCAGCTCCTTTCCACTAAAATGAACAACGTCTGTTGGGTTTAAGGGTTGCTTACCTCTTTTTCTCACGACTATTGTAAAGTTACATTTTGTTATGACGTGCATCTTTTCATAGTTGCAAATATTGCTTTTGTAATATTCCTGGACAAAATCTTAAAGAAAACAGATAGGCAATCAGTTTATGACCTGTACCAGTACATGAACTATCATAGAATCTTGCAGAGATTTAGGTATGAATATGTACTATTTTATTATCTTTCAATTTATGATATAGAGGTGTGTAGTTCATGTGATTTTAGTATATTTCCAACCAATTCTGTTTTTGTTCTAAGAGTATCTCCTGATGTGGATTTCCTCATGGCAGGGGTTATTGAAACCTATGTGAAGTGGAATCCCATATCAGGAAAATGTTCCTGGGCATTTATTTTTTTGGGTTGAACCCTGCATGATGTAAGTCTTGATTAACAATTGAAGCTTTCAAAACAAAACTTTGGTTTGCTTTTCTTTTTCATTTGTGGTATGTTTGTCCTTAGTGATTGAAAAGTCACTTATACTCAATAATATGTAGTTAGGGAAAAATATTCCAAACTGTGAAAGACATTGCTTTCCAAAAACAGCATATATGTAATTGACTTTATTTGCCAGTGAAATGTAGTGTTTGTTATTTAGAGTACCTGGCTTCCCCTAATACAGTTATCGATTGCAGACATATTTCCTCAACTTTTGCTTGTGAAATTGAATTCAATTGAATAAAATAAAATTCACCAAGATAAGCAGTTTGTTGTACTTTCTCAAATTGGCACTAAATAGGTTATGAACCCCAATGTATTAGTGAGTGTATGGTGTCAATTTTCTTAACAAATACCTTCTTGAGAAAATGGTAGTGACTATGTATTCATTTTATGAATGTTAAGTACCAAATAAATAAACAATTGTGAATACAGGATGGCATATACAAAATGTATTTTTGAATACATGATTGCAATCACAATGCATTTATGCTTTGGTGAGTGCCCTTGTCGTATCAATGTTTATAATTTCTTGTTTTGATTTGACAGTAATAAAGTACCTGTTTACAACTGAATTGTGTTAGTAATGACAATATCTACCGTTAATTTGAAAACGTTTGAAAACAGTAAAAAGGAAAAAGGTAACAGCATATGAAACCGTAAATTTTACCATTTCCATAACAGTCCGAGGGTTATAGAAGCCACTGCATGCACTGGTGTGAAATTGCTACAACTAGTTTTGTTGCAATTTTTTTAAATGTCTTATTGAGAAACATAGGCTCTTATTTTCCAATTGAATTGTAGAATCCATGATCCAGCAAAAGCAAAATATCACATAGGTGGACTGCTATTAAGGCCTTACGACACTTATAGAAATCTTACTTTAATTTTCCTGGAACTTTGCATGAGTAAAGAACAACAAAGTATTCTTCAAAGCGACTTTAATTCAAGCGGTCATCGACTTTTTGAAAAAATAATACAATTTATGTCACAAACATCTGTCTCCAAAATTTCTTTCTTTCTTTTCTAAATGTATCCCTTCAGAGATACTGTCATCACCTAAAATACTGTTCTGCCATGTTGAAATTATTTTTCTGCTGTTATAAAGGAATCATGGGGCAAAATCAAAGAATTTAAGAAACTACTTTTTACCCCAAAATTAGTAGGAGTCAGAATTGTCTAGTTTAACATACACCAAATTTTGTCTAAACTATCTACACAATACTCTCAACAAGAAGACAAAGAAAGTGACAGGCCATCAGGTTAGTTTTTGAACCACAGATGGTTTAAGTTTGTAAAATAGGACTTTTTTGGCAGATTTTCATAAAAAAAATGTACAAAAGAATTACCCAATTGGTACCTTATTTGCCCTTTCTTATTTAAGATATTTTTAGCAAGGGAACCCAATTTTATACATAAATGAACGATCATACATATTTTCTTTAAATGTGTTAAAGTATCAAATTCATTAAATATTCAGTCTCCCAGGCTACTATTTAGAATAGGCAGGTATATTCATAATGGTGCATATTAAGTAAGATCTGCATCTGCAATAATTTCTTTTCAAAATAAGCAGTGGTGTCAGGAAAGTGATCTATAGACCACAGTGTAGTGTATTTCACAATAAATCATTTTAGTTTGATCAATACTCAATAGGTGTCTCATGTGTACTGCACTCCACTGCACTTTCCTTGGGAATATCGGGGGGAATATCTTGTCATTCTCGTCGACCCGTCATAAACAGTTTCACTAGGGAGATTCTAATTAGTTATAAATCATTGGTTTCACTAATATTTTATTTTAAATATGGCACATTTACTATGTGCAGAAATCGTCAAACTTTCCAAATACGCGAATGGTTAATTTTTAAGTATCCTGTGTTACATGCTTTAGAATATCACCTGGGCTCGATATTATAAAGGAAGGTTAAATATAGCAAGGAATAGCCGGCCAGCAGGTTTGTTCACCCACTGGTGAAGGTTACAGGAAAATGGGTTGCATGAAAGGTGGGGGAACAATACCTAGGGCAACTAATCCACGACTGCCAGTGGTTTGGCAAGGTGCAGTGAGGCGTGCCGCTTATTTTTAGCCTAGCACGCTGGTGTGTCAATGCGACAGTTGGACACCTCTTGTCAAGGGAATGCGTAAAGTAAACAGGTCAATGTTTTGTGGTCATAGATATAACGTTTAAAAAAAACGAACCCCTGCTTAAAAGTGGAGAGTCTGCAGATGATTTAAAAAAGACCAGTGGCGCCACGCTGTCCTAAAGTACCATAAAATCGTAACGTTTTATAAACCCAAACATCTCTCTCTCTCTCTCTCTCTCTCTCTCTCTCTCTCTCTCTCTCTCTCTCTCTCTCTCTCTCTCTCTCTCTCCATTTCGTAGACGCCTTAGATGTTAAACAGAACACTGCCAACAACTCCCCTTTCCATGTTTGTGAAATATTTCTTCTTTTCCAAGTCGTTGTCTTAGGAATCAAAGATCCAGACGATAATTCCAAGAGTTACTTTTAAACACGAATAAGTCGCGGATCTATACCGGTTTACATCGATGCATGTGCACCGATCAATCTCGGAAGTGCATCGTTTCATATCAAAATGCATCGGCCAATTTCAATAGTCCGAACTCACTATTTGTTGTATTTGTTTAGGAAGCAGCTAGTGGCAACCATACATTGGGAGGTTAGATTTTATAGGCAACGGTGTCTGTCTCTGTAGAGCAGGAGGTAAATGGATATAATCTATACATCTAGGAAGTAAATTATATAATCTAAGCCACCAGAAAATCAGACTACAGATCACGATTACAGACTGAAAAAAAGTCTTTCAGTCAGAAAGTATGCACACAGTGCATATTGGGAATTAGAGACGATATTATGCACCTTGTCATGCAATGCCCGGATATAAAAGGTGAAAAGTTCGGAGTTTTGTGTGCAATTGATGATGACTATGTTAGGAATGTCCTACAGGGTCAACAAAATATATTTTACATACTAATGGGCAAACGGTAAAAACTTTACTGAGTGTGTAATTTTCCTCCGATACTTCCAAACTCTGGAAAGTATATGTTGATGACCCGGTAGACAGTATCCGCATCCTGAGTCACCTTGTTCTGTGATACCGTCCAGGGTCATAATGTTTGGGGCATATTTTCACCAATACACCGGCCTAGACTGAGTACCCTCTACTGCTGTTGTTGCAATATCTAGTTATACATCCTTCAGAAAAGGGTTTCACATTTTGTTTTTGACTTCGTTGAAAAGTTATGGAATTGGAAAAGTGAATATCGCATTTTCTCATTTTCAACAGCAATTCTAAAATAAATTTGAATGGAGTGAAATTTGAGTGGAATTTGAAGGTCCCTGATTCATAGTTTGCAGTACGGGCACCAAGCATGTGTTTCAGTTTTTACCCCCAAAACTTCTGCACCCTGCTAAAAGGGTACTTTTGTCATGCTTAATGTATTTGCCATCAGAAGACCTTTCAGACATTCTTTGTATAGGTTAAAGTGTCAAATAAAAGCGGGATAGAGGATAAACTAAGTTTAAAAATTAACCCCATGTGCAACTTTAGTACCCTCTTGACCAGTTTTGAATTAATTCACCTAATATGAACATACAGTTAACATATTCGTGCATTTTAAGCTTCTATAGATTGAGATTAGTATGCCAGTTGCAGGTTTTAGTGATGTGTAGATCCTAATTCACCTAACCACTACACAGCCCTTTTGCGATTTTTGACATTTTCTGTGGTAAATCTTTATGCAAATACATCTTTACGAATTCGAATCAACAAGGTTTTTTTCTACTCTATGCGAATCTCATATACAATGGCATGTGTACAATCCAGGGTACCTGTCTATAAGTATCAATGGCAGTCCTAGCCACTAGGTCATCCGTGTGAGATTCTTTCTTATCAAATGCTAGGCATTCTCTTTTTGTGATATTCCCATCACAAGAATCATGAATGAATGTATGTATTCACCAGGCTTTCTTTGTGGATAATATGGTATTTTTGTAACAAAATACTTTAGAATGGCTAATTTTTCTGTGAGTTTCATTTTACCGTTTTTCCCGAACACTTTCAAGCGGGAATATACAACGCAGGAAAAACACAATATAGTACATGCCCGGACTTAATAAACACGGAAAATCCTTGTCCTTACCCATCATTATTTACTCTTTGGTAAACTATAATTTAAAATCTACATAAAACGGGAAAATTAAAAACGAAAAAGAATCATGTCCTCTCTTCGGAAATTTTAGAAACAGAAACAGCCAAAAATGAAGACTTAGGGATATTTGTTACGCGGAAAAATAAGCCATTCTACAGAATTTTTAAAATCAGATCTTTCCTTTCCTTATGCACACTCAATATAGAATAGTTGGGGATGCAAGGCATCAAAAAGTAAGAGTGACAGTCATAACCTTAAAATAATAATCTCTCTCTCTCTCTCTCTCTCTCTCTCTCTCTCTCTCTCTCTCTCTCTCTCTCTCTCTCTCTCTCTTAATATATATATATATATATATATATATATATATATATATATATATATATATATATATATATATATATATATATATATATGTATATATATACATATATATACATGATATATATATATAAGTACCTAGCATTAATAAGGCAGTGCTTAGAGCGTGTGCTCTATATGCTGCCAACTGCTCTGGAATATCCCTCGGGGATGGTTTCAGTGTGGACAGGCCTGCTAGGGGAGGAAGGTCGTGGGCACTTCGGTGGATACAAGACTATACCAAATACCTTTATATATATAGATGATTTCGCCAATATGACGCTGACAACGTCCATCTTGTTAAAGTTTGCTTCATCTTTATTATCGTCCACTTCTAACTTCGCTCAAGGACAGCTCACAGTAACAATATTAGTGAAGATGTTCCGTGACGTTCTGTCTTTGTGATAGATACTTGACCTAGCAACTAGTAGGTTAGATTTAATCAGACATTTGATCCTAGTCATTTGTTATGAACTCCTTAATCATTATGAAGTAATTTGAAATTGCGCATACTTAACGTCATAAGTAAGATCGACCTTAGCTCAGTCTTAATGGATTATTTGTCATCACGATGAGTAACTGGTCTAAATGTAATATGCACATTAAGTCAATATGAGAAGATGTAATGTTATTTCAATCCAAAGTTATGCTACTAGTACTTTTATCTAAAATAAAGGCTGATCAAACAGTTCATATATATATATATATATATATATATATATATATATATATATATATATATATATATATATATATATATATATATATATATATATATATATATATATATATATATATATATATATATGTGTATATATATATATATGTATATATATATATATATATGTATATATATATGTATATATATATGTATATATATATATGTATATATATATATATATATATATATATATATATATATATATATATATATATATATATATATATATATATATATATATATATATATATATATTCCATGTTTTCAGCGGCATCAACTGCTAGCCTTGGAGTCAGTCTGGGTAGCAGTTTCACTCTCATCTTATTTTTCCTACTCCCGAGCAGAGGACAAATTAGCCTCAATACAAAGCATGGAAGAGCGACCGGCAAGGATTTACATTCCTAAATCCATCATGATCACTACCTGCCATCTCATCTTCAAGATATGCCAAATATACACCATGTTGGCATATTATAATGCGCCAAGTGTTTTAAACAAAACACAAATCCTAAAAAATTATTTCTAGCGACGTTGCGATTTAGCAGTGGCCGCCATTTTTAACTTGCTTCGTTATCATGGCCCTGTTCAAAACCTCCCACATTTCATGTCTTCCATTAGAAAACAAGAGTGCCAATGCCATTAAAAAATGTATTTACAAGATATGTACAAATGCTCCAACTAAGTATTGCTAGAAAAAACATGCATGCTATACAAATACTACAACAGTAACAAACCTATACATATGATATCAGCTAATCAATTATGCTTGATATCCATCTTTATTAATACCTCTCAATAAGCTAATTAGTTAAAGTCGCATATCTCACCACCATTGGTCAATTAAAATTCAATTAGCGCGACTCAACCTGACTGCCGGTTTATCCAACGTTATAGCCTAGATTTTGATCAATAAGTAAAATCCAAGTAGCTCTTTACACTGTAAGAAGGGTCAGTAAAGATTCAACTAGTTTGGAGTTTCATTGATCTGAAAATGATTTTACCTATGTATGATTTGGGGGAACATTGCATTGATAAGTTATTTCTAGATGAACATCTCCCCAAATATTTTTTTATTGATAAATGATTACCTGCTTGAAATGATAAGGTTCACTTCAGAGAACCTACAATATTTTTCAGTGAACCTCAAATTGTTAAGGTAAGGTTTACCCAGTCCATGTCATAAGAATGCCATTACCTTTTTGGGTAAATTTTTGATGGAGGTTCAGTGAAGCATGTTTCTAGTTAACTGAAGCATAGAATACATGTACACCCAATCCAAAAATTGAAAATAAGATCAGAAAATGTGATGACATTTAAGTAGGACATCTTCTATCTACTAGCTTTATGGACTTCTATTCCATCAGTGTCATACTTCCTGTCTCACATATCAACCAAAGACCACGTGTTTCCACCAGTCATGGTTATAACCTCAAACAAAGAAATCCAGTTAGCAGTGACCTAGATAACAGTTTAAGGTACTTTATTTGTGGCGGGCAGTTTGAGGGTTAAATTGTTAAAAGGGGTGTACCGGTACTTGGAGGTTTTAGAGATACTACGTAGGAATATCGTCTCTGGTTTTATACACATTTTTGAAGAGTACCGTAAGTAACTACGTGTAAGAGTGTAAAATTGGAATTCTTTATATTTATATTTGGCGTCTTCTTCCTACATCTAGAACAGACACTACCATGAGTTACATTTAACCACGTTTCAGCATTTAGAAGGATTTTATAGTGTAGAGACAAAGAAATCTCGCAAAATTAAAATGAATTCATATCCATATCATGTTTCAGTGTGTAAACATGAAAACAGGAGTCGTTGTCGATCCACGAACCATTGTGTAATAAAGGAGAAAATGAAGAAGAAGAAGAAGAAGATAGAGAAGAAGAAATCATGCAGAAATAGAACTGTTTAAGTCGTGTTTAGACAATAAAGAATAAACATTTTAATAACTGAACTGCGGTGGAAGTTTTATTGTAGATGTATGTTGTATGTACCTTGTATCGTACTTGATATTAGTACATGCTAAAGGTTATGCATCCCAATAATGTATATAACTAGCACCCTCCCCCGAAATAGATGTTAACCCCATTTTATCAGGTTACATCTAACCCTAGGCAGGAAAACATTCTCCCACTACACAAAAATAATGGTTTACTTGTACTGCCATTGAAGTTTAAAATGTTAACCCGGTACACATATGTAAGGGTTTAAATTTACCCAAATCAGATGCTGCTCAGATGCACCCAAATAGGGTAAATGATTACATATGATTTGTACAGTACCTTGAACGCATCCGTTCAGAATTACGTTACTGCCACCCACATTCATCGCAAATGATACCACAATGATTGTTTAATCGCACCCAATAATATAATTTCAACGGGCAGGAGCCCATTGTTGAAAAAGACATTGCCATTGTTTGACTTTTAGACTAATGATCATTGAGGTGTGTCCTAGTACAACTGTCTTTTGGTCCGTTGCTCACAAGTGATCAGCGAGGTATGTCCTTTTAAAACCATCACCCGGGTTCACAAATAACTAACATTTTAATTGCCATGGCCTGTGAAGACTTTAGCTTTAAGGATTCTGTCTTCTAAGTGTCATTAGTCAATGATATCCCTAAGATTACTCTATACATGCAGTGACCATCACCTGTGTAAGTACTGAGATTATGTCATTTGAGTGAAAAGTTGTAAGTATCGAAATGAAGTAGAATATGGGTTGACGAAGGACGGTTGACTATGATATTCTCTACCTGATAACACCCACGAATCTGGAGATACAGTATGATTATGCTGCTGTGAGGTATGTTATGGGATGCAGCTCTTAACTATGCCTCAATGACACGTGCACTGGTCACCTTAGAATAGTGGGTAGAGGAAAAACCGAGTCGAAAAATGAGCCCATAAGCTACCTATGTACCTTAATTGTAATTATAATTCTAAGCACTTTTTTTACTAATAAACGTGTCACACACACACAACGATTCAAAGTTTTATAATACATGCACACGATTAAAAATGCTTCTTTTTTATAGATAAGTGAACTGATTAAGAAGTATGTGGCAACAGTTTTGAAAAGTGTGACTACATGTATTAGATCGGGCCATTTAATTTTCAGAGTTCATAGTCTTCCTATAGGGGTGGCGGAGTAATAATGATAATAATAATGATAATAAATGATGATAATAATGATAATGATTATGATAGTATTACTGATAATAATGATAATAAAAATGGTGATAATAATAATAATAATAATATTAATGATAAAAATAATAATGATAATAACAGCAACAACAACACTAATAATAATAATAATAATAATTATCATAATGATGATGATGATAATAATAATAATAATAATAATAATAATAATAATAATAATAATAATACCCTTTTTGTTTCTCCAGCCGGAGAAATGTATAGTACGGGAATGTGAAACATACAACTAATTAAACATTGCCTTCGGCTGGAACCAACCCAACAGCGCGAGACTCCGAGCCTCTCTTTCGGTCTCGCCTCATTGCCGGCTCGTGTACCGTTCACGCCCAGAGAGGAAAGGAGCATTTGGGGAGGAACCGCCAAGGAACGATCATGTTTATATCTCGAGGAAAACTGTTTCTGGTCTTACTGGCCTTCCAGGTTCTCTACCTGGTACTTTTCGTTCTCTTCGTCGACTATGACAAAACGGCCGATGCCAGCTATAAGCCAAACAGCAGAGATGTCGGCAAGGGGGGAGTATCGCCAGCCACCAACGAAATGGCGAGTGTCTACACAAGTAAGTATTGATTCGCCGGAACTAATACTTATATTTTACCGAGAAAAAACTGTAATCTTCCAATACGTCTCTTACCATAGCCCGGCTTCGTATACTGGTCGAGGTGTAAGAGAAAGTTGCTAGTGACTGGGGTTACGCGGTAGTTGTCGCTGGTTACTGCGGTTTCTTCCGCCACTTCCAGCTAGTCACAACTTAGCCGCAATATGGCAGAGAAAGTGACGATTATCGAAATTCCAAATCCCGGTGTTTTATATCTTCAACTACTGGATAGTCGCATTTTACCTGGAACTATACATTGTACAAATTTTAAAATGGAAGAAATTGTCCATTTATCAAATTCCCGAAATAAAACAAAACGTTCAAGATAAAAAGAAAGTTAACGAATCGCACAATTAATTACTTAGTTACAAGAGAAACCAAATATACAGTGTGGATCGTGGTTATGATAGAAACGAAAAGCGTATTCCTCGCCGAGTAGTAATCCGATATATTTTCTGTTGGTCAACTTGTTTTAAGTTTTTGGAATGGTTTCATTCAAGGCAATTACTTCATCTTTGGGGACAAAGTAGCTCAGTTGGTAAGGTGTTGGACTAGTAATCAACAGGTCGCTGGTTCAATTCCCGGCCGGGGCACATTGGTCTGTCCTTGGGCAAGACAGTTTATTCCATACCGCCTCAGTCTACCCAGCTGCAAAATGGGAACCTAGCATTGATAGGGCAGTGCTTAGAGCTTTTGCGCTATATGCTGCCAACCGCTCTGGAATATCCCTCTGGGGATTGAAATGGTTTCCGTGTGTACAGGCCTGCTAGGGGAGGAAGGTCGTGTGAGCACTTCGGTGGATACAAGACTCTAAACCGAATACCTTTAAGTTGAACCAGAGATATCGTAACTTAGGGAGGTATAAGCAACTACCATTACATCTCCGACGCCGGTCTGCCTCTAATCGTTATATAACCTTGCTCTCTTATCAGCCCTCTACTCTTCAACAGGCACTTAACTGAGCACCGCACTGCTCTACTCAAGTGCTTCATTGATGAGTTATATCATACCCACTATTAAATTCGATTTAAATTGACAACGTGAAAGACAACTACATGTTAAAGGGGAACTAAAGGCTCACATACATATTAGCTTATATGAAAGTAATACACTTCAAGAATAGGATGCTGTCCTCCTTTTTCTCTTAGTGAGCCCATGAGGGGAGAATTTTGAGTTTTGCTACCAGCTTCAGCCAGCCCCTAGCAGCCCCTGGTAGCAGCCATGTTGCTCTACTGCTATCAGCTGCGACCTAAATGGGTGGCAGCCCACTTGCTGTGCCCTAGCTCTGGGCAGCGCATCATAGACTGTAGTGCTCTACACACCAAGTCTCTTCGAAAGTTGCATAAAAACTTGTATGAGTATCAAACAGGTAAATGGTAAAATCATGAGCAGCAATTGGTTGTACAAAAAGACAGGGTGGTAGAGTTATTTTTCACATATTTCCTGTTGGTAAATTCAGACAAAAACAGTGGCTAGCATCACTGAATTTCTGTCCTGAAGCATGTATGTAATTTTATGTTCAGACCACTTGGCTGATTTTTTTTATACCAGAAATCAAAAATGCAGTCAGGAATACTCAACAGGATGGTGCTGTGCCATTCAACAAAAGGAAGTAACAACTCCTTAAATGAAAAGGATAAACAAAGGGTTTATTATAACCTTGTGGCATAACTGGCATTACACATCTAGATCCCAGGAGACAGAAGTTAATCAACGCAGGAAATAGCTATCAGTACTTGGGACAGCAATCATTTCCTTTAGTATCTGTGTAGGTTACATGAAAGAAAACAGTTTTTGTAGAACAGCTAGCTTCAAGTAAAATCAAATACTGAAAATCTGGATGATTGGTGTATATACAAGTATTGTTTTTATTCAACCCTTCCTTCATAGTCTCACAGGTATACAATTGATTTGCAGATGTTGAGCTATGTTCATGAATTTTCAAATAACCTTATGATTTGCTGTCCCCCAAGTTCCCCTTTTATAAGTAATCCTGACTGTGGTTTGTGATTTCTTACATAATATGCATCAGGGAAGTGGTCTGAACATAGAACTGCATACTTCAAGACAGGTGGATTTACTAGTTTCAGTGATGCTAGCCACTGTTTTTGTCTGAATTTACCAACAGGAAATATATGAAAAATAACTCTACCACCCTGTCTTTTTGTACAACCAATTGCTGCTCATGATTTTACCATTTACCTGTTTGATACTCATACAAGTTGTTATGCAACTTTCGAAGAGACTTGGTGTGTAGAGCACTACAGTCTATGATGCGCTGCCCAGAGCTAGGGCACAGCAAGTGGGCTGCCACCCATTTAGGTCGCAGCTGATAGCAGTAGAGCAACATGGCTGCTACCAGGGGCTGCTAGGGGCTGGCTGAAGCTGGTAGCAAAACTCAAAATTCTCCCCTCATGGGCTCACTAAGAGAAAAAGGAGGACAGCATCCTATTCTTGAAGTGTATTACTTTCATATAAGCTAATATGTATGTGAGCCTTTAGTTCCCCTTTAACATGTAATGCACCAAATCCACTTTTGTGCCAGAAAGTATATATTACATTCAAAGTGGCCATTGATACGTTTTATTTGTAGTTGATACTCTCAACTTTTGTCTCATTTGACTATACAGTCAAAAGACTAGTTAATCGTTTAGAACCTGGTCTGGACAGTCATTTCGAAGTCTTTCGAAAAACGCGAATATCTGAATCCCTGAATCGTCTTTCCTCATCGATCACTATCGGAGCCTTCCTGATATTCTAGTTGTCCAAGGCGTTGTTACAACTGACCTCTTTTTCTCTCCCATAACTTTCCGCGTCCGATTCCAACTCTAGGCTTGTGAGAAGGTTGCCATTGGCTTGAATTATGCGATGGTTTTATTCCGGAAAGCCGTCATTGACAAAAGGCTAGTCAAAATATATCTGCAACTGCATATGTAGGCAGTAAGAGGGGCCTACCGGTATTTGGAATTTCTTAACACAATTTCGAAAACACCTACGACAGTTGACGTGTCAACTATACACGCAGAACAGAGAGTGGGGCGCGAGGTTTTTGGCTCATGCGTAGAGGCCACACAAGGCTATCATGGTTAAAGCCATTTATTATTTACAAAGAAATACCTTGACACATGTTGAGCCTGGGTCACGAGTAGTTATTCCGACCAAAGGGTTATTTCAGGGTATGTTATCACCCCTTCTCACCACTTGACCGCTAATGTGAATGAATGCTCCCCCATCCATGCAGTTCAACGGTTAATTTGACCCTGGTCAAATTCCTTGCCCCACTTTGCAACGTTAAGCAGTCGTATCAAAATAAGTTATAATAGCTTCTTTAACCCTTCCAATCCTGAGGCTACTTTCGTCCAAAGCACAAGGACGCAAATGGTTTTGAAAACCATCTTAACCCTGTCATGTTGGCATTCATTGGATAGCTCTCGCTAACTACTCTCAGATGAGTACTCATGTATCAGGGTTTCAATCATTTTTCGGGTTTTTTGTATCATTTTGTATTTGCCAAATTAACCACCAGCAGCATACGGGTTAATGTGAACTATCGACTGATGGACTCAAAAACTGTCTCCAATCTTATGTGGTAGGCCATCTTAACATTGCTGGAAGGGGGGACAGGCACAGATAAATAAGGGGTCCTTAATAATACATATTGCTAATACATCAGATTTATCAGAAACGACAAGAAGGGCAAATAATTTCACTGAGAGGCAGTAATATGAAATGTTTAAGCAAATTAAAGTAGACCAATATAGAGCTGAGATTAACAAGGACAAATTTAACCAAAAAATGGGTGAATATATGACGATGACCTGTTTTGAATTCCAGAGTTATCTGCAGTACGAAGAGCAATAACTCTCCGATTGTACATATGTACAATCTGGAACATCAAAAAGGCTGCTAGCACGTACGATTCGTGCAGGTTTGATGCAGTACATGTAGGTGAACTATTATATAACATCGAGTTAAATTAACCATACGGATGTTTCAGATGAGAGTGTGATGGGTGCAAGAGATTGAGTTGAATCCATTTGCATCGAGTACACATACGTGTATGGTCTGACAACATAAAATATAACTGGTCAAAAGAGTATTATTCAAAAAGGAGAAGTCAGCGAGAGATTGTTAGAATCAACAGAAACAACTCCTTTCAGCCAAACACTCCTTAAAGGACTGATTTAAAGGTAAAGATAAAAGGTATACGGTTTAAATGACCTTCCTCCCCTAGCAGGCCTGTACATACGGAAACCATTTCAATCCCCCGAAGGATATTAGAGAGCAGCTGGCAGCATATAGCGCACACGTTCTAAGCACTGCCTTATTTCTGCTAGGTACCCACTTTGCAGCTGGGTAGACTGAGGCAATATGGAATAAACTGTCTTGCCCAAAAAAAGACCAAAGTGCCCCGGCCCGGAATTAAACCAGCGACCTACTGATTATTAGTCCGACACCTAACCAACTGAGCTACTGGCCCCTACTAGATATTTCAATTTCTATCGGCATGTGTGTATGCCCCAGATGAAAATGTGTCAAAAGGCCTCTAAATTAAAGCATTTTGAGATATTTACACATTTAAAAGCCTAAACTTTATAATAAATTTTAACCAAAACACAGATTTAGTGTACAATACCAGTGCAATAGTAACCGATAGGAGGGAGGGGATGTATTGACAATTCAGAATTCGTGGGGATAAGTGATGGTCGTAAAATAGAAAAGTTGAGATCAGTACTAGTATTGGGGGAATGCGGGTCCTGGGTATTCAGAATCAAAGGGGGGCAAAATCGCCTTTTATATTTATCACATATTTATGAAATACCATTTCACCAATTATTCAACATGGCGGAAAGTTCGAGTTAGTCAATATCATTCAGCAAGATAAAGAAGAATGCATGTTGAATCATGTCCGCAAGTGTAAGCTGATTCGTTTTGGCAGTTCGCTCACACTGCACTTAAAAAGGGGCGGTTGGGGGCAATTGTGAACTGCCATATAGAATTCCAAAATGACTAGCCAATTCTAGATCTAGATGTAGATCCGGATAGAGATAATAATAATAATAATATTGTCATTTGATATTGCGCCCTTTCCATATAAACATGCTCAAAGGCGCATTACATTCATTGTCAGAGGAAAGATGTTGATATCCACATAGTTATTTGATAAATACATCTTTGAACAGATGTGTTTTCAATTGTCGTTTGAAGATTGCCACACTCCCAGCTGCCCGAATATTATTTGGGAGCTGATTCCATAGTTTTGGGGCACAGGCACTAAATGATCTGTCACCGTAGGTTTTCATGTTGGTTCTCGGCTCGCAGAGTAAGTTCTTGGATGTTGATCTCAGTGTCCGTGGTGGGACATACTCTTTCAGCATTTCCCTCAGGTAAGAGGGTGCAGTTCCATGCAAACACTTGTACGCCAGGAGAAGAATCTTGAATTCAATTCTCTTCCTGACTGGTAACCAGTGAAGTTCCTTTAGTATTGGAGTGATATGGTCATACTTCTTTGTGAGTGTGATCACCCTGGCGGCATTATTTTGTACTCTCTGGAGCTTACATATTAGCTCTTCAGGTATTCCACAGAGAAGTCCATTGCAGTAGTCGAATCTTGAGGTTACCAGGGATATGACAGCACCTTTAGTTGATTCTGCAGTCAAGTATTTTCTGATCCTTCCAATGTTTCGAAGGTGATAGTTTGCAGATTTGACTGCCTTTGACACATGTGCGGCCATATTCATGCTTGGATCAAAAACAGAGCCCAGATTGCCGATAGGTATATTGAGAATCTTAACAATCTCGCCATTTACGGAGATGCTAGGCACAGATATTTTGGCTCCCTGCTTAGGGGTACCTAGCACTAGGACTTCCGTTTTGTCTGCATTCAGTTTTAGCTTGTTCTGTGACATCCATGTATATATGTCAGTGAGGCAGCCCTCCAGCCTAGCAACTCCTATGTCCACAGCTTGTTGAGTGATAGGTTTTATTGCCAGATAGAGCTGTGTGTCGTCTGCATATATGTGAAGCTCTAAACCATGCTTTCTGATGAGTTTTCCAAGGGGTAGGAGGTAGATCAGGAACAACAATGGTCCTAACACTGATCCCTGTGGTACGGACCACAGAATGTCCTGTAACTCAGAGAATGACTTGTCAATCTTGATGCGGAGTGTGCGTCCTGACAGGTAAGACTTAAACCAAGCAAGTGCTTGACCCGTAATACCTAATGTATTTTCCATTCTGCTGAATAGAATATCATGGTCGATGGTGTCGAACGCCGCACTCAGATCTAACATGACCAGTATAACTACTCCATGCTGGTCAATGCTGGTTAGAATGTCATTCTGTACTTTCACTAGGGCAGTCTCAGTGCTGTGACCAGGCTTGTAAGCAGATTGTAAATGTTCATGCAAGTTGTTCTCAGTCATGTAGTCAGTGAGTCGCCCCGCCACCACCCTCTCCAACAGTTTTGAGATGTAAGAAAGGTTACTGACAGGACGGTAGTTCTTTAGAATATCTGGATCTATGGTAGATTTCTTAAGTAACGGTGTTACTATAGCCGACTTCATGGATTTCGGTACCTGGCTAGATCTGAGAGAAGAATTTATGATGTTAGTCATTACTGGAAGTAATTCGCTTCTACTTTCTTTGATGAGCCAAGTTGGGATTGGATCAAGCATGCAGCTTTTCGCAGGAGACTTGCAAATTATCTTCCATACTTCCTCCTCTGTAGTATTCCGCAGAACATTCAGAGTGGAAACAGGTGGTGACTGTGCTATTTCCAGGTTGATGTCAGAGCAGTCAGGGAGGTTATCCCTGATTTTATCAATCTTTTCCTTGAAAAAGCATGAGAACCTATTTGCAAGTTCTTCTGCAGAGCTGTGCTCTGGGAGTTATGACACTTTCTGCCTGAAGAGGAGTTCATTCATTGTCTGGGACATCCCTTTTGAATCCTGCCCACAATCAATAATCCTCTGATTGTAATATGACACTTTGCTACTTTCAAGGAGACTGTTGTATTTGTCTCTTTCTTCCTTGAAGATTTCACGATGAACTGTCAGGCCAGTTCTCCTACACAGCCTTTCAGCTTTTCTTTTCTCAGATTTTGCTCGATGGAGATCATCTGAGAACCAAGGCTGTTGTGGTCTTATTACAATAGACTTTTCCTTGGGTGGTGCATGCTAATTCAGCACATTGGTTAGTTGTGTATCATATATGTCCATGAGATCAGTGACAGAGAGGTTGTCATCAGGATCCCCCAGATCAAGATTAAGGTATGAATCTAGATTAAGAATTAGTTTAGATCTGGATCTAGATTAATTGTTTAAATACAGATCGGGATCTTGATCATTTATGAAATATTGAAAAATATTATCACATTTGTTCTTTCTTTTTTAAATATATATATAAATTCTCATTCTGTATTGTTTTCTTACATTTCCTTTCCTTACATTTTTTTACTTCCTCAGGTCTGTCATTATATAATAATACGCTATCTCCATGTCCGAGGGCCTGCCCTGATGGCCGTGTGGACTAAGGCATTGCCACTGACTGCTAGCTGTCTCGTACCATTGTCCAGGTTCGAATACCATCCTGGGCATGTGAGAAAGTTACCAGTGACTTGGGGTTAGGCAAAATTTTACACCGGGCACTCCGGTTTCCTCCACCAGTTATACGTAACTTGTCAAAACTTAGCCACAATATGACAGAAAAAGTGACAAAAAACGAAATTCCAAATTCGATGATGGATGCTCAATATTCCTAAACTCTGCCTATAAACATTGACGCCATGCATCAAGAGTTGTACTTACCTGAATATCATAGCAAGGACTTCCTCCTTCACCATAAGTGTGGAATAAGTGGACTGGCAAAACGAACCAACGTACATTTGAAGAAATAACTTAACATGCATTTATTTTGCTATATCTGGCTTAATGATATCTACGAATGCAAATCAAATTGATTAAGCCATGTGGAATTGTTTTGAAGTCAAGTTGCATGTTAAAGTTGAATGATTTTCTGTCAGGTTCAAAGTTTTTTCCTAAGTTGAGTGCATTCATTTGATTGTCTTATTTCTAGTGAAGTTACCGATCAGAAGTAACGCACTATAGGTGAGGTCATGATGTAACCCTGCCTTGGAAGGATCACTACAGCGGTGCTCGTACTAAATCAAGTCATGAATTCTACGATGGATCAGGTGTGAAAGAGAAAAAAATAATAATAAAAGTTTTATTTACTCTCCCTCTGTAGAGGGAGGTAAAAAGTTTGTTTATTTACCCTCCCAAGAAGGTTTTTTTTATTTTCTCTTTCACACCTGATCCATCGTAGTATAATATTAAAATTAATGATTGAAACTAAATAAGCAGACCGGGAAGGTATGATAGCCCGTCACCGAATTCTGAATACATGTACCCTAACCATACTGCCCTTACCCCCGAATCATGGGTTGTCATTACTACTCCCCCTTCCGAATTCTGAATTGTTTTCTGGTCACTTCATCCCCGTTTTTCGTCTTATAACCTATCACTCCTATTCTAACTGGAGTTGTAATTGTCTTTTTACAGTGTTCACAGATGTCCATGTGATGATTTTCTTCGGCATTGCGTACCTGCTGACCTTCCTCAAGCGCCATGGCTACAGCTCTGTGGGTTTCAACCTGCTCTTCGGCATGTTTGCCGCACAATGGTGGTTCCTTATCAGCGGCTTCATACACGGCCTCCATGACGGCAAGATACATCTCAACATCTCGAGGTGAGTAAACGTCATGTGTGTGTGTATATGAGAGAGAGAGAGAGAGAGAGAGAGAGAGAGAGAGAGAGAGAGAGAGAGAGAGAGAGAGACCCAGCAGGCAATTGTATGTACATTGTACGTACCGGCCAGTACACACGGATTTGGTACGGATAATATTCAGAATGAAAGTTGTTTGGACATACGGGTCCGTATGTACAATGTTCGTACGGTCCAATACTAAAACCGAATCAAAGTAAGAGTTTCCACATTACATATTAGGAAGTACCCTGCAGAAATTCTGAAGTAAATCTCACCAGAACCAAATCTGAACATATTCCGCACTAAATTCAAACAAAATCTGTACATCAAATACCAACAACAAATAAAAAAAGGTTTCCAAATGTTCTTACAATCTGCACCAATTAAATTGTGTTCTGATTCATATGGCTGAGATCACATAGGATTTCCCTATCATCATTTGTAATAAATACAAATAAGTAAGGATTCCTTGATCGGTGTTCCCCTTGAAAGAGTATTCTGTTCAAGTATAAACCATTTCTAAATCTTAAGTTGAATTATACCCTTTGATTCTGCACTAAAACATGCCACGTGACCTACATTCAGTTTCTAGGCTTGATCATCAATTCTCTCGCTCAAACATGGTTATTGGTGTCATAGACACTTACGGAATATTTTTTAGAGAATTCTCAAGACATTAAAAATGGAGCTTGTCATAAGTATCTACCTGATTTTCTCAGAAAATGGTTATTTACTGTATCAAGTTCGTGTCTGTACAATATACGTACAGACCTGTACATACATTGTATGTACCAACCCGTACATACAATGTACATCCATGGGTGTGAACCAAAACCGTATGCACAATGTGCCAACTGGGATGTGTTTCAGATGCTTTTGGATATCTAGGGGAAAATCTATCTGAACCTAAACCAAACGTAATCCAAATATTCCATTTTGGTACAGGGTGTGAACCTAAACCGTACATACAATGTACGTACATTGTACGTCCAGTGCCCGCTGGAGAGACGTATAGTGGTGGTTCCTTAACAGCAACCTCATACGATATATCTCAAGATATATCTCAACATCGAGAGGTGAATGAACGTCATGTAGGTGTAAGAGAGAGCGAGAGAGACGTACAATAGTGGTTCCTTTTCGGCGGCATACACGGCCATTAACCACATGAAGAAAAACGAGACAATTGGTATGGTGTACAAAACTGTTTATGTAACAAATGATACATTGTATCCACAGAAATGATGCAATGTATCCATTTTAATTACCATGCATATCTACCAACAAAACATACATTCCATCAATCTTGATTTCCAAGTCAGGATGATAAAGTGATAATGACAAAGGTGTATCAATTGTGACTGTGTTTTTATGCAGAAGTGTGAGTGACCATACACACATATTTCACAAGTACCCCAACATTCTAAAATGATTAACGGAGGGGGGCTTACATACAGAGAAGGGACTTTTAGATGATAACTCAACCTGTGTTGACAAAATTACCATCTGTCTAGCCTAAAACAACAGGACTTTGGACAGACAACTCTGTGCTACTTGTCCATTGCAAGTTAATACCATTGATGATAGTCATAGTGTCATTCTAATTTACAATACCCTGCATTGAAAGAAATTTATTCTGCTTTATATATATATATATATATATATATATATATATATATATATATATATATATATATATATATGTATATACAGGTGAACTTGGATATGACGGACTCAATGGGACCAGGAAAATTGGTCCGTCATATACAAAATCCGTCTTATACATATGACGAATACTTGATATGCATCGGACTGGGACCAAGCATATCGTCCGTCATATGCAAATATCCGTCGTACAGTGGTCCGTCGTATCCAAGTTCACCTGTATATATATATATATATATATATATATATATATATATATATATATATATATATATATATATATATATATATATATATATATATATATATATATTATATAATATATGGAACGTTTTGGGGTGTTATGTCGCTTTCAACAGCTTAGGTCATATTGCAACGAGATAGAAACCTGTTTGCTGTTTCTGCTTTTGTCGTTAGTTTTCCCTGTTAAGTAGTCCTGATTACAGTTTATGATTCCCGTTATAATCAGCATCAGTGAAGTGAACACACGACTGTATGCTTCAGGATAGGTGGATTTAAAGGTTTCAGTGATGTTAGCCACTGTTTTTGTCAGACTTTACTAACAGGAAATTTATGGAAGCTACCTTCACTAACCTTTTTTTGTACAGCCAATTGCTGCGCATGATTTTACCATTTTCCTGTTTGATACAAGTTTTTATGCAACTTTTGCAGAGAGCTCTAATGAAGAGCACTGCAGTCTATTGTACACTGCTCACAGAGAGACAGAGGGGCAGGAATTGAGCTCTGCCACCCCATGAGCCACAGCTGATAGCAATTGAAAAACATGGCTGCCGCCAGGTGCTGGGCAAGCTGATGGCAATACAAAAAAGAATTCCCCTCATGGAATCACTGAGAGAAAACAAAGAACATCATACTGTTCTTGAAGTGTATCACTTTCATATAAGCTGATATGTATGTGAGCCTTTAGGGCCCCTTTAAAAAACAAAAATTAGGTTGTATGTGACCAAAATAAACTTAATTTCAGCCATGCAATAATGGGGCTTGCACAGTCTTATACAGCTGTCAGTTACTTTTCGACCAACTGTTCGCTTTTGAATTTTTTCGTAATTGCTCAGATCACAAGGAGATAACTAAAATAACCAGGCCAATGTTTTGGCTCACAGGCATGAATGTGGTGAAGGTTGAAAAAACGCGCCCTTGCTTGAAA
>OZ012689.1:36910046-36912546 GCA_963942565.1 Maea johnstoni
ATCATCCATGGAAGAGCAATGTAGGCTAATCGTTAGAAAATGTGTACCCGCCTGCCATCCAGCCGCAGTCATCGTATTACACTCGGCTCCGCCTCATGGATAACGGGGTGCATTCGGCTGGATAGCAGGCCAGACCACACTTCGAAAGGGGTGTAACTAATAGTATCTTTATATCATCACTTACGAATTCATCTATGCATATATTATTGGACTGATTGTCTGTTTCCTTGTGTTCATGCATGTACAGAAATACATTTGGATGAGAGAATTTGAATCGAGAAAATTTGACATAAAGATATATTATTAGAGAATACGCTGGTGTAGCGGCAAATCTACCACAGATGACCTCCTACACATCAGCTCAGAAACACACCAAACAGATATGCAGTTACCTGATATTCGTAACAAAAATGGATTTTATCAAAAATGAAATCCATCAACTGTTTTTAATTCGCTATAAACAGCTCTTTCATGGTCTCCATTCACTCATATCAATCCGTTGCATCAGATTGAAAGTAATGATATTAACAATGCATCACATAATCAACAAAGAAAAGTAGACGAATTACAATGCATTATCGACAAATACATAAACAAGTCCCATCAACTTACTCGCGTGCTATGTATACATTCATCCTACAGGTAGCGGATATAGGAGGGGTCAATGTTCATCCACGCCTTTGCCTGTTATTTTGGTCTTGCTGTCACTCGAGTCATCCACAAAAAGGGTACCTTACACTCTCCTAAAAGAGGGCGCCATTTACCACTCGGACTTGTTTTCCTTTGCGGGTGAGTATCCGTATTGCAACTTATCAATAAGAAATTATTTCCATTTTATTTCCAATATGCAATTTCAACTGGCTGTCATGGCTGCTGATTCCCACGTCACAGCCGATCGCCACCCACGTCTGTGAATAAATCTGGACTTTCACGGTCTATTTGTTGACTGTGTGCTTGGTCTAAATTATATTATCCCTCTATTATTAACTCAAGCCTAACCTAGATTTCTAGGCTGTTATATGTATGTTCTATCTTCTATCTTCAAATGTTTCTGTTATCTCTATAGACAGTAACGTTGGACCAGGTGAACCTATCTATCTACCATTAATGTTAAGACACCAAACTGCTTGGTCAACTCGAATGGGAAGGTCAATATTTCGGAGGGGCTAGAAGCCTAATCTACCTTTAGCCTAGCGTAGGGAAGCACGCCGACAGTATACTAGAATAGTATATAGGTAGGATACATACAACCTTTCAAGGCCACAGAGAGTGCTACAGAATGTAGATGCCACTACGAGTGATCGACATTGGGTACAATTAAAAGAGTATTTTCAAAAGGAATCCTTTGAATTTCGAACAATTAAATTATAATGTATTATGTTTAAGTATTTTAATTTGGCTCTTTCTCCCTTGGTTTAGAGTGCTTTTACACTTGGGTAACAACTTGCATAGTAAAACCTAACGTATTCCGTTGATTTGTGATTTTGCTCGTAGGTACCGTCTTTCTGTGGATCTTCTGGCCTTCCTTCAACAGCTGCCTGGCGGCTGGAGATGCCAGACACAGAGCCATACTCAATACCTACCTCTCCCTCGCGGGCTGCTGTCTCGCCACCATGGCCACCTCTTCTGTTATACACAAGAATGGCAAGTTCGACATGGTAAGTATTATATTGATAATGATGATAATAATAATGATAATAATAATAACATTGATAATAATAATAAGAAGAAGAACAATAGTAATAATAATAATAGTAATGATGATAATAATAATATTAATAATGATGATAATAATAACAATAATATTAATAATGATAATAATGAAAATAATAATACATGTAATAATAATGATGATAATAATAGTAATGATACTTACAATAATGATAATAATAATAATAATAATAATAATAATAATAATAATAATAACAATACTAATGATAATAAAAATGATAATAATAATAATAATGATGATAGAAATAATAATACAATAATGATAAAATAATAATAGTAATAATAATAATAATAATGCTAATAATATTATTGTTATTATCACCAATGATTGATACGTCGATGAACTTTCCACCTGAATTCTATGTGGCGTGAGCCTTAGTTCAACCCCTTTCATTGCGATTCTTTTACGTCTCATGCATTCATAAACATGTGTGTGTGTATATTTACACTTATATATTCATATCTACATGTCATTTTTAGGTCCACCTAGAAAACGCTTCACTAGCAGGTGGGGTAGTTATGGGTGCTATTGCGGACTTCATGATCATGCCCTGGGGAGCTGTCTTGTTGGGCATTCTGGCCGGCGTGATTTCAACGCTGGGATTCACATTTGCTACAGTAAATATTTTTTCTTATAAGCTTTTGAATATTCAAATTATATACACACATATATATATATATATATATATATATATATATATATATATATATATATATATATATATATATATATATATATATATATATATATATATATATATATATATAT
>OZ012689.1:36915046-36965923 GCA_963942565.1 Maea johnstoni
AGACACTGTGTGATTATGTTTTATTTCTACTTGCCAGGGTTGCTGTTCTGTGGTACCTGGTCACGGGACACTGTGTGATTATGTTTTATTTCTACTTGCCAGGGTTGCTGATTATGTTGTATTTCTACTTGCCAGGGTTGCTGCTGCGCCTGCCGTACCTGGACGAGCCTACAGGTGATGACCTGTATGATGACAAGGCCTGGTGGGTTGTCAACCCCTTCCTGGACGAGGAGGTCCCGGCTAACGACTCCTCCCCCTCCGTCGCCGCCGACGTGGATGCTGCGGAGATGAAGAAATTCACCGCAATCAGCGAAGCTTAAATGTACCCAACATATGTTTTAAGTTTGTAAATTTGTAAAGGTCCCATAACAACTGGAATAGTATCCTGGAATCTGGGTTGCCATAGCCTTTGTTTGTCCTTAGGTTTGCTCTTTTACAAGGCACAAAGTGGTAAAATTGTTCAACTTAATTAGTTAACATTTATTCCACCAGGTGGATGCAGGGCTCTGTTTGAGTATGAAACCAAAAGGTTAGGAAGACCATATGGTGCCATCTATACGCCTGTTGCGGCACTGCTATCTAGCTGGCCCGCTCATAGACGAACGTTGAGGCGTTTGGTACCTATTCTTCTATTACAGTGTAATTAAGTCTGCAGTTATTGCTGACAATATATCATACTATATTAAACCAAACTTGGCAGATGTCCCCATTCAATAAGTGTTGTTTAGTTTTGGAGAATCAACACTTATTCATTGGGATTCAATATTGTATTGTATTTCCTTGACTGGCTTTCCTGGTCCACTTTGTTCTAGGGCAACAATTTTATACTATATATATTTTTGCACAATATAATAGTATAAGTATATCCAGGATGGATGCAATGTGTGGTATAGTCCTTGGCAAGAAATCCATGAGCGCAGTACATGTAATTCCAACATCCACTAGTGTCTGCCTCGCTTATTTACTTATTCAAATGGGGAATTCATTACTATTGCAAATAATTCAATAATGACTTACTAATTTGATAAATGATTCTCAACTACACAAAAAATATATGGATATTCGGCAAACAAAATGGCAGTTTGTAGTAGTTTTATAATTGGACATCTATCTAGCTATTTTTGGAAATGATTATGATTAGATCATTCAGGTCCTATGCCACATCTGATGACTGCAGTAGGTTTGATAGACCACTTCCCCATAGAGCTCAGTTTGAGAACTGGAAGGGTACTTTTGGAAACAAGATAGAGATTCAGATGTTTCTACCTACTAAGAAATGTATGATATAATTGTAATGCATGAATGAAATAACCAGTGATATGAAAGGGTAGATTAAGTAAAAGAACGACTAGAAACTGTTGATTATCAAAGTTATTCAACGGGCCCAGGACGACAAGTTGAGTAACCTTGATAATAATCAGTTCCTCGTGTCTGTATAACATAAACACATTAAACGAATGTATGGATTGCATATTAAGGAAATCCTTGTATCCTCAAACATTTAGAAAACATATTGAATGACTTTAAAATCTTTATTTATATTCACCCGTATCAGTAAATTACAGTTTCGTGATATCTGAATATTATTTCACGAATGCATCCTGTTACTCTCCGTCAGGCCATTAATTATGTCAGGATAATAAGATGTAACTTGAGATCACATGGTGCTAAACATGGCTTCTGATTGGAGGAGATAGAAAGCAAATGGAATATTAGTAATATTTTCTTTCATTTAAGATTAAATCATATCTTATGCATAAGCTATTATGTCAGAAACCGAGTTACTGTGGGAAATTTCCGACCTAATATGAGAGTTTTCTGTGGTTCGAGACGACGGGAATACATCTCTTTGTATAAAGTTCTATGCTGATAAAAAAAACTAGGACTAACGAAGTTTTGTAAAATAGTCCTCTATACTTCTATTTGTTTGGCATTTTACCATGTAGTTTAGTTGTTGTTTTCTTGTTTTCAATAGTCGAAAGTTACTTATACTTGTTGATTTCATGCCATTTTCCCGGGGAGAACGCATAGACGATATCTACCTCGGCGCGGGATGAATATGTGAATACAATGTGGGTGATTTGCATTGAATTTAAGCTCAGGAATTTGAATCTCCAATTCTTTATGTGTCATTTTTTCTCCTATTGTTATGCGTTGTAACCTTCTCGCATCTTCGGTGTACACATGGTGTGAGATCTATAAAAATATTTTGACCCCCCAAAAATATTTTAAGAAAAAAATGACTGGAAGATGCTGTTCATGATGAAATAAGCAATCCCAACGTATGCATGTTACCTGGATTTGTTTACATTACTGTGATCGTAGGCCGTACGACTACTAGTATTTCTTTATTACAGAAAACGCTATGACCAGTTTCATCTTAAGAATACGCTACTAGGGAATTCTCGATATTGTTCATGATTCGCTAGGCTACCAGTAACAATTAACTTATATTACTCAATTCATGAACAGCATTAATAAAGTGTATGCTTGTGAATGGTCTATTTGTTCTTTCTTTTCCCACAAAGTGTAACTGGTAGTTCATCGTGATCAGTTTCATTTACCACAGGATTCCTCAGTTGAGGTTAACATCTCAGGAAAATTATCCATTGTTTACATACAAGATGTAAACAAGGATCATTATGTGATGCATATCTAGATAATCAAGTAAAATAAGAGTATACTGCCCCAAAATTTAAAAAGGTATATATCATATAAAATGCAACAAATCATTCTAATTTTAAAGGTTACATATCCTTATTTTCTGTTTGAATTCAAATGTTAGGTTAGTTCCTAATGAGCCATTCAGCAGGTGGTCACATTAAAGTAAAAAGGCTAGAAATTACTACTGTGTGTCAGATTTATCATTTACTAAACATGCATGCATCCTATGAAAAAGCAAGTGCCTGGAATTTGGAACACATGTACAGAGGCATTGTTATTTCACCATTTGGCAATAATGTCAAGCATCTTGCATCTTACATACATTTGTTTATTGGTCATATCATGATACACATTAAAAGTCAAACCTATTTATAAATATGCATTGCACTATCTTCTAAAACTACTACAAGTTGAATGCATTGGGAAACATCGCTTCCATACAAAAGTCAAAATTGCGGGAGAGGAGATTTTTATGGAAAATAGAAAAAAATTGTGTACTGACATTTATCATTCTTTGCATTCGTTCTTAATTGGAAAATTGTGTTATGTCAGAATTAAAGGGTACATGAATACAAAAGAAAATGCCAAAAGTGGCATATTACAAGTAAGACACCGAATTTATGGGATGACTAACCATATTACGTCATCAAGCAACAAGTGAATTGCATCTAGAATACTTAAAGGGCAAATGCACCATCAGAATGATTTAGATTCAGAATGAGCTTATACATGTCACCTTTCAAATAAGACCTCCCCTGAACCTGTCCTTTTCAGCACTCTTCAGTTATAGCTTACAGAAGTGACCAAGTAACAGGTCTGAGGCAGCCATATGGGGGCGTCCATGTATCCCATGATGCACTCTGTTTTTTGGCATCTTCTAGGCACCAGCTTCAGGTTCGGTGGAGGTCTGATTTGAAAGGTGACATGTGTAAGCTCATTTTGAACCTAAATCATTCTGATTGTGCATTTGCCCTTTAAGTCTCGGACCATCTTTTGATGTATTAGCAACTATGGTGGGTCAGTTGTGTGAGTCAATCAGAGGACTTATTATTAGGTGGCCTAACTACATGGCATCCCATGCTGAAAAGACAAGAGACTTATGTCATTAAAAGACAATAACAGTACAGAATGTAACTGGACATTCGATTGGAGTGTTCTATTATAATACCATTTTGAGTACATAGGCAAGATGTAACAGTTGTGGCCGAGTTGGGCGCCATTAGCTTATTAGCGTTTGCTTTTACATGTATATATGTTTAGAACCTCAAAATGACCATATTCTTACAAATTAACCCAATCGGCCACCTTCATATGAATTCATAGCACATGTGCTATTTGTGCAACATTAAAACAAACCTATACCAATGTATACATCAAAGAACCGTGACGTAGCAGATATCTAACCGCACATGATGACGCCATATACAGGCCAATGAGACGCTAAGGCACATGATTCTATAGCATATCCTGACCAATGGCATGCCATGGCACATGGTTAATTGGCATATCCTGACCAATGACGTGCGTTGGCTCACGTTGACGTTGCATATTTTGACATGTGACATGCATTGGCACATGATGACGTAGCATATCTTGACCAATGACATGCATTGGCACATGGTGACTTAATCGATGGCAATGTATGTATGCATTTGTGTATTACGTACACCTGCGTGTGATTGCAAGTACCCGGTATGTAAGTATGTAAGTAACAATTAATGTATGCGTGTATGTATTTCGGAACAGCTAGTTTTTAACTTTCATTGAATCATCTAATTTGTCACTTAAATCTGCTACGTTTTCATTGTCTGCTGCAAGTTTTCCAACTGCCTTTCCAAAGTTGCTCAAACCTGCAAATAAAGATGTTTGATTAGCAGGTTTATTATGTTGATGCAATCATCTAAAATGTCCTGCGTGATAACACATGTATTGTGTTTTGCTGCCTCTCCTTCATATAAGAGTTCGGAATTTTATTAATTTGAACAGAACACTTTAGGGCATTTTACATCGCAGGCTAAAGTTGCTGTATCAAAGAAAAACTATGACAGATTTTAAATTAGAAACTTAATATCTGTTAGCAAAATGATGTCATTGGTTTTAATATCTCTGCCCACTATTCATTCAATACATAATATATAAAACAGTACACAGTTAAATCCGTCTAAAGAGACCATTGTTGGGAAGACCTGAAAAGGCTTTGATAAGTAAATTTTAAGGACTGGTCTTTTCACCAAGATGGTCTTCTGGCATCACTTATAGCACATCATAGAGTTCCAAATGCGTTGTCATAATATGATAATTTAGAATACGTATATTCATATTTCTTATAACTGTAATTCTATAAAGTACATAATTGTCTAGCAATAAGTCACAACTCATTCTCGTCTATACTTTTGTCTTTAATAAACCACGTCTCTTTTCTTATGAATTACTTTACGCCTGTCCACTTAGGTTATTACTACTGATGCAAACAATGCAATTTAGATTATCTTTTTTCTTTAAATTGAAAATGAGAAGTTTTTCTCTTAACTAAATAGGGTATGTAACTGCTGAATTCACCTGCCCAAGTCATGTAAAGTATATTATGTATATCTACTAGGAGCAAGGTTCCAATATTGATGAGTTTAATGTTAAAGTGGCAAAGGAAAATGCTTCTGACTATGCGAAAATATTGAAAACAAATATCTGAATATGAGCTTAACAGTACATTAAATGCAGATAATAAATGAACACAATGATAAAAAATTATGGCGACTAGTACCACTAATTTTAATCACATATACAGTACTTCTTCAAAATAGCATAGGTTAAATTTCATTTTTCAAAACGTAATTAACGATATCACTGCAGTTTTAAAAGTATGTAACATCCTCGTCCAAGAATATGGTATAAAGTGATGAAAATATATTTTGTTATTTAAACGGCTATATCAAATAACAGGTAAATACATAACAAGGGGTGGGGGGGGGTTCAATGGTGGTTGTTATAGGAAACATTTCATATATTGAATTAATTTAGTGTACGCTATACTTACTCTTTTCTGCATCGTTGAACCCGTAAGCCTTTAAGACATTGAGTTGTATCTTTTCCTGCACTGCCACTGTTCGTTTCTGCAGCTCGAAGCCGTCGTTCCCCGCTCCCTTTACTGCAGCCCTGAGTTTGGCAACGTTCTTAGGTTCTTTAAACGCAGAGCACATTTCTTCTAAAATGTCTGGAACATAGATACAATAATTGTCTATAGCCTCTCGTGCGAAAAGTTTCCATGCATGGAATTTTCATTTCATGCATGAAATTTCAACGTATGAAACGTGAAATTCACATGTATGAAACATGCGTAAAACATGACATTTCATTTTCATGCATTATTTTTTTCATGCCATGATTTCTCTTACGGGATCCGTAAGAAAGTGTATACATCCTAATGGACTGCAACTTGAGATTGCAAAAGTGTGTAGTTTATAAAAAGTGTGAAGGTATAAAGCATAAAAGAGAATACTCGCAGGCAGCCAAGGCAAATGTATAAAATTTCGTGATATATGACGATAATAACGCTATGAAACAAAACAAAGATAATACATGCATTAAGATAAGGAACATAGAATATGTGTGCTATATATACATGTGAAATGTAAATGTGGTAATGTACTCATGAGAAAACAATGGCATCCATTCATAACAAAGGTAGGCGAAAGGGATGCATTCATAACATTACATTTCTTATGTAGTACAAAACGACATCAAGCTGTTCGTAAACAGTAGAACGATGTAATTTTAAAGAAAAGCATATCTAGTACCGAAAGTTGTGATTTCTACCGCCAATAACCAATATCAGGAACCCGTTGGAGCCTATCAACATGGTAAGAAAACGCAAGAAGAACATTTTCTAAAATACCAAGGATGTTAATGATCTACTTCTTTGAATGAGAGGGTTCAGAAGTTGAATACCTGGATAGGTTTAGTTTTAATATTATACAGACTGTGCTGTAGTCGAGCTATACAGCTTGTACTGTGCTGGCAGGATTGTCTTTGTGTTTATGGCTTTAAAGCCACCATACAATGCTTGAAATAGTATGGAATGCAATAGATTTCAGTTCACTTGATCGATCATTTAAGTCCAATGTGTGAGTGACCATCTCTCAATGGTGGAGGAGAACCGAGTACCCACATCATACCAGTAACCACCCACAAGTACCTGGCAATGTTCTCGTATACCATAAGCGAAATGCTTCCTCATTGACTGCATAAAGTCACAAACACGTACGAACGACATAATAGAATAGCAGACATAGAACATAGAATAATGAATAATGATAAACTTTTTTTATTTTTCAATCCTTTTTTATTTCCTCCATCCACATGTCAAAAAATACGGTACAGTACAAATAGCGACGAGCATAATGTGTTGTATTTTGTTGAAATTGTTGATACGTTGTAATAAATACTATGTTGTATAGAAAATATTCAATAAATTATTCTGTTTATCAAAATAGCGACCTTTCCCTTGTATGTAATGACGGTATTTGTCTTCATAATAAAACTTTTTTACCTCATTTTTAACATGAGATATATGAGGCTTTTGTTCTTTCTTCATTGCACCATAAATCACCTTTTTGGTTAATAATATGATAGAGTTAATGCATAACGCATTTTCTGTGTCACCAATGATGATTTTGGAGTCAGTTATATTATAATTTTGCATACCTAATTCTTCTATCCAATCTCGCACGCATCCCCACAGATTCCTTATGATAGGGCATTGGATCAGCATATGTTCCACAGAATCAATAGATTCAAGACAAAAGCTACATTTGTCTGATCTTTTTATACCCATTTTGTATAATTTTTCATTTGTATAGAAACGGTGGTGAAGCGTGCGGAATTGTATATATTTTAAATATGTGTCTTTATAATGCAAATGATGAAAGTGAAAAGATTTGCTCAAGCAAAAACTTTCGATGTCTACCTCAAGTTTACTAGTCCATATATCAACGGCATTATCAAGTATATGTGTATGAGAATCCTTCATACGTCTGTATATACGTGAAACTCCCTTAAATGTAAGATTAAGAAACACATTGAGTGAACTATTTTTAGGAAATTCTTCTTCATATAATGGTAATTCTTGCCATTCAATGTATCTCTTTATCTTTGTGGTGACATAGTTGTAATCCAAAAAGTTAGTTTTTACATTGAATCTAGCCATAAAGTCGTCCATGGGTAAGATTACATTTCTGTCCCCTAGGAAGTCTGATATAGTTGATACACCATGCTTAAACCAATTTTTGTTAATCGGAATTGAAAAATCCGGATTTAGCCAAATGGGTGTATTTTTTATGAAATCTTTGTTAAGCTTTGCATCAGACTTCCAAAAAAATTCTAGACTAAGAAGGACGTCTTGCCAAAATTTGTTTGAAGTTAGTTCCAGTAATTTGACAATTATATCTGGACCATAAGTAAAAATTTCCCACAATTCAAAGTCATTTGGATAAATGGTCCATTTGCCTGTTGACCTAAGATAGCGTTTAAGCCAGCCAAGTTTTAACGATTTGTCGAAAAGAGAAAGATTGGGAAGTTTAAGACCACCGTGGTAAATTTCTCCCTCAAGAATTTCTTTGCGCCATTTTGGAGGTTTACCACACCATAAGAAATTTGAGAATAAATTATTAAGATTTTTAAAACAATAACAGCTTGGGCTAGGAAGAGACAGCAACATATGAGTGATCTTGGAGATTAGAAGGGATTTTATGATAGTTACTTTACCATAAGGGGTTAAGTTTCGAGAGCTCCAAATTCTAATTAGTTTTTGAATTTCACCAATTTTCCTCTGAATGTTTAGGTCAGTAATTTCATTTAATTTATTCATGTCGAAATGAATCCCCAAGATCTCAAATTTTGTAGACCAATTAAAACCAAATTTGCCCTGCCAGGGTATGTTGCTGTCTCTTGATGCACCAAGTTTGACTACCTTTGTTTTTTTCTTTGTTGATGTCAAGCCCTGAGACAGACTTGAACCAATTTAACACACGAATAATATTAATAATAGATTGTAAATCCTCCGATACCATCAAAGTGGTATCGTCGGCATACTGGGACACCTTAGACTCCTCACCATGCACCTCAATGCCCACGATATCCCTCTTTTCCCTAATGATATGCGATAAGATCTCTGCACACAAGACAAATACAAAAGGGGAAAGTGGATCCCCTTGTCGGCATCCTCTTTCTAGTACAATGGGGTTAGATAAATAGCCATTCTGTTCTATTCTTGAAGTTGAATTGAACTGGCATAGATGAATCATTTGTGTAAATATTTCTCCAAAATTAAAAAGATGCAGAACATCTGTAATAAATTGCCATTCGATAGTATCGAATGCTTTTGAGAAGTCCAGGATTAACAATAATCCCTTTTTATTATAAGAAGAACAATAGTCTATGGTATCATATACCATTCTTGTGTTCTCGCCTATGAAGCGGCCAGATATGAAGCCAGTTTGGTCTTCGTTAATAATTGTGGGAAGGCAGGACTTTAATCTGTTTGCTACCATGGCAGAAAAAAATTTATATATTGAATTGAGTAAGGTTAAGGGACGCCAATTTTTCAAATCGTTTCTGAGCTTTCCTTGTTTTGGAATGCAGGTGATCACACCATCTAAAGCAATTTTTGATAGCTGCCCAGAGGTGATGGCTTCCTTGATGTATCTGAAGATCCAAAACTGCAATTCATTAATGAAGTATTTAAAAAACTCATTCGAATATCCATCTGGACCGGGTGCTTTGTTCAGTTTACTACTCTTAATGGTATTTATCAATTCCTCTAGATTATATGGAGCTTCCAGTCTTGTTTTTTCAAAATCGGACAGTCGGGATATTTTCTAGAAGATAGGAGTATTTAGAATCCGTTAATGAAATAGTCTCTTTAGAGGAGTATAAATCTTCATAAAAACTTCTTTGGAGGAGTAAGATCTCTGCAGATTCATAAATTTCATGTTCATTTTCATCTAATAAAGAGGGAATATTCTTGTTCACATAATTTCTTTTTTCCAAATTTAGGAAATATTTAGAAGGCTTCTCCCAGTTATCGATCAGTGCTGCTCTTGAACGAACCATACTGCCTTTTATCTTCTTTTCTCTCAAATTCTCCAGTTGCAGAGTTTGTTCTCTCAGAGAATTTATTTTGAATAAGTTAAACTCAGTGTCTGAGTCAATGTCCACCTGTAGTAGGTTTATTGATTTTATGAGAGATTCTTCCATTTCTGCTTCTTTTTTCTTAAGGTTCTTAGAGAACTTGATAATTTTTCCTCTCAACTGACATAAGAGTGTTTCAAGAAACAAAGTGGAAGAAATAGAGATTTCTAGAGTAGCACCCTTGTCCATAGCAACAAAATTCTGGTCATAAACTGGGAGCGCATATGTTTCCTGTATTAGAGTAATTTCAGCTCTGATCATGTCAGAGAAATCTTGGTTTTCAAGCAGAGCATTGTTAAACTTCCAAAGTCCTTTACCACGTTTCTGGGAAGATTTGGTGATGTTGAGACAAATCATATTATGATCACTTTTGTAAGCGTTTAATATATCTGATTTGGGATTCAGAGAAAGAATATCCTCTGATATTAAAAAGTAATCAAGACGTGAAGCACGACAGGGTTTGTTAGATCTCCATGTAAATCTTTTCCTGTCCGGATTTTGAGTCCTCCACATATCTATTAGACCTGTTCTGTTTATGAAATTGTTTATGGTTTGACTAGCAAGTGGATTTCTAAGGGTTGGATAATTGTAGATGTCGTTTTTTGAGAGGGCGGCATTCCAGTCCCCGGTCCAGATTTCGCAATTATTAGAAATAGGTTCTATAATATCGAATAAACTGTTGAACCAGTCCGGTTCATCTTTGTTTGGAGCGTATAGATTTATAATGAAGAAAGTAATTAGGTTGACAATGGTTATTTCCAAAACAATATATCTGCCTTCCGGATCTTTAATGCAATTATTAACAGTGTATTCGAAGGTGTTATTCAACATAATTGCAACACCTCTGCTGTTGGTTGAGTTGCCAGCTAGATAGTAGTCAATATTCCAATCTTTTTTTAGAGTATTGAGGTCTTTTTGAACAAGGTGTGTTTCTTGTAAACAGACAATGTCTGCTCTTAAATTTTTGATGTAATCAAAAATATCATTTCTCTTAAATTGTTGTCTAAGACCCCTAATGTTTGCAGAGATCATTCTCACCATATCACTAGCCATAATCAGTCGAAAAGCAGGGACATTCGTAGGCACCACCGCTGACATGTAGAGGGAAGCTTTTCAAAAGTATTAAACATAATAACATTAAACAATTGGCCATACCCTTCATGGTCATTGAAGTGGTCCATGACAAGGTAGGGTCAATATAGAACAATATACATGGAATGAAGTAAGACCTCATAACATAAATACAAGATACACAAAAAAAATAAGATGCACTCAAAGAGTGCTTGTGGGCTCCGGACGTTATTATAATTTGAAGTAATTATTCAAAGATTAAATTTAAAAGATATGAAGTAGTCCTAAAAAAATTCGAAGAGGATGGGGTTTTCTCACCCAATTTTGCAATTGTAAAACTGTATTCCAAAAATGGGTATGTTGTTTTACCAATGTAATGATCTAGTTGTGGCATTGTATAAGAGTATGAATCAAAATTTTCACAGTACGATGTGAGGCATCTTTCTGATAATATTTGAGTGGTATTGTAATTTGCAAAATATTACAAAATATCAAAGGAAAGAAATATGAAAGTGCAGATTTGGCACTTTAGCCCACAATATATTACAATAACACATAAACTCAAAATATATACACATGAGTTTACCAAGTAACACTGTAATTATAATAAACAAAATATTTCCCATAAGACATCTGCCAAATGGGAAACAAAAAGAAAGAAGAACACATTAAATAATACACAATTTCACTTTCCCCTGTGTGGGTGTGAACAAACAAGTACTGATGTTGTGTTATTACATCGCCATTTATATTGTGTCATGGCATAAAACGATCCTATTTTCTGAGAAATAATTTAGAGTTTTTGAAATTGAATTAAATCAAACATTGGCAAAAAGACAATTTGATGGAGATTGCATATAGAGATGAAATATACTAGAAATTAAAAAAAAAATTTAACTCAAAATCGAATGGTTTTCTTTTTGACCAGAGATAGAATGAAATAATATTTAACCAAACTTATGCCATGACACCAACATAAAACCCTCATATATAAATTGGCAGTGTTGAACCAAAATTGGCATTGTGCCTTAGATATGGAACATGATTAAGTAATTTCCCCTTCAAGGGAGTGAAATGTACTGTATTGTGTAGTGTACACTGTTGCTACCAAAAGGAGCCATTAAATAATGCTTGCATTGTTATGCCCATTGTTTGAAGACAATTTCCCCTTCAAGGGGTGAAATGCACTATATTGTGTGCTGTACACCACATGACTTTCCCTTATACGGGTATGGCCGAACAATACTTATGTAGTGTGATTAGATCACAAATTATTTTGAGCCATGGCATAGACGGGACCCATTTTTTTTTAAAAAAGAAAAAGAATTTGAAACTTTGAGTTATCCTCAGGGACAATTATTTTAAGAGAAGGGGAAAGTAGGGTAATAACTAACCCAAATTATGCAATGACTTACACTTATTATAGACCTAGAAAAAATATTAGACAACAAAAAGAGTACATGAGTAGTGTACCCCAAAAACAAATTATTACTAGCTTATTTCCCATTCATCGGGGTAGAATACCATATAATATGTGCTGTGCACAGTTACACCACATATTGACAAGAAACGCTGCCTTTAAATGTTATTACACATAATGATAAACTTGGGCAAAATACACTCGTACAAACCATAATTTAAAAAAACGTAAAGACGAGTAGCTGTGTTTGGAAATTCATGACGAAGTGAGATCATAGTAGAAAAGACTAGGATGACTACTGACTTACTGCCAGATATGTACTTAGCAGTTCCAAGATATAGGAATATAAGTACTATAAATCATCACATTATGACAACGTATGATGTGCAATACGGGACCCAGAAGATGAAGTATCAGACCCATATGCTGTTTATAAACCCAGCAAGCAGTCATCGTGTAATGCGGTTAACCTCTGGGCCGTGGAGGCTGTTCCCCGGCAGGCCCTACATAAGGTGACCACCTAGTGGCACTGGTGAGAGAATATTACCACACCTATTGACTTTGTGCTCATCAGGCTTATTCCAGATTGACGGCTTAAGCTTTAAGAGTGCTGATCGCCGGCTATTTACTATGATACCAGACTGCCGGCCAGCCACCCACCTGTTCCGGTCCTTCGCCAGGTGTGCTTATGGGATAAAGGGGGTATTTGCATTTTTGCCAAATTTATGATAGTGAACACACCCTGTAAATCCTCATTCCCTCCCTCCTCACCCAATCTTATCACTACACTTAGGTAATGCTATAATATATGACTGTTGTGCCTAATAAGAATCGATATCATATTTTCGTGAAGCAGACAGTCATTCTTTTATCGAGCCGTCGTCGAAATTAACCGATTAATGCTCACATTGACCAAAAACAGCCTATATAAATCATTCAAGCGTAAGCATATTTGGAAAGTATTTGAAGGATAAACGTTTAACAAATTGCTATAAAAATTGCAACCATAAATATTTTCTAAAATTAGTCTTAATTCCAAAGGGATTGCCAAAAGCAATGTAAATACAGACGACAATTTTTCTTGAAACTCTTTATGCATTAAGTAATCTAGATAGGGTGACGTCCGACTGAACCAAATACGTAGTCATAAGTTGACTTTAATTTCATTGAAACAATTTGACGCAAAGAAAGAATATTTTCCTGGCCGGTCTTTTGGTTTTCGTGTGAATAGCATTGAATTACATTTTGGATAGCACGCCTTGCGCCACCTTGACTATAGGTGGTTTGCGTTGGTAATGTGCAGATGCAGATCGCGACAGATCCACATAAGGCATTGTCCCTATAGTGCTGTATTGTGAAGGCCAATTGAGGTATGGGTTAAAATATATATCTGCATTCCAGAAAACGAGAATATTTTTGTGGTAAATACATAAGAATGCATAAGAAACTAACCTGGAGTTGGTATACTACGTATGAGCTTAACAACTAGACCACTTAGTTGAAGCACATAACCTATAAATTTCAGCGGATCATTTGCGAACGTACCACAAAATATCTCTGCAAATCGTAGTGGCACCTGTAGACAATGCTCTACCGAAAACATGCTCCTGACGAATGCGCATAATCTTAGCCATTAAACATCCTATCTCAAGCCGTAACTCTTGTAAATAAGTGCCTCATTAGTTTTATTGTAGGTTTTCCTTTTCTCATTGTTGGTCGCAAAAAACACCACAACAATGGGAAATTTCATATTCTTGAATTTTAAATGTAAAAACCAATTCACCAGGACAAGGCTATGCCTTAAGTACGAGGGAAGGAAACTGAGGTCTGCATCTCATCCTACATCTACCGTAAATTCTCGGAAATCTCGGCCCCCCTAGGAAACTCGGCCACTATTATTAATCTACCAAATAATTATTGGGGAAATTCGCCCACCCCCGATTCATCCAAGGGCACATTTCACCAAAAGTCGGCCACCCAGTAAATTTCATTGATATAAGAAAAAAACAGTTAGATTTCCAAAGTTGGCGATTGACTTTAGATTTTTTAGGTAAACAAAGTCAAGGGCCATCTTGTATACACACAAACACACACACAAATATATATATATATATATATATATATATATATATATATATATATATATATATATATATATATATATATATATATATATACTAGTATATATATATATATATATATATATATATATATATATATATATATACTAGTATATATATATATATATATATATATATATATATATATATATATATATATGTATATATATATATATATATATATATATATATATATATATATATATATATATATATATATATATATACATATATATATATATATATATATATATATATATATATATATATATATATATAAATATATATATATATATATATATATATATATATATATATATATATATATATATATATATATATATATATATATATATATATATATATATATATATATATATATATATATATATATGTATATATATATATATATATATATGTATATATATATATATATATATATATATATATATAAATATATATATATATATATATATATATATATATATATATATATATATATATATATATATATCCTAAAAGCAATACCGACCATACTTAAAAGAAGTATTAAAAGAAGATGTCCATTACCCGAACTAAATAAACGAATCTAGGCCAAAACTATGTGATAAAATAAAGTTGGTAAAAGCACTGACGACATTTGCTTATGCCTACAGAGGAAATCCGGGTATACCCATTTGTGCGGCCAGCAGTCGGTGTACTGTATAGTATTGCATATTGCTTAGCTGTGGAGTAGCACCCACATATGTTGACTAAAACGAAATCTCTTCTCATGATATTATTTTCCTTTTCTTTATAGAAATGTTCCCCAAATGCAGGATACTCTACGGAGTAAGAAATTCCCAGAGATACCACTTACCTGTCACAGTCTGTATGTCCATTGTAGGTTTCGATGAAGCCATGTTGTCAATTGGACACTATGCAGTAGTGGGGAGACACGGTTAGTGTAGGGTAAGATACTTATGACCACTGCTCGCTTCAAGCGTGTCTTGACAGAATGACCAGGATATTGATCCCAGAGCTGTAACTAGCTGTAGCTTAAGGCCCGGGCATGTCAATCATCTAGGCTTGCACCTCCCAATCTCGCGAGATTTGGGCGAGAGTTGAAGCTGCATCCTAGGGCTAGCAAGTCCTGGTTCTATTCTCCACTTAGTCTAGATTTCAAGGATGGCAAACGTATTTTCCAGTCTTCAAGTTTTATTTTCTGTTACCAGGCACAAGCGTGGCCAGATTATCTACGTAGGTATAAAGAGGGACGTTGAGTGCCTGAAACCACTAAAGAAACGTGGATCATATAATGCCATCTACATGTAACTGTTATTGCTGGTTTTACACCATACTGGTCGGTTAACTCAGATGGGAATGGTAACTGTTCAGGTACTAGGAGCCTAGTCTAGTATCCAATCTGATCTGAGTCATAGGGGCTCTCTGATTCTAGCTTATGATAACGGACAATGCAAATGTATTTCCTCGATGAAAGTTGAGGTCAATAAATATACTACTGCCACTGCTACTGCTACTACTTCTGCTGCTGCAGCTGCTGCTGCTACTACTACTACTGCTACTACTGTCCCTATGGCCGGCCGTCTAACGCAACACTTCCTGATAGCTCCCTGTGTCTGGTCCCTAAAAAGGGTGTAGGTATCAAATATTCATGGGCATTGTGCAAATGTTAGCAATGACATGAAGTAAAAAAAAGTGGCTATAAGCTTGAATTAAGATGACATCGCTAAGGTTGCTCATCTAAGCTATAAGTGAATTTCCAATCCATCCTATTGCAAGCACAATTCGTAGTCGTATTCGTATCTTTTCTGGCTACACTGGAGAAATACAAAATCATACATAATACAAAATATTTATCCAAACATAAGAAACATTACTCATTAACTAACTTCAGAAGACACACACATTACTAAAAAGAAAATAGGAAACAGTAGGCAGATGCACACTTTACAACTTTACAACGGTTATACAGAGGAAATTCTCTTCAGAATAAGTAGCATTTATCCTATACAGCATGTACATGTAGTTATACATAAAGAGTACTGAGATTGCGTGTGCATAATCACCTTGCCCTGTTCCCCCCGCCCCCTTCATTACAAGTATGAAACTGTTCGCAGTGTTTGCGACCTCATTGCATGCAAGGAATTACGTTTTGTATGACCTTTTCTGCCAGTCTATTTAGTTTTAGTTTAGTTTTATACTTTTGGAGCGTTTTTTTTTCATTGTTCATCTACCCCTTCTCTTCACCTTTCTTCCCGACCTGCAATTTTGTCTGACAATTTTCACGATGTTTGCGCGATGTGCAGTGTCGAGATGAGATGGGTTTTTTTTCAAAATAACTAGCCCCAAAACTAAAGGCTCCCACGAACTCCTATTCGCCTTGCCATGGCAGTATTTGGCAAGACGTCCGGGCAGGTTTAATGCGGTTAGTACAAGACGAATAGGGCGTGCCGTTAAGTGCCTTAAAGCCGACACATATGACTTATATAATTAATGCAGTGCAATATTCGTAAGTCTCTCAGCAATATCTATGCTATAAGATGCACTACTCTTTACCCAGGAATAAAGTACTGTATTAGTATATGTTGCTGCAGACAGATAGCATAATTCATTTACAGGGATCGCATTTCCTGAACTTTTTTTAAAAAGCATACCCGGTACAGGTGAGGTGCCTTTCAATGACTTGGCGTTTTGGTTTGTAGAATCGTGTTTGTTGTCATTTTTATCTTCGATTCTACGCAAAGTATTAACTATTTGTTTATAGGTTATTTTTGTGTAATTGTGTATATTTCATGTTGTCATGACGCGGTTAATAAAGAGAATACAATACATTACAACACAATAAAATACAACACAATACAACACTGACCAGTTTATTGGTCGGTTTTCTGGCGTGCAAGTGGAACACTACAGATTAGTACCACTTCACTAGCACTCCTCTTGGCATTTTGCAAATGAGATACACTGCTCGGCAGTGGGGGCAACCCCGTCATTGCTTTGCTGGCATCGCCTTTAAAATACAATTATCAAATTACACCAGAGTAATTATTCTACTTTAGTACTTTGGATCAAAATAGAATATTCCATTCTCTTTCGTATGGCCAAGGCACCCTCTCAACTTTTCACAACGCTCATTGTTAGTGGCCAATAATAATCATGTACTGGATCCTAGCAATAGAATGCCTTTAACAACATTCATTAATTTGTTAGAAGACCAATTTCGGTATTCCGGTAGGGTTTTTAATCAACTTCGTTATACTCTTTACGAAATATCTAATACTTACTAGCAGACATAAAGGCACAGTAACAAATATCTTCTCCATCAAAGAGACAATTAAGAAACACGTGAAGGAAGAGGAATACATATCATATAAAAACAGATAAAGGTAGGTAGAAACCCTAACTATTTCTATTCCAACAATATGTATGTTTAAACAACAATATCATCAATATGTATGATTTACTAATTGTCCATAAATATGCATATTTGGAATGAAATAAATTTTGAAAAAATATCGGTATTCCGATAGAGCCATGGCAACCGTAGTTGGGCAATTACCCATATTCTCCGCTAGTAGAGGCTGCTTTCTCTGATCTCCACTGCAAGATATCCACTGCAAAAACCAGGAACTTTAAACTTGTTGTGAGTCGTAATTCAAATTTAATGTTGGGGCGGGGGAGCTCATGATAAATCCGTTATCCTTGTTCTGAATATAGTATGCAGCCGATGTCTGCGTTCCTCCAGCTGTACTCGGCTTTGCGGCCTCGTGCAATACAGCTGGCTTCTCGCAGACATCTTGCCGTATGCCATTTTTCACAACAATGATAACTAAATGATAATACACTATCTAGAAGATCTGTCATAGAACTTGCCATGATCCTTGAGTTATCTTTTCCTGGTAAGCTAGGTAAGTGCAATCGGCAATCGTAGAACGAGTTCTGTGTGGAGATATTTTAACATTTCATGTTACACCTAAGTGTTTGGAATTTAATTTGATTGGATCCCAGTCATGTGCCTCGTACACACACACACACACACACACACACACACACACACACACACACACACACACACATTTCTTGCACTATAACAGTAGCATCTGTATCTATGACGCTGCATACATTTGTGTTTTGATGTTAAACCTAGATTTCTAGGCTGCCATGTGTATTGTTTCGTCTTCAAGCTCTTCAGTTACCAGGCACCAAGTGGTCAAGGTCGCCAGAGTGGCCGAAATCGTTCACATTTATCTCACCAGGAAAGTAGAAGACTTTGAGTATGACACATTTCTAGAGATATGAGGACCAGATCGCGCCATCTATCTACCATTGTTGGTACTATATCACACTGCTTGGTCAACACAGAAGGAAATGTCAACAGTTTAGGGATAAGGAGGCTAGTCTAATGTTTGAGGTGCGGCTTACCCGCAGGTTTTCTGTTTATTGCTTGTCTCAAGACCAGGGTCGCGTCAATAAAAGTCTATTGGGGGCATAGCGTAAATTTCTAGGCTGTCAAATGACATTTTCTGTCATTTTCTGATAACAGGCACCAAATGGTCTAGGTGGCCAGATTGGCTAAATCAGTTCACATCTCACCAGCTGAATGGGGGAATAAGTTCCTGAAACAGCTAAAGATAGGAGATCCATATGGTGCCATCTATCTGTCATATCTGGTACTACTGTACAGCACACCCAGGTTAGTAATCTCAGGATTGGTAATTCATTAGGGTCTAAGGAGCCAGGTCTACTGGGGGCAGGGTTGAGGATGCATATATGGCTATAAGCATGCCTTCTGGAATTGCCATTCATTCCCCTTACCAAAACAAACCCATCCTTTGCCATATGATGAAGAAAGAAGTCGCCAAAAACATTCTCCGCAATAGTTAGATAATATCTTCCTATTGTGACCACCCACTTCCCACTCTACGAGGGCCAGGAAATGGTCAACTTGAATACCTTGATGTCGACTTAATAAAGAGTAATCACCTCCATCACCCAAACTGTGCTGTTTCTTTTTATATATGTAAATGCTTTATCTATATCCATATTCAGAAACTATTCAATGGATTTAATCAATTTGATTTCATATCTGAAATTGTGTTTTTCCAACTTATTAAACTACTTATGAGGTGTTTCCAAAGCTGTCGGACCCCACTGACCGACAAGATCATGAATGTGTTTATATGGTAAATAGATGACGTAATTGGTGACCATACATAAAGGCATGTCCCCACGCCCGGTATGTATAATATATGTAGGTATGAGGAGATATATGTGTTTAGTGGATGGTTAATATTTAACCTCCCGCCTCCAGGTAATATATAGATTAGCTGATTGTTGACTCGGAGATGATAAAGACCTTAGATTAAACAGAGAAGCAAAGTCCACATCGCCGCCATCATAATATCAACGGGGAACAAAACCAGGTCATGTAACCTAGGAATATAATAGGAAAAAATAACAATTTCTAAAAGTAACTTACTACTCAGGACTATGTGGTGGAAGGGGGTCGCATTGCTATGCTTTCTAGGGACAGCAGGTAGGTATATCTTGCTTTTTACAGGTGTATCTGTAGCGGCAATGTAGTCATTTTCATTAGTATTTCATTAGACAGTGTCCGTTACCAAAATGGCGGCCTCCATGTCAAAATGACTCATATTTTCAACATTCCTCATTTTTATAGTCACATTACGTTCCGCAGTGTTTTCATGGTAACATATTTTGCATAACCAGTTACTACATCATGCTAGTAATCCACGGAGATCTGTGCTGTAGGTTGTTTTGATGCACACTAGTCATCCTTTTACCACGAAAGTCTATATTCATCTAAGCTTTTACTAATTGTATATTTGTATAATTTTGGTTAATTTGCAGGGCATAACAGGATATTTTGTTTCATTTGATCTTATGCCTTTATGTATCGGTAAATATTCAATTGCTGGAGTATTCCACAGAGAGATATCTAGAACAATAAGCAGATCGCAATAAGATGTTTAATGTATAAAAGGTGTCACACCTAAAACGGGTTACGCTGTTCCTGTGTTCTTTAAAATTTTCAAGAGCTCTAACTAATGGAGATATTTATGTGATTAGGTAGCTCTTTCACCAGACACACTTGTGAACCGGTATTACTCGTGTTAATATTTTTATAATTAAAGTTAAGCCCCATGTCTCGGATATGATTTTGTTAACAAAATCAACAATGCCAATACTATATGTTGGATCTGCGTACTTTCAATGGAATGCTAACAACTAAAGATAACTCTCTTTCAGAGGGTGTTGCTATTGTTGCTGGTGGTGATTTTATCATTGTTATTATCATTATTATTATTATCATTATTATTATTATTATTATTATTATTATTATCATTATTATTATTATTATTATTATTATTATTATTATTATTATTATTTTAATATTATTATTATTATTATTATCATCATTATTATAATATCATTACTATTAGATATTATCATTATTATTATTATTGTTATTATTATTTTTATTATTATTATTATTATTATTATTATTATTATTATTTTTTTATTATTGTGATTATTATCATTATTATTATTATCATTATCAGTATTAGTATTATTAGTATTATTATTATTATTATTTTTATTATTATTATTATTTTATTGTCATTATTATTACTGTTATTATTTCTAGTTTCATTATCAGCATAGTAGTAGTAGTAGTAGTAGTAGTAGTAGTAGTAGTAGTAGTAGTAGTAGTAGTAGTAGTAGTAGTAGTAGTAGTAGTAGTAATAGTAGTAGAAGAAGAAGTAGTAGTAGTAGTAGTAGTAGTAGTAGTAGTAGTAGTAGTAGTAGTAGTAGTAGTAGTAGTAGTAGTAGTAGTAGTAGTAGTAGTAGCGGTAGTAGTAACATCATAACATCATTATTGCTTTTTATCAATTTTGATAATATAATAAGAATAATACGAATCATCATCATTATTAATATTGTAGTTGTTTTTGGTGATGGTGGTAGTGGTAGTATCGTACTTGTTTACAAGACAGATTATTGAATACGATCCTTAACACATGTTTTATGTTCATGACAATGCCATACAATGGAATACTTAATGACAATTGAATACTGAAATCAAAACAAGAGCATTTATCCTTTTTCACAGTCCTGGCACAGGATCCTATACTAAAAATCACGGACACGAACCCCCCATCCCACCGGGACCAAATCAAAGCGATGATGACAACTGACGTCACAATGTCGTGTTACGTCACGAATAGACAACCATCAATGAAAGTAGGTATCATACTAACAACTTTGCAAGTAACATGTATGCCTACGGGTTGTACCAATGCAACACGATTTTAGATGGAATAACTATCCGGGCGAGTCACATGGCTGAATATAGTCAGAATATATGTCTGAAAAGGTCAATGAAGGCACTAATTGTGAAGGGTAGTTGATGCTTTATTGGGATTTCTACCACTCTCTCAAGTTTCAATATATAGAATCAAAATGATAAGCTAAACTATTCATTTGGTCTTACCTTTGTCTAGGCTGATATTAGACATGCACATCCTATTAAAAAGGCTTGCACAAATACGTCATCGCTGAGCTAATCTAACACTCTCTATATTTTACAATAGGTCCGCTGGGGAAAACTGGTGCAAAAAGAAACCGGTGGAGAGGACCTCTTCCCCATATCACGTGACATGCAGGTTCAGGATAACGTCAAATACGGCATCGAGCAGCCGACGTCAGAAACGTGGCGTCTGCGCGTCAAGTCCCTACTCCCCAGTGACGAGGCCAGATACATGTGCTATATTCAGGTGACGCTACATAACAGAGTGTGGGCCAACAGGACCATCATAGTCACGCGTAAGTACCGGCACGAGGCTACTACTACTATACACCTTTGCGGTCAGGAATATATTTTTCCTGATTTTCAGGACAAGATCTTTTTCCTAAAAAGGAGAGCCACCACTCCGCCCCCCCCCCCCCCCCCCATAACATAAAATGGTCCGCCTCTTATGGTAGCTAGAGATTTTTGCATATGCTATAGTCCACACCTTTTTTCCACACCACACCTTTGATAAGTTAATGTGTCTTTGTATGATTCACATTGTGTTGAAGTATCTGCGAACATCCGTAATCAATTTTAGAATCATCAGAAAACATATTTCTGTCTTAAGTACTTTGTACTGCCCCTACAAAGACAAATAGTAAGGTGAAAGCCAATGCCGAATAAAGGAACATATTTCAATTGAAGTTTGAGGGATTGACTACCACGAGTGTTTTGGGACGTGTGGGGATGCCCCCATGCCAAGGCGATCTAATGTGTTACGCGTCGAATGTTCATTGCGTTTCGTCACTTCAATAATATTGAATACTAATGTAAAGGAGTTGCTAATAACTTACTCCAGTTCCATCAACTACTGCTTTCTAACAACAGCCAATGTTATCAGAAAATATGAACAAAATTCCGACAATTCTAGTTGGTGCCCTCTGTTCACTTTTGGTTCTATTATTGCTGTTGTATTTCAGAGGCCCCGGTGATCCTGGACCAGCATTCCAGCAATGACATGACCGTGCGAGAGGGAGACAGGGTGGAGATGCGATGCAACGCCACGGGAAAACCCAACCCCACCCTCACCTGGTCACGTGGTGGCAATGCAGTGCTACCTGGCGGCGGGGTCGTGCGAAACGTAAGCCAAAACTAAATTGTGTGCATGGTTGAAATTGCATGGTGTGTTTGTGTGTGTGTGGGTGTGTGTGCATACTTGTTTGCACGTATGTATGTATGTATGTATGTATGTATGTATGTGTGTATGTATGTATGTATGTATGTATATAATTATGTACATATACATATGTAAATATATATATATATATATATATATATATACATATATATATATATATATATATATATATATATATATATATATATATATATATATATATATATATATATATATATATATATATATATATATATATATATATATATATATATATATATATATATACATATATATATATATATATATATATATATATATATATATATATATATATATATATCTGTGTGTATAATAATAATAATAATAACAATAATAATAATAACAATAATAATAATAATAATAGTAATAATAATGATTATAATAATAATAATAATAATAATGATAATAATAATAATAATAATAATAATAATAATAATAATAATAATAATAATAATAATAATAATTATGATGATAATGATGATAATGATAATAATTCATACATATAACTGTTATGCTATATTTTGCAGAATTGGCAGCTTGTGATACCGGAAGTATCTTATGGCGCAAGGGGGCGCTATAGGTGCCAGGCATACAGTGAGGTGGGGTACGACGCACGCAGCATCAGACTTTTCGTGAAATGTGAGTAGACGTGTCGAGAAAAGTGATAAATCTGAATAAGATTCATTTACAGCCTGAATGTAGAGGGGTAGAAGACAACAGTAACTCTGACGTTGGTCTGGTCAGTGTAAGAATATATATCCTCAAACACTACATATGGTAGTTCATGTTGTTTTTGATTGACGATTCCAAGCTTACTGTTTTTAGAGATTGAAAATATAGAAATACGAAATATATGAATAGTGAGATATTCAAAGTGAAATATTTCTACTAAACTACTTCTACTACTACTACTACTACTACTACTGCCGCTACTACTACTACTACTACTACTACTACTACTACTACTACTACTACTACTACTACTACTACTACTACTATAACTTCAAAGCATATGATGATGATTAGAATAGCTTTAATAATAATAATAATAATAATAATAATAATAATAATAATAATAATAATAATAATAATAATGATTTTAATTATTTGTGAATTTCACATTTTGCCTACTACGCAGTTGCACCGAAAATCTCTTTTGATGCTCCAACAATTGGTCAAAGTCCCGGATACCGGACTCACGTTTTATGTGACATACAGTCCAATCCTGTTACAAGTAGAGGAAGTGTCGTGTTCATCAAAGACGGCAACACAGTGTTACCTGGCGGAAGGCAAGTATTACTCAAGTCAAAAAGGCTAAAACAAACAGAACATATGAAGTATGATTTGATCTAAACTGCAATGTCAATTTCGCTTTCTAGTTGACATAGTTCCCAGTTATTTTTAAGTTGACTGCATTTACGTTAACATTCACGTTTTACTACGTAATGTCCGTTGTGAAACCTTTTTCTAAATATGTGTCACATGGTGGGGACTTTTCAACACTATCTTGGGTATCGTAGCAGACCTGTTTTAATGTCGCATAAACCATGTTACGTTTCCGTAATGGCAATCAACGCTTTTGCAAGAGTGTTCATTTTAAAAAACGCTGATTTCTTTCAACGCTTTTTGGTTAATAGCGCTTTGAAGTATATACACACACACATATGTATGTATGTATGTGTGTATGTATGTATGTATGTATGTATGTATATATATACATATATATATATATATATATATATATATATATATATATATATATATATATATATATATATATATAGATAGATAGATAGATAGATAGATAGATAGATAGATAGATAGATATACTAGTATATATATATATGTATTTATATATATGTGTGTATATATATATATATATATATATATATATATATATATATATATATATATATATATATATATATATATATATATATATATATATATATATATATATATATATATATATTGCTTTTCTCATCAGGTTCCGGATCTCGTACCTTGTGATGGCTAACTACAAGGTGTCCTATGAGCTGGAGATTAACGGCGTGAGGAACGAGGACTATGGCTCGTGGACGTGCAGGGCGCAGAATAACGAGGGCATCGGTAGTGGCAGAGTGGAGCTATATAGTAAGTAGACTAAGCTTCTGGTGCCTGAAAAATTACCCTTCCCATCTGAGTTGACTAACCTGAGTGTTTGTAGTACTAGATATGTCAGAGAGATGGACCTATACGTTCCTCCTATCTTTAGCTGTTTCAAGCCTCAAACTGGGTCCTCCATTCACCTTGTGAGATAAATGTGAAATAATTTGTGGCCCCTCTCACCTTGACAATTTTGACCTTTGACCCCCCCCCCCCCCCCCCCCGCATTAAGAGTAAACCCCCTGCACAAATGTTTTGGACTTCGTCCCAGACGTGCCGTATTTTACGTACATGGATACGTGTTGTTGTTTTTTGTTGTTTTTTCTTGCCTATGATAACCAACCGAAGCTTTTATCTTTGTTCGGTAATCAAGAAAACTTAAAGGACTTGTATAACTTCTGTCTTCGAGTGAAGATTTTATGATTTTACGTTGACCTCGTTTCCCAGGCTAGATTCTTAAATACATTGCAGTATTATAGATGGCGCTGCGGAATTACTCTAGCGGTCAGTGATGAATCTATCCCTCTCAATGTGGCAATAGTGTGAACCATAAAGCTAGGTAGCATGTGGAAATAGCGAGGCCTTGTAGCTAGGCTACGTGTGCAAATACAAGTAGGCTTACCATACACATTACTATATCATCCTGGAAGGTGGCGACACCTATAAAAACAATGCTATGATTGTGTATTATTTCCGATTTGTCTGTGACTTTTTCTTTATTCTTAATACCTGCATAACACTTACAGCGTGATTTTTCCAAGTATATTTTCTAAATAAATGAATGAAGACAGGTAACAATTACCAACTGAACATCATACAACATACACTAGACAGTGGTCATCTGATTTTTACCACCCTTCATAAATTACTGTATTTACAATACCCATATCCTATTTCACACATTGTTGCACCAATTCCTACTGCTTGTTTGACCACATTGATGCAAAGTTAAAAGTTTTGTATGTTATCTTAATTTTCTCATATAGTTGTTCATAGCGCATTTTCATGCTCTTATCTATTTCCCTTATGTGTGTGACATTCTCTTTCTGTCTGTTGTATATGTGTTCTTTTTTGTTTAATATGTCAAAATCTGAGACTACCAAAACTAGCATAGGTTCAAAATGTATTTCTGTCTGTTTTCTTTTCTGTCAATATGTTAAAATCTGAGCCTCACAAAAACGAGCTCAGGCTCAAAATGTTAAGCACTTGATTTACATACGTCACGTTTCTTGCAGAGTCTGCCGTGCCGCAGCCGGACAAGACTGGCCGCATCATAGCAGGGGCATCGTCAATCTTCTCCTCTCTCCTGACAATAACCCTTTGTCTTTTACTGACTACCTATAACATAAAGTAAACTGAACATGCTAGCTTCATCTTGCCATTGATCTTACCGATCGTGCCTTTTTCATGAAATCCCCCGACGGGTGATTCTTAGTGCATTATGTTCATTACAGAAAGTTTAGGGGAAAGTAATTTCATATCGTATTTTGTCTAGAAATGTAAATGAACTTGGTAAAAATGGTTTAATTAGAATGGGCATGTATATATTTCTATATAAGCGCGCAAGATATAAATTCTTATTGCCAGTCTCCATGCAGATATGCGATAAATGCATGATTATGCTTGGCAATCTAAGAGATGATACGACTAGTTAAACGATTATTTGAGCGAAAATACAACGATGTGAAATTTCACAGACAGATCGACACTATTTTCTGTACTATGGTTGATATTTGCTTCTTTTCATCTCACTCTTGAATGAGTGGTTTGCTACTTAGTTTATTTAGTTATTGCACACTATTTTCAGATAAGTATCGTTATTATTGGACTAGGCTCCCAGTCCCTAAAAGTTGACATCCCTTTCTCTGTTGACCAGGTCATACTCCAACTAAGTCCTCTATTTACCTGGTGAGGTAAATGTGAACTAATTTGGCCACTGGCCACATTGACCAACTATTGCCCGGTCACAGAAAGACGAAGACTGGAAAATACATATGAGAGCTCAGAAATCTAGGCTACATTACTATATAAGTATAATAGGAATGGCATGCACCTCTTAATCTATTGCCATTTCGTTGTCATTTCTCTCCGTCGGAGATATGGTAATTGCATTTAGCAAGGTGGTGCATTGATAATTGTGAAAATCGATTCCCTGTGCATTTTGTTCTATGAAATATCAATATTATCCATAGATTGTAAAAGTGCTTTCTTCCTTTAATACATAAATTAACGGTAGGCATCAAAGTATGGAATTTACCTTTAAGTGTTTATTCAGTTAATTGGATCTGATTGAATACAGAATTGCAATAATCAAGGATCATTGTTTTCATTTGGGTTAGATATGAATAATCTGTACCTAGGCTGCGTAGACTTGAAAACTTCAATATTTGTAGACCATTTGCTTTGTAGATAATAAGACACATACTCCAAAAAGATATCATAGAAATAATGAGTTAGGGAAGTAGACAATATAATATTTCGCCTATGATCCGTTTCATTATATCGTATGTAATTGATTTCAAGACTTTCTTACAGGTTGAATGCAATGATTTTGTACAGGTATACCCATTTTGTACTGAACTGTAGATTTACGAATCATGTACAGGAGCAAGTTTTTGAAATAAGATAATTTTTCATAAGATAAATCTGGTTTCATGTTTTTTATTCCAACTCCCCCCCCCCCCTACCCCCACCTACAAGTCACTTGGTTCCATCCTATAATATCTTCTTCTCATCTGCTGCTTTTTTTTCAATACATTTATGTACTGATAATCATTGGGATGTTTTGATATGTATGCAGCAGGCACATAGGATTATTGCAATAGGTAGTCCAGGAATGTGCTCGACTTAAGATAGGACTTTTGAGGTCAAAGAAGGCACTACCGAGGCAACGGTGGAGCTTGAAACACTCTGGACGTTATTGCGCCAATTATTTGTTTATTTTACGAGCTTGCTCGCATTTCCGTTCTAACGTATAGCGCATCCTTAATAAAGGACAATACTGGTTAGAAACATAGGTGGAGACGGTGAAATCGCCTGACCGAAACAATAACGCTTCAATTGGTCTGTTTTACACTTAAAAACGTTTCCATTATGATCACCTGCCAATAAAATCTTGTATCCCTGGCTTCATACGTGTGGAAGCGCTCTTTACGCTGTTCTATGGTTAATCAGCTTTTAACTATAGAGTTTAGTGAGATAGACGTATTTCTTCACCAACTGACTTTTGGTCGCAGGCGCCCTGTCTCCGCACAAATCAGTGTTCTACCAAAATAGTACACCCGCAATCCAAAATTTCACCTCTTGAATTGACTCTTTCTGGATGGCTTACCTCGTACCACAGTTGGCTGCTTCATACCAATCTCCGCTGTTGAAAAGTGTGGGGTATGGGACATAACCCCTACTCTTTGAGCATAGTTTGTTCTCTGAGCTGCCTGATCCATGGAGGTATTTCTGAAGGGCATTGATTAAGTGCTCAGCTTGGCTTTCCTTGACCTGTGATTGGTGGAAGGCAGTCAACTGTGATACAAGCTACAATAACATAGACCCCTTGGAAGCTGTGGTGTATGTGATACCCCTTTGGTTACTCGACTTTGCCTTGTAACACCTGAGGTGTATCATATACACCACGGCTTCCTTGGGGTCCATCTATCACATAAACTTGCTGTAAGTCAGCTCTTTCCCGAGTCTCACTGATATACCACAAGTTGATCTAAGTTCAGGTTTAGAGTAGTTTTCAACCAAACCCTTGCAAACTGTGCTGCCATCTACGGTTTGACAGAGACATCAAATCTACTCATCGTCTTGTATAGTTGTGGCATTATACGTTGAGAACCAAGCTAAGTTTACCATTGGACCTTGTGAATGGGTCTGTACCAGATATAGTTATCTCCAACATCCACGGTACCGATATGCTCAACTCCTACCTTCACCAGAGGATGGAAAATGGTGGTATGATGTCCATACAAAGTCATGATAATGATAGTACACCTCGATTAGTGAAATCACACAGAAAGTGAAACCAAATACCTTAATCAAAATATGTTTGTAAAACACCTCTAAATTTCAGCGATCACAATTTGTAGTCTAAAATGCATTTACAAACATGCACTTCTCATACAAATCAGAGTCCTCAAATTTGTTTTGGTATTTGTATTTGAAATTCAATTTCCTCCACGACTTACCACTGACTAGTCAAGACTTGGCATCAATATGGCAGAAACAGTGACAATAATGATAAATCAAAGTTCCAAATTCCTACGAGGGCATGGATGGGATTTATGAAAACTGCTACCAGCATAATGAAATAATAATGGTCAAATTAAAGACTTCATAAAGAGAGGTTTTGATCATAATTTATTTCATGGAATATACATTTATGTACAAAATTCTTAGAGTACTCAAATTATGTACAAAAAGCAAACCCAGGTAGAAAAGTGTACAAAACAATTCACCGATAATAAATACATGTTACTACATAATATGTTAAAACCTCTGGTTTTGGGTAACAAAGACCTGCTATTTACAGGTCATTCATGCAATAACATAAGTTGATATGCACACACACATGCACACACATACTTGATATGGAATATGGCTCTGGAGGTTTCAACACTGACATATAGGGGGCACTCAGAACATCCACGCCACAGTTCACAGCTGGTTACTTATAGAAATTGAGACAAGCTTGAGGCAAGTTAATAGAATGTGTTAGCAATGTTTATGTACACTGCAGAGTGTAACACTGGGTATTTAAGCAATACATAGCCATAATATATATATATATATATATATATATATATATATATATATATATATATATATATATATATATATATATATATATATATATATATATATATATATATATATATATATATATATATATATATATATATACATATATACATATATAATATGTATATATATATATATATATAAATATATATATATATATATATATATATATATATATATATATATATATATATATATATATATATATATATATATATATATATATATATATTTATATAACACTTCGCAGCGACACAGGATCTAGCAGGCAACCACTCATTATATATCAGGTCTGCACCAAGAGACAAGTATTATACAGCTATACAACAGCATGTTTATACAGTGTAAGACACATACATGGTCTTCTTTCAAAATGTTCATGCTCATAGCCAATGGGTTAAACAACCCTTTAACCCATTCATCCAAAATAAATAATGCTTGACCATCATATTTGAAGAGTATCAGTCATTAGTTGGTATTGGAATAGTTGCTAAATCAGCCTCCTTTGATTAACAAAGACCACACATACAAAACCTAGCACAACTTTCAATACATGAAATACTCACTGACACAGGGTTACTTCACATAACTGCTCATGTGCCCTAGAATTTGGTCTAAGACACAAACGGGCCATCAAAATGAATGGATGATTATCATTCTTTATAAAAACAGATAGATTACATTGGATGCAAGTAGTCTTTAATGGCCCGATTGTTGTGAAATAAAGCATATAAATGAGTAGGAAAGTCAAGGGTGGGATATCACAGAATAATACCTAAGCCATAAAGCTCCACACTATGTCAGATATGCCTATATACATACTGTATAATCATATATATATATATATATATATATATATATATATATATATATATATATATATATATATATATATATATATATATATATATATATATATATATATATAAATATATATATGTATGTATGTATGTATGTATAGCATGTGCCACTATACATAGGTCCCTTTACACACTACTACATTTGAAGGCCTTGGAGGTGTGGTGGTTGGAGTGATCATCTAGGGCAGAGTAGAAATTAGAGGGTTGCTCACCAGTCCTAGGTAACATTAAATAACTCTGTCCTGGCTTATAAAAAGACTAATTGTTTATGTGGGGTGAACTGTAGAAAATATTTCAGATATCTGAAAACTGAAAAAGAAACTCTTCCTATTGATTGCATAATACAAAATACTCAATTGTCGGTCACCAAAACCTTATAATTAATCATTGGTGACCAGAGACATTTTTTGTGCAAGATAAGTGTCAGAGTTGAGGTGTTCTCCTGATTCTGAGACCTCACCGGGAGATGGTCATTTATAAACTGACCAATCGACAAAGAGCTTACATAGCATGCTGCACAGTTATATTATACAAAACCTCAGCTAGGAATCTTGAATAAGGGTGTCCAACACTGAAGATCATGAAATATTTGGTGCCCAATTAAGAAAGTTGTTCATACATTAAGCATAAATATGTATATAATTTTTAAAAATGGACATCTTCGGCTAATGCCCTGGCATTTACATTGAAGTGGAAGGGTATTTTTTGTAGTATTGATCTATTTTGAAATTTTGGTAAAATGGGGTCTCATTTGCATGTGGGGCCAGAAATCAATTGAAGAGTGTGGAGAAATTTCTGTCCAGCAATTCAACAGGACTATGGTCAAAGTTTCCCAAGAAGGTTATTCTAGGAGCACTGGAACTTATGAAAATAATTTGATAACTAAGAAAGAATTTGGAATAGATTTGAATAAAATTGACTAGTGTCATGTTTCATATTTCTCCCTCAAATATTCTTTCTAACAGATATTTTTGTCAGTAAGATGTCGCCAACATAGGCAGACAGTGCATATTGACCATCTGCAATGATGTACGAGTTGAAGCTCAAGATAATTGAAACACAGCAGAAACTGCAATACATATTCAGAAAGTAGCATAGTAACAATGTATTCAAATAGAACATTTCATTACACTAAAATAAAACCTTATAATAGTCAAGCAGACATAATTGTTAAATGTCTCATATCATTTTTACATAAAATTACCCTTGTAAAACGAGTCTTTTTTCATCCCTTCTTTTCACCCTGTACCAATATAACATAAAAGCCACATTCTGGACATATAAAAAAAATCACTCATTATGTGTAAAACGTCAGAATTGTGACCAAAAGAAAGAAATCTACTTCTATTAGAATTTTGCAATAGTAGTATTTGTTCACCTGCTATGAAGGGTAAAGGATATAACAAGGAAAAGTTCCGAGGACTATTTCTCCTTCAATTGTTTTCAGAAATATGCTCTGGTTACTAAGAAAGTGCATCAAAAATGTATTGCATACAGGGACCGAAATTATCTGGAGCCAGGAGCACAGAGCATCCCTGATTTCTCCTACGGCTCCCTCTAATTTCTGCAGGGAGCCCAGAGATGTACTGGTTTCTATACACAACACCGTTAAGTGGCTTAAGAATATGCAATTGGGCTCCCAGGAAAAAGATTTAATTTCAAGCCATCATGGCATGGCATATCATAATAGGTAAATTATGCAATTGAAAAATACACACACTCCATGGGCTTTTGATCTCCAATGTCCTGAGTCCAACACGGATCCCATTTACTTTGATCTTGTGTTTCAAACTATATTTATTCTGATATATACTATACTTATAACTTGCAATACTGAAAATCAGTTATGTATAGCAGGAGCAATAAGATAGCGATAATAGCGCTCTGCCCATATGCGCTATTGTGAAATCACCATTTTTATTAAATTCTTAATTGAACTTGCTGCTGCTGTTCCCGTTCACCGCTATACTTAGATCAGGCTATCCAGGGCAGTAACGTAATTGCGCTATATAATGTTCACGCTATATTTAAGTGATTTACAGTATTCAATTTGGTTCATGCCTGTCACAGCCAAAAACATCTGATGTTTAGGTGATATCTTTCTGACAGAAGCATATTTAGGAAAATATATGAAGAAGAAATGTTATTCAGACCTCAACCCACAATTCTCCTTCAAATAGTTTGTGAATTTATGATTAATTCTAAAGGTATTATCAAAAGTACCATAGGTCCAGACACTCTTGTCTCCAAGCATGATTGGGTTACATGTACCTTGTGGTGATCCTTTTACGATATCACAATCCTAGGCACCATTACCAAAACTAAAGTGTAAAAATAATCGGTCGCCATCTGGCCCAAAATTACCTTATATAAACCAGAGCAACCTAAAAATTAATTGAAATAAGGTCGCCTAAAAATTGAGCAATTTCAAAATTATGGACAAATCATTCTTGGAAAATGGAAGGTAGAAATTGCTTTCAAATATCTGGAAGCTGCAAAAACAAGAAACACTTATTCCCAGCATGAGAAGTACGTAATTCTTGGCCAAAAAAATTGGTCCATCAGAAAAACCAGCTTTGTATCATACTGGGTTATAAATTTGTGAAAAAGTGTGAGACTTGCATCATTCCTTTGGGGACAATGTATCAAAGGATTTTACATCAACTTAGTTCTCATTCCTACTGAAAAAGGGTCTTAGTTTTGTTCATTTTTCCTAAAACAGAATCTCCCTGGTCATATCACAAAAGTAAAGAAGCACAGAACCAAAATAATCCATGTTCACCATAGACACCGCACATGTGTAAAGCAACCAGGCCAGCCTGCTTGTAGGTATGAGAGGTGTACCATCTTTCAAATGACTGTCAAAGCATACCTTTGTTGTGACCTAAACACCTGCATGTTTCACCTATTGCATTCAAGCTGGACAGCTAATCTATATGCATTACGAATTAGAACCTTATAATTGTAAATGAGATATAAGGTGACCTTAAACCCCTCAAACCAGTCTAGCAAATGTTGCATGGCAAGAATAAATGGAAATCATACACATACATACATAAGTATTTGTGTGTGTATATAAATATATATATATATATATATATATATATATATATATATATATATATATATATATATATATATATATATATATATATATATATATATATATATATATATATATATATATATATATCAGGGCTCGACATTGGTGCTTGCCCCATTGCCCCAGGCAAGTCGAATTTGTAAATTATAGCTGTGGGGCAAGTGAAAACTGCATCTTGCTTGCCCCACTGGGAAAGTACGCTTTGTATATTTCAGGTTTACTTTTGAGAATGTGTGCAAGTTTCGTGGTCTGGCATCCAAGCTTGTCCTAGAAAATATGCTTTCACATGCCAGAACCATGTTCTACTTGGTTTTAAATGAAATATTATAAAACATACAATTTTTCAAGGGCAAGTGAAAGTTGGAGTAGGGCAAGTGAAAATTGAATCTCACTTGCCCTACGGGGCAAGTCGCTGCAAAAGTTAACGTCGTGCCCTGTATATATATATATATATATACATATATACAAATATATATATATATATATATATATATATATATATATATATATATATATATATATATATATATATATATATATATATATATATATATATATATATATATATATAACTGTGTGTGTGTGTGTGCTGTGTGTGTATACAAGTAAAAACCCTTAAACTCCTATTAATAACAAATTAAAAGCCATCTTTGTACCTAAAGATAAACTTCATAAATGCATGACAACGTCCCATCTGTTAAATCTAAACCCATCCATGCTCATCCAGCCCTAAAATGCAAAATTGCAACAAATTCCACTGATGCCTTTTAGCCATAGTTTCTTCCATTACTTTTCACCCAATATACAGAACTGCTTGTGTATAAACTAAACAATATTTGGCTAATATATTCTAAAAAACACCATGAATAGAAATGAAAGACTCTCCCCTCTCTTTGCCACATATTTTTTTAGAGCAACAGTGTCCAAAAAGGGAAAATTATGAAAGTACTGTAGAACACACAATGTATGCGTCTGTTTACAACTAGCATACATAGCGTGTGGTTCCGCTTCGCTATATATAAAAAGGCTGTACTTTTTTCTTACTGTACTAGTGCTGTCAGCGGCGGCTACCGTCGCTAACATAAAGATGATGCGAAAACTCCCCAATTCCCTATATTTGGGACACGCATCCTATGTGTGTTCTACAGTATTTAAATCTTTGAGGCAGCAAGAAGTTGAGAAAACAGTCATAAACATGAGTTCACTTGTTGCAAAATTCAAGTCATGTTCATGCATAAATTCACAAAATACAGGAAGGAGGTTTACAGGTTAAGTTGTGATCAACGATTCCCTTCCAACATTTAAAAAAAAATGCTTTGATCTAAAAAAGATTTGACCAAAAAGGTTAGGAAGGTTTAGGATCTACAGACATGAATTGAAACAGATGCCTCCAAAACCTACCGAAAGTTCTTTTTCTTTTATATCACATCATCAGCGACACTTATAATAATTTATATAAGTTATGCAAACTACAGTGGATATGTATAAAGAGAACACCTGTTGTCATGGAAAGTATGTTCAACTTACACAGATGTTCAAAATATAGAGGTAATTGTTTGTATTTAAATGCTAAAAAATAAATCTTAATAAGTTTGTTTAGAATAGATGTTCAAGTTCACAGGTTCCATAGTATTTGCCAATCCGTTTAACAGAGTAACTGGTTTTCACTCCTGACTTAAAAGGGTTATTAAACCATTCTTGCTTAGAGTTGCTCTTCTATGAAGTGTCATGCAGATCCATTATGCTTTTAGTAACAACTTCTTTCCATAGAATTTGATTGAAATTGGCTTTGGCTTTCTGCCGCTGCGGTAGGAATGGGTTACTTTAAAGAATAGCCAAGATTCCGGGCTGTCTTTTATAATGTGTGTTTTGAGGTTTTCCTCATACCAGGCATTAAATGGTCAAGGTGGTCAAGTTAGTTCACATTTATTTCACCAGGTGGACAGAGGGCTCTGTCCGAATCCTATTACCAGCAGAGATGGGACCGTATGTAGCCATCTATAGAACATTCATATAAAACAATATTTAGTTTACATTTATCTCACCAGGTGGATAGAGGGCTCTGTCCGAATCCTATAACCAGCAGAGATAGGAGCACATGGTGCCATCTATAGGACATTCGACATAGTAAAACAATCTGGTTGATCAATTCAGAAGAAACTTTTCAAGGACTAGACGCCTAGTCCCTTTGAAGAGTAGCAGAACATATAAACCTTTTCTTCTTATCGAAACCTGAGATCCTTGGGGGAATGTTTTAATCCATCCCGGTTTTGAGGGCAAACGGCTGGTTAAACCATTAGTTCCTAAATTGTCCACCAGGGGGCGTGACTATACTGCAAAGTCTGGCGGCAGATCCTCTAGCGTGATTGGGTTGAACTGCAGTGGGCATAGCCACATGATGATAGGACCTGGAAAATATAATACAATCATTAGGTAAGGCAACATAGATCTTGGTGGCCACAGGTTAAAGGTAACGGGCCTAAAAGCAAGTTTTCTAACAGCTTTTGAAACATTAAAATTACAGGCCTGTGACAGGAACTGTATAACTGTTTTTTTATAGGCATTTAATTTTCACTATTTTCGCGCTCCCCATGATAGTACCAAAGTAACATCCTTCAAGTAAATATCCTGTTTTGTATCTGCATTGTTTGAGTGCTTGAATGCACCAATTTAAAGTAGCACAAATACCCTCCAGGAGGACCGTAAAGGGAATTTTTTTAGCACTCCAAATCAAAGCCGCATACAGTACGTAACGCGACTGTTTCAACAGGCCGGTTATATGTCTGTGCGCAATCTGGCCCGTTACATGCCAGTTTTGATGAGATGTAACAGACATGTTATTGGCTGTTCACTTTTACCTGTGTAGCATGTCACAACATAACCTCTTCTAACCACTAGAACTATGCAAGAAAGTTGCCAGTGACTTCAGGTAAGGCGGTGGTTTTCTGTATAATTGTGTTGGTATCCAAAAGAGACCTAGGCATGCTGCTGGCTCAGACCTTCATGGGGTGTGTTTAAGAAGTGTTTGGATGTCCAAATGACACCCAGGGACCCTGCAAGTTTGGGTCCAGTTCAGTTCAAGCCACCAGGATTGTCTATGCTAAACCAATATTTGCCAGAGTGAATCATGTAATGATGGAAAACTACCTACCTCTGCCAAACACCTCTTGCATTAATGTCATCTTTGGTTTCCGGGGACGATAGGGCCCCTTTTTCTGTAAATATTCCACTGCCGTCTCATCCCCAAATATAGCTTGAAGCTGAAATGAATACAAAATACATGTATTTGTAAAATTTTGAGGTCAAAATTCATTTCATTTTGAAAGTTCAACCGTAATATTCTTTTTAAACAAGGAATATTCATTTCAAATATTTCCCTTAAATGTCATATTGAATAACTCTCTCAGAGTTTGGAAAAGCTAACCATGCATGTTTTATTTCAAGTGTCCAATCAAAAGAACCATGTCATAAACCCTTTTTCTGGATATAAACATTAAGTAAGCTACCATTTCCACTAGTCCTTAATAATGATCATAATAAAGATGAAACTGGTGATATTAGTAATATAATAATAGCAATAATAATAATGATAATAATGATGATAATAATAATTATAATAACAATAATAATAATAATAACAATAATAATAATAATAACAATAATGATAATAACAATAATGATAATAATAATAATAATAATAATAATAATAATAATAATAATAATAATAATAATAATAATAATAATGATAATTATAATAATAATGATGATAAAAATAATAATAATAATAATAATAATAATCAAAATAGTAATACATTTTTATAAGATAAATTAAAATGCTAAGATAAAATCTAAATGTCTCGAAAAATATTGGACGAGAAAGTTGTACTTTCTGTTGAGATTAACGCCTCTTCTAATATTTTTGAAATATCACTCTCTTTGACAAATTGTGCTAAAACTTGTCAGACCATGACATGTACTCAAGATGCAGAGGTAATAATATCATCCAAATATGACATCCCTGTGGGGTTTCCACCAGGAGTAACTTCTCCTCGAGAGGATTGTCGCTCGAGGGCGTCCTCTCGGGGAAGTTATTCCTGGTGTAAACCCCACAGGGATGTCATATCTGTTTTATTATACCGAACAAATACAAAACACAAAAATTACAAACACCAGAGATTTTGGATAAATACTCATCGTCTGCCTTGTTGAACTAGTTTCACCGGTAGGTTACTCGGCAAACTCAGTAGGTGTTCGGGCTAGCGGTCACTATTCTTCCGGCTAGCGGTAATTATTCAACTATTTCATGGATGTTGCCGTGATATTATTCAACTATTTCATAAGCTGTTAAGGACAACAGCCTGTCACTAAGGAGTGAGGAAATCCTGACGATTAATCCATGGCCCTTGACCAACCAGAATCAAGAATCTTCATGTGAGGTATAATAAAATGGTATAAAGAAGTTGGCATAGCCAGTGTTTAACCTACCTGATCACAGCCGATTGCTAGGACAAAGATTCCAAATAGTATACATTCTATCACCAGAATTATGGAATGTAAGCTGAAAATATAGAAAAATTAGAACAATTGACAACCACAGTCTGAAAAAGGATTTACCAGGCTATCAATATCACATGGTACCATTATTTTTGAGGGCGACACAAAGATATTCAATAAACACCCATAAACATGTATCTATAAATCAAGAATATGTATGACACTATAGCTATGTCCTGACACTCATAGAGAAATGAAACACTTGTTAGTCTTAGGTTTTAATTGAAATGATTTATTTTTTTCATTTGCTTTCAATGCAAATTTAAAAGATATTGCTATAAGGCTTAAGATTGTGCCAGGCAGCTTTATTGGAAAACCCAAACCCAATGTTTTCTTTCTCGTAAAAACTGGCAGTCTTGATAGTAGCGTTTCCCAAAGAGCTGTTAAGTACTTAGCACTCTTTTCTGGGTATCGCAAGTCATCATTAATGATCAATGAGTGACAGGAGTCACAGGACCTACAGAATCAGGAGGTAAGACTGGACTGGTAAGGCCTAAAAAAAGTGTTTGGTTCCTATAACATCATAAAAGAAATATAGGTATGGTAGGAAGGGATTTAAAAAAAAAAATTTTATTATATTTATTCTTTAACTCACACGATTCCATGGAGTTGGATGGCTTCAATAAAAGTTTGCCTTGTTGTAATTGTCTATATGCATTAATTGTACTTCTGTTCATTCAGAAATTGATAATCTAATGGTTGGAGAATCAATATTTAGGACAGCGGCGCTATTTTTGGGTAGGAACAGTTCATTTTTCAGTAGGATTAGCCAAAAAACTTTAGGGTAGGGGACAAAAACTAGGTAGGGTAGGGTAATAGAAACCAAACATCTTTTTTTTTTAGGCCTAAGACACAATTTGAAAATTAACCTCCGCCAAAAGGATACCCCCAAAGGTAGATATTACAAAATGATAGTTTTTGAAATTTTGACATTTGTAAAGTTTCCTTGTACTGTTACTGCTCCATAGGCATGACTTGGTTAAAACATCTGGAGCATACACATGGCTATACCAAATATGGAACACAAAGCACCCTTGAGAAGTACTAGGACCAAAGCTGTTCCTGTTTAGTTTAAAAATTCATTCTACAATATTTTCTAATACATGTATTACTCTATCTGAGAATTTACGTTTAACCGTGTCAGGCCATGTATGACCTCAAGATTTGATGGAACATTTGCTTTACTTACATTTTTGAATGTTTAGATTCATGCCTTGAGCCAGCAGGATCTAGCAACCAAGCCAATGCAACCAGGAACATGGCATAAATACTTGCTAAACCTGAAACAAATAGATAACAATAGCTCACACCTCTAACATTGCAACAGAAAAATATTAAAATTATGCACCATCTTAAAAAGCATTAATCCAATCATGACTGAGAATCCCACTTGAAACTGTTATCTGAATTTTTATAGTTACTTTTAGATATAACTCACGAATTAAACATTGAAATTACAATATATTTAAGGGAAAGTTGTTGTGACTATCATAACACCTTCAAATCTCTCTCTCTCTCTCTCTCTCTCTCTCTCTCTCTCTCTCTCTCTCTCTCTCTCTCTCTCTCCCTCCCTCCCTCCCTCCCTCCCTCCCTCCCTCCCTCCCTCCCTCCCTCCCTCCCTCCCTCCCTCCCTCCCTCCCTCCCTCCCTCCCTCCCTCCCTCTCTCTCTCTCTCTCTCTCTCTCTCTCTCTCTCTCTCTCTCCACCCCCCCCCACAAACTCTCTTGCACTTTACCTCCACCCAAAAGATGATCTAGAAAGGTATCACCACATATAGCTTGGCTTTAGGCTTTATCAGGCAGTTACAGGGATGGTGGCAAGGTTTGAAACATAAGCTCCACCTATTGAACTTAATTGCATTTATGTCCTCCCTCCCTTCCTCCCAAAGGTTGCCTTAGGCCAATGGAAGACCACCAGATTTCTATAGTGTGAAAAGAGAATGAAATCTGAGCAGCAGACTAATGGTAACCTTTACCTGCAGAAAGAACCTTACTCAGCCCCGCTGAAAGGACACTTTATTTTATTGCCCTATCAGACAATAGGATTACTGTTACCATGGCAACAGCGCTGCTGCTCATCCAGGCCTGAACAGGCAACATCTTCGGGCAATTTTCCCTTCTCCTTAGAACATCTCACCAATCGTAACTGCTGACAGCTCTCCTTTCTACACTCCTTACAATCACAGTATCAATCTCTACGTAAATCTTAGGCATCTCTGTTCTCGCCCTTCTCCTCACCTTCCCCTACTCATTCCTATTACAGTGTTACAAGGTGGGCCAACACTTAACAAAATCAATATAATCACAGTATGGACCTTCACAAAGCTTTAAGTAGATATTCCGACAGTATTGACCTTATCTCAAGCTAAATAGGTCCAGCACATCGTTAAGCTCATCCCAAGCTAAAAGAGATCCTTTACAGTATTAACCTTTACACCAGTAAAGATATCCAAATTATCAGTCTTTTACCCAATTTCTGCTTGACAAGTTACACCTTGGTCTGTTATTTGTAATATGGCGACCCAGAGACTATAGAAACTAGGCTAGGCTAGAACTCTCTCATGTTCCCTTATGTGGCAATGGGATGAACTAATGCACTGATTGGAGTATCGACCTATATATATATATATATATATATATATATATATATATATATATATATATATATATATATATATATATATATATATATATATATATATATATATATATACAGTGAGGTTCATTGGCTATATATATATATATATATATATATATATATATATATATATATATATATATATATATATATATATATATATATATATATATACATATACATATATATATATATATATATATATATATATATATATATATATATATATATATATATATATACAGTGAGGTTCATTGGCTAGGCTGCTGGTGGCAGTTTAAATCCAGCACTGAGTACTCCTATTGCCTGTGTTGATGCAGTATAGGGAGCAGTACATGAGTCACTTGCTGCCAAAGCACTGCTTCCAATGTGAGACTAAAACATCAAAAGACGTAACTCATCATTAGCGACCAGGAGGAGGATCGTCGCTTCACGAGCCCCGTGGCGACAGCCAATCAAATTAGACCAGGCCTTACCATCTGTATTACAACCTCGACAAGACCATTCCTGCAGCTGTGTACTGGCCAGGCAGACAGTACAGTCAGCTTACTTTCTACTGTAGACTAGCTCCTAGTCTATGATTTACTTAGATATTGCTTTTCTCTGTTCTGATCTTTTGCTCAATATCTAGGTGTTAATTTTAGTTGATGTTGATTGATGGCGCCAGTGGTGGTCACCCTGGTCACAGTGGTCAGTCAAGAAATCCAAATAAACCCATGCTGGTCGCCTGGTGAGCCAATATAGAACTAAATATTGGTAGACATCTTAGAATAGTATGCAAACATTAAGTAAGTTATTAAAGAAGTGATAAAATTTCTTGGCCTAGGACTAGGCTATTTCTACTGCTGCTGACAATAACAGCAAGAAGCTATTAGCCAACCCTTAACCTAGGTAACAACACACTAGACAATATCACAGCAGGATTTTAGGGACTTCTCCCTAAAGACTTAACAATTACAGCACCAAAGGCGACTGTCAGAAGTTTTAAGCAGCATTTGAAACTGGGTGCCTATTTTTCAGGGGAGACCACAAATTACTCAGATTACGACCATGAACATGTATTTACTTGAAATAAGACATAACATCATTATGAAAGGCCATGGGAATTATATTGGGGTGTACAGAAATCAATAATATGGCTGCTTGAAGTCGACATGCATATAAAAGGCTCGCAAAGATTTAAGATGTCCTGAGGGGTGATTTTTGAGGGTTTGGGTGTCCAAGTGACGCCCAGATGCCCTGCTAGCTAAGACTGGTTATCACACTACACTACTTTGTCAGCTACTGACACTCTTGCTAGGCTAAATACACTACAATTTTACAATACCACCCTATACTTAATGCATCCCCTTAAACCCTTATCAAAGTAATGTCAAAACCCTTTTCCCAACAGACTAGTTGTAATAATGACCCAATTTTTAGGGCTTTAGGGATCTGTTGTTGCTTTTTATGTGTAATCCCGAAAACATCATATATCTAAAAGACCACAGAGTTTTTCATGTAAGAAGGGTATCATAAATGCAAAATAGGGCCTCGATAGACTGGTTTGCTGACAACCCCAAGATCTCCAGGCAAGAAAAGGGTTAACCCTTCCAATGCTGAGGCAACTTTTGTCCAAAGCACAAGAATGCAAAAAATCTTTGGTAACTATCTAAATCCTGTCATGTTGGTATTCAATGGAAAGCTCTTGATGCGAACTCTCAGATGAGTAACCATATGCTAGGGTTTCAGTCATTTTTCAGGTTTTTTGCATCATTTTGTATTGGCCAAATTAGCCACCAGCAGCATAAGGGTTAAAAAAAAAGGATGTGTTACTCACCTACATACATGAGGAACTGCATGAAAAACTTTTGGTTAAATTCTCCTACACAATTATTTATCCTGGAATTAAACATAGAATTCATTGACAAAACATAACATTACACATACATAAAAGAAATGGTAACTCAAATCAAATGAATACATTTATTTCTGGGCCAACGAATGTTTGAATAGGTCATAAATATTGAAAACCAGGTCACCCACTGGGCTTTCATTGTAATTTCTCCACCTCCAGAGTAAGGGTAGTCTTCATCAGAGCTACCATTTAAGGTTTGTATAGCGACTTTATTGAAAAATATGCAGTGTATTGTATACAAATATATTGTCTTGTTTTTTGGATCAATATGCAAATGCGATACACTAAAAAGTTTTCACACTTTCAAAAAGACTTTTTGGAAAAATTGCATTTCTCAATATGCATTCGGTCTGTTTCACTCTACTTCCCATTTCTTATTTGGGAAAAATATGTGGTAGATTATCAGAGAGGGTAGTTTCCTGGATCTGAGGTAGTTACGTAATTCACCTCTACCAAAAACTCCTAGTGGAAAATATCAGCACTGATTACTTACCATGGACAGTGGTGGTCCATGCGTCTGATGCACCTCCGACAGATGCGACAGTGATGTGCTCGCGGCGGCCGGTAGGTCTCGCATTTCATACATACCGTCCAACCATTGTTCTCCTGTCAGAAAATAAATAATCAAACATTGAAGACAAAGAAATAAGTAAAAGAAGTGAAGTGAATTTTGTTCATTATTACTTTTTACCATATTCAGGCTTAATTACAGGTATTGACCTTGATGGTCGTTTAGGGGCACTTGCCCCTGGAGCCAGTGATTTTGCTACCAGCTGTTAAAATATAGGAGCCAAGTTTGCATAAGGACATTTCAATTATCAAATGGAGCACTTTCAGAATGTCACTAGTGTTCATTTTTTTTTCAATTTCTATCTCCTCTTATTTCACCTGATAGTACGTCAGGGTGCATCTCAGAGCACATATTTTTCAAAATTTTGTAGGAGAGCTTCCACGCAGACCCCCTGACCTGGACAGTGTGCCTCTGGCACAATGTTACCAGTGTGCTGCACGCACCAGGATTTATTTGCTCCTAAATATAAAATCCTAGAAGCCCCGAGAATGATTGAAACACTGCAACTTTGGCAGTGGTGAGAGATAGCAAGCTGTTGAAATTAGAATTTTAACTGCAATGGTTAGGAGGCTTTTTAATCAACTGGGTTTGATATACAAGCAATGTACAAAATCTGAGCAATAGAAATTGCATGAAAATTTCAAATCCAAAATTCCATCTGTAAAGTTTTGCTGTGACGATTGCATTTATCATTACTACTATCATTACTACTATCATTACTACTGTCATGTCTAATTAATATGAAATGATCATCAAAAGTTCTTAAAAACCTTAATGACTTTCAGTTTAAGAGTATGGTCCACACCTGGTGTAAAATATTGACAAGTCACCACAATAGTGTTAATAGCATGAATGCTGATTACAAAGTTAAAGGGTTTGGACCAGACCTAGAGTAAAAAGGTGTCACTTGATTGCAATGATGTTAATAGCTAAGTACTGATTACAAAAACTAATAGGCCTATCCTTAAACTAAGGGTTGTCATTTCTAATCAGCATTACCTCTGCGTCATTAAACACTTTTGACGCCTATTGTACCTGTGTTATAATTGCAATGTACCTTAAGATATGATGTTATATAAGGTCATGTAGATAGGTAGCGAGACAGTTAAGAATTAGAGTTGACTGATAAAGGGCTAGGTGGTTAGATAAGGATCCTGTGAGCTAGAAGCGAGCTAGGAAAATTCCTACTACATGTTTTCCCAGCTGTGGAGTTTTTCTCAACTTGGATTGGAATACACCAAATATACCACCAACAAGAAATACAGACTCTCATTATTGTTGAACTCAGTAACACCCCCCAACACAAGTGTTACATACATGGAAAAGGCTATCAGTTAAGTATTTTTTTAATCTCTTTTTACTAGCAAATAATTGGTTCAGACAACCACAGATAAACTATAAGGAAATGGAAATATTTTACATCAAGACCAGGTCAAAAGATCTTACCTTTTCTGTTTTCTTTTGGCCTGAATGCATATCAGAGAAATCTAGGTTGTTCTTGGGAAGAGGCACGATGCCTGGGTCTGAGAAGACTGCTCTTAAATGTGACACGGTCAGCAGAAATAAAATAATGTTGAAGGCTACCACATTGAAGGCACCCCAAAGCCTACAAGAGAGAGAGAAAAAAATGCAGAACATAAATATCATGCTTAGGGTTCAAAATTAAGGATAAACCTTGTAGCAATCCCAGGTCATAAGAATTTCAAATACAGAAAACCTTGCTACCCTCAGAGCTTGGACGCAGGCAAACTCAAATCTTTACCTATCCTGGGCAAAAGCGCTGGTTACACATCATTCCCATCTACTTAAATGTTTATAACGTAACCTTAGATTGTGGTTATCTCAGACTACACCTTTCCTTGGTCCACATTTGTCCCAGGTAAGCTGTGTTTTCTCTAGAAATAGGCAAATAGGCAGGACAACAACATTATGGTTCCAACATGTCCCACTAGGCACCAGGTTAGCTGGTCATCCTTTGAAGAGTCAAGCCCTGCTATCCAAAATCACACTTTTCAGCCATTCAAGTTCTGAGGCATAGTCTTAGCCAGCAGGGTGTCTGGGCACCATTTGGATGCCCAACCTCTCAAAAATTACCCTTCGAGTCACCCAATTCTTTTTGAAAGGAAATTTGTGAAATGTCAATTTCAAACATATATATTTTTCTCTTTTTAAATTCTATAAGGATATCAAGCCTTATTTCACTAAGTAAACACGTTATGGTTGATATCTGATTATAATGTGGTTTCGTTTGAAAAGGGTTGCACAATTGCCATTTTTGGACACCCTGATTCTAGATCCTGGCTGAGACTGTGGCATCAAGCCCTGCTGTCAGGGTCCTGCCTCAAGTTATGGCACCGCTGTTCCTGCTGTCACTAGCAGCAGATTACGAGTGTTACTAATCCAGTTAGTGGCGGAGATGCTCCAGACAGTTAATGTGTGCAAATACTCAATCCCGTTGGCAATCCAACCTTAATGGGGCTTCTGCTGCATGTGACAAGCAAGTGATGCTGAACTTAAGGATGCACACACCTTTTTAGAATATTCTCATTTTTTGATATGTTATTCCTCAAAGGATAAATACTTAAAATTGAAATTGGTGCTCATATGGACATTTATTTTTGCTAGGCACCAATTAATATTTTTCCAAAAAATGGCCGTTTTGGAGTAATATGTGAAAAATATTCAATATATATCTATACTGAATTTCAAAATAAAAATTAAATCCATTCTAGAGAATTTTGTTTTGTTTTCTATTAAGTGTTTTTAAATTGGCTCTTTTGAATGGGGGATGTTCCAAGTTACTTTTTTGTACAGAGCTATGACTGATAGGGTACACATCTTGTTTTTTGCAAGATCAATAGAAAATGACACAGGAATTGTTTTCCCTATTGATATATTATATAACATTCCTGGTTGGCACAGGAAGTGTTGCCTCTGGATGACGTGCATCCTCGAGACCGAAGCTACAGGGACCCATCCAGCCTGTCCTGGTAGTTTCCTGAAAAACTCCTTTTCGGACAGGCAAGAATCTTCAATTATAACTTAAATAATCCAATATGTTCTTATTTTTGCAAATGATCTTGTAAGATATGAATGAAGTGACAATTGCCTTTTTGACACAATACCCTATCAAATGTAGTTGTACTGATATGCAGTAGCAAAGTAGCTAAATCAGGATGGGCAGAAATTTTGATTACTGTTTTAGGAATTTTTAAATCCTAGCTAAGACCCTAATCAGGCCTAATGACAGCTGAAAATCTTCCCCTCTACATCATAGAAAGAGGCACTCTTAGGACATCCAACAATACATTTTAATCCAATTATAATCCAAAATATGATGTGTTTGAGACTTAAGTAGTAGAGAGTAAGTAGTCAAAATACAAGCAACCTATTTTCTTACTTGTTGGTATCACTTACACAAAGCTTGGCAGGAACTTAGCCAGGACCTGTCAAGCCTGCTTTTTGGACAGGTAGTTTCCTAATAACCTTCTTGTTCGACAGGCAAATCGTTTTTTGGAAAAAAAAAATAATCATGACTTATGGGGTGTAGAACCAAATATTATCCTAACAGACCATATTCTCAGACATTTCAGTGAAGTGTCAAAAGTGCTTTTGAACACAATATTGAATAAGCTATTAATTGTAGTTGGTATAAGGATTTGAAGTAGCTGAGTAGCTTAATCAGGACAGGCATAAATTTTGTGACTGCTGTTTCAGACAAGAAATTAAAAACATGACTCCTAAGACACTGGAGCTAGTAAATAGTGCAAGATTACTAGTCATTCACCAAACCAGCATGGACAACAGCACCACTTTGTACAATTTAGTAGCAGTGTTCCTTGAGTATGACTCCATTTGCATATTAATCTATTCAAAAACTAAGTGATAGAGTAGGCCATGCCGTCAGGTTCTAAGCCAGTATTTAGAAACCATATACAGTGTTATGGGAATTATATTGAGGTGAAAAATATTTAATCATATGCTTGAAATTGACATTTTTAGAATTTCCTCATACAAGGTTTTGGGTGTCCTAAAGGGTGATTTTTGAGGGTTTGGGTGTCCAAATGACACCTGGAAACCCTGCTGGCTAAGACTATGCCCGGCATTGGCTTCGGCTGAAACTGAAATTGAAGCACTGAATCCTCAGCATGTCACCTGGACAGCAATGCTTATCTCATTTGTATACCCTAGGCCTAGAAGCAACAGTTTGAAACTGGGCTCACTTACTGTCAAAGCCAGCATTATATCATAGAGTAGATAATAGACATATAGATTTTTATTAGGAAGAGTACTGTTCTACCTAGGCTTCATATTTTTAATCTTAGATTATAGCGCATAGCTTTGAAAATACCTGGGCTTGGAAAACACACTATGTTCAGTGAGAAGCTGTTTCTGTGGCTTCAAAGTAGTACCGGTTCACAGCAGCTAGTGAGCCGGAACCAAATCCAGAGTGAAGCTCCTGAGCCGGGACCAAATCCAGGCTCAGCAACCATTAGAAAACATGATTTGTATGTCATTTCCACAGAGTTGTAGGATGATTTTTTATCACTCAAACGCGCTATAATAATTAATAGCCATTAAGAACCGCCACTGAGCATTGGTGCAGATTTATAGCCTCGCCGAGGGTGTTTGTTGCAGCTTCAGCTTCAGGCTTGGTGGCCTCAGCTTTGGCAACAAACACCTACGTCTCGGCTATAAATCTGCACCAATGCTCAGCGACAGATCTTAATCCCTATGTTTGTTTTGGATCCGTAACCACATAACCAATTGCATCCATCACATTGCCATTTCCATGCTTTAGCCTTTACCAGTTTACAATACATGATTGTTGCAAGAGGCCAAGACTCTCCATGTGCTCATTGCATACCAATACAATGAATGGGGATGCGAGCGCATACTAGGAAAGTAAACAGTGGGTAACCTAACAGCAGACCCGCCCACCCACAGAGGGCGGTGTACTGATGACATTTCAAGACACACGAATCTCGCCAATTAAAAAATAGTGTTCACTGTCTATGCTATCGTCACACCCACCCCATTTATTATGATTGGCATTAAGAACGCTATGACAAAGACACACGTAGTCTACTTACGTGTCCGACATGGTGGGGATAACCATGTGTTTGACAACCACATAATCGGCGTAGAATACAGCAGCATAAGTGAGAATTAAGCAGGTAATACCACAAGGATCTCCTCTAAACACAACCATCTTTTTGAGGAACTGCTTTGATACGGAGTGCCGACAATGAGGACTGTTGATTGGCTAACGGGACGCAAGCGACATCTATAATCGTAATATTGCACTAAAAGGGAGGTCTTATTATTATTGCCTCCAATGTGGTGTAAATAATGTGGCCATAGATAGCATATAGTAAACTATACATCGACCATGTTCTAGAGTAAGAGTTCCTCGAAATAGGGTGTACACAGTGCCTCTCTGGGTAGGATGAGAAAATCAAAATAACTAAAGCCTTTTACAAATTAAAAAGTGTTTAAGAATCTACGATGGACCAAGTGTGAAAGCGAATAAAAAACTTTTTTTTCACGCCCGTCTTTTGGGGAGGATTAATAAAACTTTATTTTTCCGACCACCCAGGAAAGGATAACTTTTTTACCTTCCCTCTATCTTGGATTAAGAAAAGAATGGATATGTAACGAGAGACCAATTACTATATGCCCTATAGTTACATGCTAGCCTCATGCCAGGACTAGCAGATAAGGCAGCAGCACGAGGTCACGTGGGAACAAGGACCAATCAGGGCTCCCGCATCGATTACATTACAGAGAAACCTTATCTCCACCACCTGCTGGGGGTGCCCAGAGCACCTATTAGCGACTATTAATTGACACTGGTTGAGGCTAGCATGTTCAGGTTGACCGGCTGGTTTCCATTCCATGTGTTGGTCTTCTAAGCCTCTATTATGACGGATCAAGTGTGAGAGAGCAAATAAAAACTTTATGTTCACAACCGTTTTGGGGAAGAGAGAAAATAAAATTATTTTCAAGACCGTTTATTTTGGGGGAGAGAAAATAAAAAACTTTATTTTCACGATCATTTTTGGGGGGAGAAAATAAAACTTTATTTTTCCCCCGCCCATTCTAGAGGTAGGGTAAATAAAACTGTATTTATCCTCCCTCTACAGAAGGAAGGTAAATGCATTTCAAGACTGGTTGCTTGGCTCATTTCTTTGGCAAAGGTAACCAATTAATTTGCGAGCGTCGCAACAAAGACCACGTGCGTATCCTTTGGTATATCATGGAATATCTTTAGTACAAAATGTAAAGCGAACTATGGACAAAGTGAGGACGAGAAAGTTAAAAACTTTATTTTCACAAGCATATTTTATTTTTTCGGGGGGGGGGGGGTAGAAAATTAAAAACCTTTATTTTCACCGTTTTGGGGGAGAAAATAAAAAGATATATATTTTCACTGCTTTGGGAGGAGAGAGAATTTTTTAAATATATATTTTCACGACCATTTTTTGGAGAGAGAAAATGCAAAACTTTTTTATTTTCACGACCGTCGTTGGTGGTGAAAATAGAAAACGTTTTACTTTTACCATTTTTTGGGGAGAGAAAAGAAAACTTTTTTTCCGACCGCACTTATCGCTGGTTCACGAGGAAGATAAAACAAGTAAGAAAGTACACTTTTGACAATTTTGCCTATTTTCTAGGGGATCTTCTAGATGTACTTGGCCAAATTTCAAGCAATTCGAAATGGATGAAAGAGCCAAAAACATTAACTGTTCGTGTGCGCTTGAGCTTCTACAATCAGGGGCGGATCCAGAATTTCATAAGAGGGGGGGGGGGGGGGGGGGGGTGGGGGGGTCACTTTTAGTTCTTGCGGAAGCCCACCAGGAGTTGGAAGATTTAAGTTTAGGGGTTGATCACTTGTGGAGCCATTGAGTTGTTAATGTCCAAAGGGTGGCATTTGTGTCATGCATAAAACAAATATGTATTTAAGTTATCTCAATTTAAATTCACAAAAAAAAATTAAACCATGGTAATGACAAGATGACAGAAAAAACAAGAACGAAACAAAGTTGGTTATTTAAATGAAGATCCTATATCCACAACTATGAACCAAATCATTAT
>OZ012689.1:36966123-37174158 GCA_963942565.1 Maea johnstoni
GTATATTATATAGTATATATATATATATATATATATATATATATATATATATATATATATATATGTGTGTGTGTGTGTGTGTGTGTGTGTGTGTGTGTGTAATGTCTCCATTATTGATAGGGTCCTTTTACTGTATTTACTATTGATATTCTATGATATGCTTAAAGACACGCACGTGGTCTTTGTTGCGGACTCTCGCAAATTAATTGGTTCCCTTTGCCTAGCCACCACTGGAAACAGTGCTTTTTCTTAACTGCATGTGTGTTAATCAGTAAAGTACAAAGACTTATTGGATTTTAACTAGAACAATAAATTTGTGAAATAATGCTTTGAACTATTTGGACTTCTAGAAAGAAGAATTTACATCTAAAGGAATTCAGTGAGCATATTATCACCTTTACCTGAGTGTATTGGATTTAGGGTTAAAGTTTTAAAGTGTTTAAAGATGTTCTTCAACTAGTACCCACCAATTGATAAAATGGTTTCGAAGCACAAGTTTATTTTGATTTGCACTATGTTTTCTCAAAATATCTAGCCAAGGCTAAGGATTTCTTTATTTTTTCTCTACGCATTATTTGGCCAGAATGTCAATTCTTCCTAATATTTAACCAAAGTAAAATGTCTATTAGAGGCTAATTCCTTTCTCTCTAAGGGATAAGCCGAGGTCAGCTTCTCAGGAAATGGACGACTCTTTGGCTTGAAACAGACATGAATTTGATCTGTTGAGGACAACCAGTGCAGTTTGTACATAGTAAATTCAAATTGGGCCACCGTGGAAATTTGTAAAGGCAAAATATTAAAGTCACACAGACCCATGGTCTTAGCCAGCAGGGCTTCTGGGTGCCTTTTTGGACACCCAAACCCTTAAAAAGAACCCCTCAGGACACCCAATTTTTTTAGTGTGGAATTTCTAAAAATCTCAATCTCAAGCTTATAATTGAAGTTTTCCCCCCCTTATAATTCCCATGACATTGTTTAATGATATCATGTCTTATTTGGATGAATTTGTACATGTTTATGGTCGAAATCTGAGTATATTGCTATCCCTCTTAAAGATTTGGACGCCCAAAAATTTTACAACTACCAATTCTAGGCACCCAATTTCTAAATCCTGGCAAAGACACTGCACAGACCTGTCTATATGTTATATTCATTTTTGAGGATATCATGTCTTAGAAAGATAATCCATAATCCATCTAACAATATGTGATATGGTATGGTGGTATTTTTTTTTCAAAATGGCTAGACATATCACCAGTTGAACATCTGGATAAACTGATCCACCGAGAATCATGGGTCTGTCTTTAGTAAGGGGTGTCTGTTTTCAAGCTGATTGGATTTCACTTAAGTTAAGCATGAAAGTTGAACTGCACAATAGATTCGCATCCTGTCACTTCATCCTCAGTTAAGAAAAGTGATGTTTTGATATCCATGGTCCCTGTCCACTTATGATCTAGTGCACAAGTGACATCTGTGTCGTACAGGAAATCATCATGATATTGTGGCAATTAGTCTCTATGTGAAAAGTGTGTACATATGCATTACATGTGCATATTCAGTTTGTTTAACTTTGTTTCCCTCTGAGCATCCCATAGCAGATGCATACCCTATGATGTAATTGAAAGTAATATAAAATTACAATTACTTTTAAGACTAGTCAATTACTATTACCTATTACAGTAATAGATTAGCCACTAAGTAATTGATTACTTGCTATTACATTAAAAATGGCAAATTACTATTAATTTTTATATTACAATTACAAATTACCCCAACCCTGGCCACCAGTCATTGCTTGAAATATATCTTGGACCAATATAACTAATTGCTCATCTAAGAATATATGCACTTTAATAGCTTCCTTCTGTAGAGGGAGGATACATAAAGTTTTATTTACCCTTACTCTAGAGTGGTCGGGAAAAAAACGGTACCCCCAAAAACGGTCGTGAAAATAAAAAGTTTTTTATTTGCTCCATCACAATTGGTATTTCGTACCGCTGTCCCGATCATAAAACGAAATTATAATTTGCCATGCAGTGCTGCCACCATCGGATCCAAGACTAATTTAGAATTCTAGTACATGACTCTACCGCCAGAGGCGCTAACGATATTTTTAAAGGGACTTCTTCAAAACAGCTCACGGTAAATACGCTTTCACGATGCTTTTTAAGACATCGAATGAGTCTAGCCAGCGTAAATTGAGAAGATAAAGAAATCACGCATTGTAGTTGTAGACCAGACAGTCCAATGCGTGGTTTTCGGTGCTGCTATCGCTATTTAAATGAAGGCATGGCTTTGTTGATATTCGAAGTTCAACATGGCTGACTGGACGCCATCCGTAGATGATTAATTCTGTTTCTGTAATCAGACCCGAATAACTCACGTATCAGATCCTGTTAATTGCCCTTTTGATCATAAATTCCCGTCGGCCATTTCTAAATTGCAATTGCTTTCGTGCAGATAACATGCTTTTCTGTAATTTACTCCATGAAACTCCATTTTAATGGAGATTTCTCCCAGATTCAAGATGTTGACCTAGTTGTTGGCTGGTTACCGGCCGGTCAGACCGCTTCAAAGATACCGCAAGATCGTGTGTAATGTCAATTGCCGTTGGTTTCATAGCTATTCATTTTGCAGTGGAAAAACAAAACTCTCAAACCCATGGTCTCGACATGATGGTATGAATATTGATACATGTTCACAGCTGAAGCATGGGAAGTGGGAGGGTCTCTTTCATGGTCACGATGTTGACATGCTGATACATAGTAGCAATATACAGTCAACATTGTAACATATTTGTATATACAGATTAACAGATATACAGGTTAACAAAAAATGCATGTCAATGTCTCCAGATATTTTCTCATTTCTTACTATATCGCTCCAAGTCTTGTGTGGTTTGGTTGGTTAAACTTTAGAAGTGAGTTAATGGTCCAGTAAATAAGATCTTTACCAACCTTTAGGCAAGGAAATAAGATAAGAAGGTAGGAAAAATATGAAAGATCAGGCTCATCTATTGAGCAAGGGCCTGCCCTGATGGCTGATTGCTATCAGTCTTTCACCACTGCCTGAGTTTGAGTCCCACCTCTGGGCATGTGATAAAGTTGCCAGTGACTATGATATTGAAATTATCAATTAGAAAAATATGATACTTTTTTCAGTGTAACAGCTCTTTTGCATACCTTGATTCTATCCTGTTCTCTGCAGGCAGATGATATTCTCATAAATCAAGTTGGATATCAGCTCTCACACAGATATATCATCTATTTATAGTCAATTTCCCTCCTATGTGTTTTTATACAGCATGATTTTGATGATAATGACAATCAGATGACAATGCTGATAATGATAACGATAGGAATGAAAATAATATTGATTATAATGATAATGGTGATACTAATAGTAATAAAGAATAAAAATGATAATGATATAAATAATAATGATAATAATTAGAATGGTGATTATAAAAAAACATTGAATTCAATTTTCTGAATATAATAAAAAACATATATGGAAGTTTTGTAATTCTTTTGAATGTCTGAAAATCATATTTTTGTGCCCAGGTTCAAAACATGTTTGTCTGTGGCAAAAAAGGTATATATGGAAGTTTTGTAATTCTTTTGAATGTCTGAAAATCATATTTTTGTGCCCAGGTTTAAAATATGTTCGTCTGTGGCAAAAAAGGCATACGTTTTACAATTTTAGTCACATTCATAGCCTGCCCCAGAATTATATTTTCTACACTTGATGGCACAAACTTTATCATATTTTGTATACTTGAACATCCCTGCCCAAGTTCTAAGTGTTATTTTCTGTTGACTTTTTTCAGGTGAAGATGCCATCACCGTACAAGAAACGTTACCGGGAGTTTGAGGCTGCTGCAGAGCCGGAACCACAGCCAGAGTCAGACTCCTCCGCCTCCCAAGAAAAGGGGTAAGTAGTGTGGCAAGTATTATAACAATCAGACAAATAGGAATCATAGCTTAGTAGAAATCCTAGACCTTTTCTTGTTTGGAATAATTAGTTATCTGCAACATAGATTTGGAATTGTTTTATATTTACACAGACTTATTGAACATGAAAATCTACCCTCAAACATGTTTAATTTTATAGATGATGAGGTGTTTAAAAAAGCATTCTCTTACTAATTAAGAAAATATATTGTGATCTGAAAGTTCTACGAATGATTTGTTAATTTTCAAATGAAGTTTGATATGGTGACAGCCTGTTGGGGTGACAGCAGTCAGTTGGTGCGGAGCTACACCTTCGCGTCTCTAAGCTACACTGGGCATTTACACGATAACCTCAGAAATGGCAATATCACCTGTCCTTTGTACAAATGTTAATGGCAATATGTACTTTGCATATATGCTAGATAGTCCAATAATAGCAGGGTAGAGGAAAAACTTTGTCAAAATAAGCAATCACATAAGCAATGGAAACAAAGTGTAATTTCATTTTGCGTGCTTGTGCATTTTTAGGGCAAGTAAATTGTAGTAGAAACTTTTCCAACATGGCAAGTCCATCCCAACCCATAGGTCCATCCCTGTATCCTTGGTAACAAATCAAGGCATTATTATTTTTTGTTTCAGAGATGCCCAGCAGGCCCAGAAGAGAAAGAGGACTGAAGCTGACAAGCTTGGCGATGCGCTTACCCCTGAAATTGACATGCCAGCAAAGAGGAAGAGGACAGTCCCAACCATCGAACTCAGGCTGCAAGACTGGTAAGTTATACAGTCAAACCTCTATTAAGCGACCACCCAAGGGAAGAGTCAAAAGTGGTCGTTATATCTATTTCTTGGCTGTGCTGTGCTTTAGAGATATATTTATGTTTGGAATTTCTGTTTATTGTTCCTTTTTCTTGTACCTTTTTTATTGACCCAAAATTGGCAATTGTAAAATTTTGGGGCCTTCAAATTTTTAAAGGTGACCACAATATACTCAGATTTCACCCATAAACATGTATAAAATCATCAAAATAAGGAATAATATCCTAATATCCTTTTGCCTGAGATTGACATTTTTAGAATTCATCACAAACATTTTTGGGTGTCCTGATGGCAGATTACACTTTAAAAGCGTCAACTTCATTAAGTCATTGTCTTGGCCAGCAGGGCGTCTGGGCGTCATTTGTACACTCAAACCCTCAAAAATCACTACTCAGGACTCCCACCATTTTTTGTTAGTAATTTCTAAAACCACAACACTGTTACATGTCTTTGTATAGTGACTCTTCTGTTATTGCCTTTTTGTCTAGGCTGGAAGAACATCTTGAAGAGAAAGAGGAGAGCGATGTCTCTAAAATCATCCTGTATGATAACTACTTAGCTGCGTGTATTGACAAAAACTTCCAAGCAGTTGAGCAGAATGACTTTAACAGGGTAAGAGAATGGGGGTGTTTATATCAAAATGGTATTTTCGTAGAGTAGATATACAAAGCTGAGACACAAAGTAGATAAAATGAGTTACAATCAATTTGCGGATAATATACTTCAAATATAGTTTCAATTATATATGTAATTTTATGCTCATCTAGATTTATCAACTTTTAATTTCCTTGTAATAATTTAGTATAAAGACGCAAGTGGTATCTTTGATATGATTATGTTGTGGTTTTGCTTGCAAAGTCAGTCTGAAATCAGACTTCACATGTGCCATGTTTAACATATTCACATCTGGTGCAGACTCATGATCTAAATAAAATTATATTTTGAGAAATATTGTTCAAAGTGTAAATTGTGACTTCTGTTGTATCGATATTCAAATATTTTTAAACTATTACTCTGTTGTTCAAGGTTGCTAGACCATTGTGGACACTCTATAATTTAGATGCAAATGGGTTTAACTTAGGATTTTCTCTTTCAGTTTGTGAAACAGAAGTTCCCCAAGGGGGTGGCAGTTAAGGAGACCTCCCCATTTCACAGTCTTGTGAAAGAGAAGAAGCTCAAACCCAAGAAGAAGCGGGTACAGGCCGAGACCCTGGGCATGAAGATGAAGGATATTATTGAGCGGGCACTCACCGACTCTAGCAACCCAGTATCCTTTTGTGATGACTGCAACTAGATGGCACTGACAGCCATAAATATTTACTATTAAGGGTTATTCAAAATACTTAAAGACTATATTAAGAAAATTCATGTATGACATTGAGTGAAGATTTTATTGGTCTCTCTTTCTCTAACTCTCCCCTGTCCTTATATATTTAAGAATAGTATCTAGAACAAGTGACTTACATACTGTAATCAATCTTTTTGTTGTAACCTCATTTTACCATTTGTGGATCAATGTATTTTATATTTATAGGAATGTCAAACTGAATTTGATGACTATGCATATTCGTATTTCAAAATTATCGGCTGTATCACTGTTTACAGAAATTGCCAAGTCAAAATACTTTCAATCACTCGGCAGCCTTGGGGTTCATCCTTTTTGACGTATTAACCTTAATTCTGAAAGAAAACTGGCGTGCGTTTCCACACTTTGAAGACAATGATTGCAACAAAGTATCCAGCTCTTCGTATCGACCTCCGACCAAAGATCCTCAAGACTGCGTTAGAGAGAGGGGTGCGGTATGGACACCTCATCCTCGTAAGTGAAAAGCATTCCCATTTGCAGTTATGATTATAATTATTTATATTATTCATTCTCAATTCTCCTAGATTAAGTGCTTTCTAGATTTTACCCCAACCAATTTTTCAACCTATTTTAGGGGATATTTCTCAGCTTAGTCATTAATAGATAGTCAATGCATCTTGCACATCGTGAGTGGAACAAGTACTTTTATTTCCTTTGTTGACACTTACAGTACTGGGCTTCTTTCCCCCACACCATTTAAACATTGTGTGTAACAGCAAAATCTTGGTTTCTTGGATTGAAGCTGTCTTCATGCATAAGGGCTAGGTGTTGCATCATGGTCTTATCCAGCAGGGTGTCGGGGCATCATTCGGACGCCCAAACCCTCTTAAATCTCACATCAAGAAACCCGCCAAAAATTGTAAGGAATTTCTTAACATTTCTTAACATGTATGTCAGTTTCAACCAAATACCTGAATATCTTCGCAATAATTTGACTCGAAACACATTGCAGAAGAGCGTTATGCTATCTCTCAATAAGTTTATATGTTACAGTAAGAGTGTCAAACCAGGGATTTAGTCAAATCCCTAAAACTTTCAGGGATTTTGTCAAATCCCTGATTCACTCAGGGATTTGACTAAATCCCTAAAATTTCCAGGGATTTGACTAAATCCCTGAAAATAGGAGGGTATTTTTTGACTAGTTTACTGGACGCATTTCAGTGCTTCCTTGGATGGTTAGTTGAGTGATTCCTGACTATCAAAGTAATGAGGATTTGGCTTAGTACTTGGTATTGTGCTGAATAATTCATGCTCAACCAAACTTTCTTTCTTGGTGATGATAATAATTAGTATCATAATGGTATTTATCATTTTCATTGTTATCATTATTGGTAGTATTCGGAATAGTAGTAGTAGTAGTAGTAGTAGTAGTAGAAGTAGAAGTAGTAGTAATGGCATTATTTATCATGATAATTATTTCTATTATTAAAATTACTGTTATAATGATGATAATAATTCTTCAGATAATAATGCTTATAATGATAATGCTAATAATGATAACAACAACAATAATGATTAAAATAATAATAAAAATGATAATAATAATAATAATAATAATAATAAATGGTATCATTATCATTATTATTATTATTATTATTTTTATTATCATTACTATAATGATCATTATTGTTATTATTGTTATTATTATTATTATTATTATTATTATTATCATAATTATTATTATTAGTAGTATTAGTATTATCAGTATTATTAGTATAATTTATTATTATAATTAGTGTTAGTATTATCATTATTATTGTTATTAGCATTATTATTATTAGCATTATTAATAGCATTATAATTATTATTACTATCATTATTTTTGCTACTCTATTATTATTATTATTATTATTTTTATTATTATTATTATTATTATTATTATTATTTATATTACTAGTTATCATTATTATTATCAGTAATATCAATATTATTGATATTATCATAAATACTATTATTATTGATGTTTTCGTTATTATAATCACAATCATTATTATTATTTTTATTATCATTATTATCATTATTATTATCATTATTTTTATTATTATTATAATTATTATTATTATTATCATAATTCGTATTATTATTCTTATAATTATTTTTATTATTATTATTATTATTATTATTATTATTAATATTATTATCTTTATTATCATTATATATTATAAGTATTATTATCATTGATATCGTCAACATTATTTAGATTGTTATTGTGATGACAATGTTCATAGAAGTAGTTTTATTATCATTATCATTATTATTATTTATTATTATTATCATTATTAATTTTATTATTATTAATCTTATCATTAGTATTAGTTTTATTGATATTATTATTATCATTATTATTATTATTATTGTTATTTTATTATTATTATTTTTATCATCATCATCATCATATTATTATTATTATTATTTATATTATTATAATTATCATTATTATAATTATTATTATTATTATTATTATTATTATTATTATTATTATCAACATTATCATTATTGTTTTCATTATTATTATTATTATTATTTTTATCACCATTATTATTATCATTATTATTATTATTATCATCAACATTAACATTGTTTTGATAATAATAAGTATCATTATTATTATCATTGTTATTATTATTATTATTATTATTATTATTATTATTATCATTATTATTATTATTATTATCATTATTATTATTACTATTATTATTATTATTATTATTTTATTATTATTATTATCATTAGTATTGTTATTATTATTTTGATTATGATTATTGTTATTTTAAGGGTAATGATGTCTATGATTAAAGTAGTAGTAGATGTGGTAGTAGTAGTAGTAGTAGTAGTAGTAGTAGTAGTAGTAGTAGTAGAAGTAGTAGTTGTATACTGTTTCAGGCCTTATTCTAGGGTTATTGACCATTAGTAAGATAAAATTATATTGAAAGAGAGCTCACAGAACTTCAAATACACATTCAAAGAAGCAAGAATGGCCAATATCCCTAGAATCAGGCCAGAAAACAGTATACTTCAACTACTACAGGCTGTAATCATCATCACCATAATCCTTGTAATAACACTAACATTAATAATGATAGCAATAAAATAATATTGATAATTATAATACTAATAATAATAATAATAATAATGATATTAATAATAATAATAATGATAATGAAAGTAGTAATTATAACGCAAATAACGATGATAATAATAATAATGATGATAATGATAATAACAATAATAATAGCATGACAGGGTTTATATGGTTTTCAAAAGTCCTTGTGCTTGTGCCAAAGTAGCCTCAGCATTGGAAGGGTTAACATAGTACATAATGATAATGATGATGATGATGATGATTATAATAATAATAATAATAATAATAATGATACTAATTATAGTAATAATAATGATAATAATAATAATAATGATAAAAATAATATAATAACAATATACTACTACTACTACTACTACTACTACTACTACTACTACTACTACTACTACTACTACTACTACTCCTGCTGCTTCTGCTTACAATGCAATATTACTACTATTAGTACTACTTCTACTGTGATCATCATTATAATAATAATAATAATAATAATAATAATAATAATAATGATAATAATAATAATAATAATAATAATAATAATGATAATAATGAGAATAATAATCATGATAATGAAAATAATAATAATAATAATAATAATAATAATAATAGTAATAATAGTAACTACCTATAATTAAGAAAATGATTAATATCATTATGATACTAATTATCATCACCAAGAAAGAAATTTTGGTTGAGCATGAATTATTTAGCACAATACCAAGTACTAAGCCAAATCCTCATTACTTTGATAGTCAGGAATCATATGTAGCACTCAACTAACCATCCAAGGAAGCACTGAAATGCGTCCAGTAAACTAGTCAAAAAATACCCTCCTATTTTCAGGGATTTAGTCAAATCCCTGGAAATTTCAGGGATTTAGTCAAATCCCTGAGTGAAACAGGGATTTGACAAAATCCCTGAAAGTTTTAGGGATTTGACTAAATCCCTGGTTTGACACTCTTACTGTAACATATACATGTTAATGCTGTTAATGAAATCTGAGTATATTACCATCTCTCTTGAAATATATGATGCCCAAAAATTGTACAATGCTATTTCTGGGCACCCAGTTTCAAAGCCTTGGCATCATTTATTGCAGTGTGACCCTTAATGATATTAATAAATAAAAAGCCTAAATAGATAGCAATTTGCTTATTTCGGATCTATGGAATCTCATCTTCAAGAATATGTCAATTAGCATATTCTGAGGAGACCCTGAAGTGTACCCTGCAATGTCTTCAATGTGTCATATGGTAGTCCAGTACCCATACCTTTATCTTCATGCCTCTTAATTACTTGATTTATTGGTTAAAAGATTTTTTTCAAATGCATTTTTTATAGGTGAAGGGTATTGGGGCGTGCGGATACTACCGGCTGCCAAGTGACGATGCTGAGGAGGAAGAGGAGGAAAAGGAGAAAGCTGACAAGTCTGAGGAGAAGGAGAATGCAGAAAAGAATGGGGTGAGTAGCCTCCTGCATTCATGGATTATCAAAGGCAATACACCCCTTAACCCTTCCAATGCTAAAATTACTTACATCCAAAGCACAAGGACACAAAGATCTTTGAAAACCATTTAAACCCTGTCTGGTATTCTTTGGAAAGCTCTTGCCGAGTGCTCTCAGATGAGTACCCACGTGCCAGGGTTTCAGTCAATTTTCAGGTTTTTTTGCATCATTTTGTTTTGGCCAAATTAGCCACCAGCAACATGGAAAGGATTATAAATGTTTGGGCCTCACATTTTTGATTGAATAGCACTGGCAATTAGAGAATTACTTATATCTTCAATTTTGAGTAATTTATACATTACTTCAATATCAAAACATCTTTTTCGGGAGGTACTCTATGTATAATTTGGGCGAATGCATGATTTGTTATTTTTGTTGAAATGTTTAAAATGTACACTGCAATCTCCTGATTGCTTTTCTAGGATGGAGAAGAAGGGGAGGAGGGAGAGGAGAAAGGGGAGAAGGAAGAAGGAAAGGAGAAGGATGCAGATGAGGAAGAAGAGGGGGTAGAGGATGACAAGAAAAAAGCCTCCAAAAGGGGGCCCAAGAAGAAAAAGAAGGGTAAGAAAGATGAGGAGGAAAAAGAAGAGGAAAAAGAAGAAGTGAAAGAAGAGGAGAAAGAAAAAGGAGATAAAAAGAAGAAAAAGTCCAAAAGCAAGAAGAAGAAGAGTAAGTAGTTGAGAATATTGAGGGTCTTAGCCAGGATTTCAAAAATGCCTGTCCAAAACAGCAATTTCAATATTTCTGCCCGTCCAGATTTGGCTTCTAATCTACTTCAAATCCTTATACCAACTATATTTAATAGCCTATTGTGTCAAAAAGGGCAATTTACACTACAGCTATGCACTAGAAGATGGTTTGTTAGTAAAATTGAAAAATATGCATAGAAAATTTTGCCTGTCCAAACAGGAGGTTTTTAGGAAACTACCTGTCCAAAAGACAGGCAGGACGGGTCCTGGCTAAGGCCCTGGTTGTAGCCTGTTTGCACAAATTTGTTATGTCCTCTTGCAAGTAATTTTTTTCTTTCATGCCCCCTCATCGGTGCTGTTTTAAAATGGTAGTTTTATGTGCAAGAAAAAGCACTCACTGTGAATGAAAAAAGAGTTGGGATGGTTTCTTAGTTTTAGGAAATATATGTAATTTACCTTTGAAATAGAAAAATGCACAGTGTTATCTTTGAATTAAAAGATCATGTATAATAATGATGATGACGTTTAAAAAATTAGTAATAATAATAATAATGATATGAATATTAATAATGATAATAATGATGATAATGATAAAAATAACAATAATAATAATAAAAATAATAATAATAATAATGATAATAATGATAATAATAATAATAATAATAATAATAATAATAATAATAATAATAATAATAATAATAATAATGATGAATGATGGTGATGAAAGTGATGGTATTATATTGAGAACTGTCCTAGTTCGTCCTTCAATCAAACATCGCATGTTTTATTCCAGAGCCCAAACCAGAGAGCTGGGAGGGTGGTCAGAAGGCCAAGATAGAGGACACATTTCCTCTTGCCATGACCTTTATGGTTGAACCCAAAGAATCGTCAGTTGGAAAAATCAAGAAATATATACAAAACTGGTATCCTGAGGCAGATGTGGATGGAAAGTAAGATTGTCACTGTATATTTGTTATATTGAAGTCTTATTAACTGTTACTTAGTGTGATATGATATTTGTCATAGGCCTGAAGGCTGATAGACTGGTTCGAGGGTTTTAGCGTACTGAATTCCCGAGCCTGAAGGCCTATGGCAAATATCATGTATTGCCTTCAGAAACAGTCTATAAGGTATTTACTATATCGCTCCAGATCACATTTTTTTCACAATACCATGTGCCTTAAGTTAAAATTAGTTTGTCATCCTTCAGGCCTACAATAGATATCATACTCTGAAAATCCTGACAAATACTGAATACCTTCAACATAGTAATAGGCAATGTGCTGAACCCCACTGAATACTTGTTCTATTTGCTTATACTTTAAACACAGGATAATAGATTGCACAGGAATAGAAAAAAAATATTATCCTTATTATTGTATGTGATGTATAAAAAAAGGTCAGATAACTTCATGTTCAGATATTTTCTCTTTTTCTTAAAGTAAGTGTACACAGTCTTTTTGCATTCATCTTACTAAGAGTACCTTAAGGAGATACTTGGTTTATATCAGCCAACTTTTATTTATAAATATATATATATACATATATATATATATATATATATATATATATATATATATATATATATATATATATATATATATATATATATATATATATATATGTATGTATGTATGTATGCATATATATATATATATATATATATATATATATATATATATATATATATATATATATTTATATATATATATATATATATATATATATATATATATATATATATATATATATATATATATGTATATATATATATGTATATATATATATATATATATATATATATATATATATATATATATATATATATATATATATATATATATATATATATATATATGTGTATATAGATTTTATATTCTTGGTTTGATTTGTTTCAGGCTTAAGAAGGTGCTAGCCAAAGGTGTAGATAAGGGCTACTGGGAGCAGATCTCTGGGAGTGCAGGCGGGTCAGGATCGTACAGACTTCTCATTGATGAGTTTGACCCTAGCAGTGGTAAGTTTAGCTAACCGATCCACGTAGCCTGACAGGCTGATACCATTAGTGCTAAACCTTTTCATCAGCGGAGATTGTCTGTATTAGTGTCATCTGGATCTATGAAACTTTTGACTATTACTTTGGTCTTTTGTTAATACTCCTTATATTCAGATATTTTCTTAAAATGTTCTGATGAAGATGAAATTGCTTAGGAAATCTCAGAGAACGGAATAAACATTTTAGGGTAATTTGTTAGTTTGGATTTGAACATTTCTCCTTCAGATATTTACCAAAATATGCATTTGTAAGTGATATTATTGTTTAAACATTTGTACCATTTAAGCTGCTGACTATATGCCCTATATGACTTTACAGTTGGATTGCTTATGTGCTGTAGAATTAAACCAGCGTGATATTTGGCTACATTATGTAAAGGATAGGTATGTGATTTTGAAACTGTGATAATAACTTCAAGTGATTCTTAACTTAATTTGATATGTATATTGAATATGTGTTTTTAAAGATGTTCACAAGTATACCCTTCATTCACTATTTATGGTTCAAAAGATGGAGAGAGGGACAAATGGAAAGAACAAGGGAGAGTTGGAGAAAGAGAGCGGGAAAGTGACCAAAGAAATCATTGTTCAATGTCATATGTGAATTTTCTTTTTATTTCTATTTTAGACAAAGACTTTGATGAGATGATCTGCAATGCTATCATAGCTAGTCATGAGCCAAAACAGGCCTCTGCCAACCTCATCAAGAAGTATGTCATGGAATTTCACCCAGAATTCAAGGTCGACGCGCGACCTTTTCTGTTCAAGAAAGCCCTCGAAAGAGCTGCCGCTCGTGACCAGATAAGGTAATAATGACCATCTCCTGCATATTATTTTACAGTACTTAATCATCAGGTATATGTGCGTAAGCTCAGGTGGTATATATGTCAGTAAATATACCCCTGGATGAATGGATACTAAGATTATCAACTCTGATTTGCAGTATTTATTTAGAGTAGCTATGAGAGACAGAGACAGAGACAGAGATGTCATCAACAATGTTCTTGCATCAGCATCCAAAAAACAAAAAAACTGAAACCTGAACCATCTTTTCAGACAAACCTCTTTTTGTTGCATAATTATACCTCTTTTTGTTGCACAGTTATTATTGTTACTGTTATGATGTTTGACATGGAAGAACTGATTAAAAATCTATTCAAAAATTTAAAAAATCTTTTCAGACAACTCTCAGGCTTGGGTGCCACAGGAACGTTCCAGCTTTCCAAGACGTACATCCCGTCCCCAGCGAAACTGGCCGGAGGAGAAGACGAAGAGGTTCCAGAAGCAGACAATGAAACTGACAACGAGTACAATCCCAGACCGACAAAATCACGAGGAAAAGGGAAGGGTCGCAAAGCACAGAAGGAGGAACCAGAGGGATTAGATGACTACAAGGATCCCTACAAGCCCAGGAAAGGCCGTCTAGTTCTGGTTGGGAACACACGGCGCCGGCGTTGAGCTCATCACGTCACCCATTCACCCTCAAGTCACATCATCCATCATTTTTGAAAGTGCACTGATGTTCATGATACAGACACTGTGTTTTTGTTCACTTGGTAGGGAGGGGGTATCTAGAGATGTCCGTCTACAGAGAACTTGAAGGGAACAGATCAGTAAAACCACAAATCTACCAATTGCTCTGGCAAGTACAATAAGCAACAATTTGTTTATAAAAAGGAGTAGATTTTTTGGGATATTCTATGAAGGTAAAAAAGGAATTTTCATCAAGCTTTTTTATAATAATAATAAAGATGATAATAATAATAATCTTTATTTAAAGAGGGTAACTCAGTCCAATGGTTAGGATCTTCCCTGAGGCCCGTTTATAACCTTTCTCCCTTTTATAGAAGATTTCCATGTCTGTGCAAAAAGAAAAAAGTTTCATCTGCCCTAGATGCATTTATTTTGGAAGAAAAAAAGTTAAGTATTTTCTCTCAACATTTTAAGATATTATGACCATTTTTACTCCTATATAAATCATTAAACATTTTATCCGATCAGTTGGCTTCAACACTTGTTCAAGATTTTAGTGAGTATACTCTACCAACAAGCAATTTTCAAACGTCCCTTTTTTGAGTTGATGAGTGGGATCACATGACAGGTTGTTTTCAAAAGCACACCTTAGATATTTCAGGTATTCTGATGCATTTGCCCATTGAATATGTAACTCAGAGACTTTTCAGTTGTGTGTGTTTTGGCACTTCTGAAAAATCACAGAAAACCGGTGATTGGCATACTTTTTAAAATTGACTGGATGTCTAATTTATGGTGCCCAACAACTCCATTGTTTTAAATGAATCTCTTTGTGTATGGCAGATACAGGGTTCATAGTTATTTAACCAGAAGTAATATTATGACTAGGGCCAAATGCAATGCGTCACTTCGTGGGTCATTGTTCTTAAGCAGGAAAATTACGTTTGGGAATGACCTGGTGATCATACATACAGCCTTTGAAGAGGACTTTTTAAAAGTTGCTTTATGACTTTGATTAACAATGTTAGTCCCAGTTAGATTGTTTGAATTGGTAAGCAATGAAAACCTTTATTCTCTGTCCATCCAAACACCTTTACTCTGTTAGGGATCATGTGCTTCCATTTTGTCAAAAAATCATAATCATGTCCATCTGGTGATAATAAGAATAACTGGTAATAGATTGCTTTGCATTATAATTGGAAGGTGCACACACGTCGTGGGCTTTTCAATTTTTGTTTTATTTATCTCACCAGCATGTTATTTTCATTTTACTTTTTTATCTATAGCAATAAAATTTGTCTGGCTCTCTTTGGTGATGGGATTTCAGTCTAGATGGTGCCAACAGTATCAGAGTAGCTGAAAAATAATCAGTTGCACAAACGTGTGGATATTTCTGGGGAGAACTCACTGCCAGTGAACATGGGAAAATGGGATAAAAAGATGATCATACCACGTTTTATAATCATGTATTTACTCCAGTCATCAGACAAAACTCAACCTGTTTGAGATTTGATAGTATACTGTGTTTCTGTACTAGAGAAAATGTTAAGTCTATTTGCCAAGAGCTATAAATGAAGCTTTTAGAGTTGTATTTTAATGTACACAATTTTTATAGCTTTGAGTGTAATAGGTGTGGAGTGTGGTGTTCATTCCAGTGCCGTTTGTAAGGATGTGGTTTATGTTCTAGAGTAGACTGTCAAGTGCACAGCACTGTCACAGTGCAATTGTAAAGTAACCACCAGATTAGATATCAACATGTAGCCTACATGTTCTTTAAGGTGTCCAGAATGTTTAGTTCTTACCTTGCCCACCAGAGGACACTTTGATGAGTGTTCATTTTACCCAGATTTGGGTTGACAGTTTCTTTGTTGATGTCCCATTGTTAAGGTATCACATTCAATTCTCCGTATAGCTGGTGAATTCACTCATTACTTGTATGCAGAGGTTGGTATGAATACCTTATAAATGCCATCTAGTCGATTGTGTGTTGCAATGCACACAGATAGCCAAGGAAAAGCAGAGCAACATTTGTTTATACACATATTTGATAGTGCGCTAAACACTAACATTTCTTAACTCACTGCTCTGACATATACCTTTGCATTATGTTAAAATCATTTCAGCTTTTACTTTTTTACACATTCATATATAAAACTTAGTGTGTTTGTTCAAAGTTGTAGTACAAATGAGAAAAAAGTTATTTGGCTATATTTCTGTGTTTCTTTGATTGAAGTATAGGTTCGGTACTTCTAGAAATAGAAGCTGTTGTTACTGTATACTTATCTTAGAACCAGTAGTTATTCTATTGTTGTGTCCTAGAATACAAGCTATATTTCTGTGTTACTGTGTAAAAATGCTAGGCATAATCCATTACCATAATCTTACTTAATAGATAATAGTGTTACTGATGATAGTTTTACTGATGATATATGTTGTTTAACCTTACACAAATGCAAAATTAAACATACAATAACAAACCATGCCATTCTAAGTCAATGTGAGTCAAAGTGGTCATAATCAATATTATTCTCTGCCTTTAGTATATTTTGTGATGTTCTGTCACAAATATTTTGTCATGTTTTTCGCATACCGGTATTTTACATGTGATAGGTATTAATTGATTCTGAATTATGATTTTATGAAGCAATTTTATATTACCTAACTTCAGAATCTCTAACTTGATTTTACTCTCCAGTTTGCAATTAATTGAGGTATATTTTATGACAACCAAACAATAGGTGACATAAGTTAGCAATAGTACATATGGTGCTATGTTTATAAATGTATTGACCATATAGACTTCCCTCCAAGGAGATGTCAGATTAGCATGTTGATAGAACATAGCTTCCGTCAGAGGGTCCAACAAACTATTCTTATTCCCAGACCACACTTTAACGTCCTTTTTTCTAGCATGAATATTTGCCTAATAGACCTACTGGCCTGCTGCAGTTCTGACCCCATTATATAGATATAATAGTAAGTTCTTAAATGGCAAATTTCTGGGCCAATTTAGGTATCTCTCTAAATGGTTGCTATTGTATGGTCATTAGCAAAAGCTCTCTATAAGATTTTGGTAACTCATAAGAGCTTACATGGAGTCTTGTTTCTTTTTAATTTTACAACAGTTGGATTGTGATGCGGTAATCATCTCATAGGTTATCTTTATGTTAGCCTTGATGTTGGGGTAGCATACTTTTATCACTTTTGATAAGGTGATTAACCTCAAACTAAGCCAGTCCATAGTAAGAATTTTCTTCAAAGAAAAAACAGATTTTTAAAGATACATACTGCTTATAAATTTTCTGGGCTGCTAATTCTCTTTGAAATTCTTGAATTGTACGTTTTCAGGCAACAATTTATTATTATTTATTTTCGAAACATATTCTGTGTTTCATTTGAAGATAAAAAATTGCATTGTATTCATCGGTTTTCACCTCCTGCCAAAGTTGTATTACAATTTTGTTGAAGACATTTTAAGATTTTTGTATGAAGACGCAGCATTAAATGGTGCTATGGTAGGCGCAGTAGAAGAGAAACAGCATTGTAGAGTTGTCTCAGTACATGTATAGTGTTACCAAATACATCTCCGTACGCAAATTTAATCTTGACTTTCTTATTATTTGTTTCTATAACAATGTTACGTGTATTAAATTTATAACCCATTCATACGTTTGGCTCCCCAAAATATCTTGTTGAAATATTTTTGGCAAAAGAATCTTTATGAAAATACTAGTAGGCAAGTTTTTCAGAAAACTATTAACTGTTACTAAAATCAATGCTATTGTTTTCACTTCACGTGCAGAAATTAAATGTGTAACAATAAACTCAAGTTTTTGATCCCACTTGAAAATTCTTAAAGATTATCATATATAGCTATTACGATTTCAACAAAATAAATTGAAAATTGCCTGGTCTTATCAATTGTACTTTAAATGTCTTGTTATTCATATAACCTCTCAGAATTAGATATTATTCAGTAATTACTTAAATTACAGTCTCAGGTTCAAATGAACTAACAGATACTAAACTATTTACACGCTTGATCGAGCGGTATAATTTTGAAAACATACTTAACTTAATTTTCCCTCATTAAAAACAACAACAAACAATGCAACCCTTTAGAACTGCATGCTTGTGAAAATTTATCCCATAATAAATAGAAAAAAAAGAAAAAAGAAAAGAATCTATGGAACAGTTGCTCTTCGGCTTTTTCATGTGCAAGATTGATAAAACACTATGAAGATGCACTTCAAAAAAAAGTTACGTTTTTCGAAGTTAGTTCATGTTTTGCATCCACATTATTGAAGCTCATTTTTAAAATAATGACTGCTCCCTTGAAAATCCGAAAGTGCGGTTGAGCGTTTAACGACAGTCAGTCTAGAAAATGGCGGACGGGAGAGCCGACTGGCGGTTGGATGTCTTTCATTGAACTCTTGTGAGCAAGTCTTCAATTTGAAGTTTTACTTTCGACTCGGTTGGATTATACAAACGAGAATAACATGGGTGCTATCGTATCTCGATTTCGGGTAAGTAGAGTTGATCTGTTAAGCTTGTCAATTTATTTTTGATTCATAAAACATGTTGACGTGAATTCGATTGTTATCATTCACATTCTCAACGCTGCGGAAATGACAGCTGTCACTGACAGTGTCGGAATGAAGTCAAAATATGTAAACTGTCCTTTGAGAGACAACCGACGGGATGAAGACGAATGGACAGTTTACACAGCACCCCATGAATGCATAGTATTAGTGATAGCCACAGGGGCTTGTATCGTTGAGCGGTCACTCGTGAGTCTGAGGCTGGTACTATGAAATAGAGTCTATATTACTAGTACGGCTGTGACTACTGTGATCAACGATACAAGCCCCTGTGGTGATAGCCACATTCTGAAACATGCACATAGTATTTCCAGATGGTTAAAGTTCATTGCTATAACATTTCTTCATCTGAGATATGTCTGTGTCCAAAATAATAATGCACTGTTTAATAAATGCGAACTCCAGGGGTGCGCAAAGCGCACATTAATTCAACTGTTGCAAATTAATGTGTTCATGGTATGCAGTATTTAAACGGAAGCTGGAGACTTCGTAACCAAACTCGTTCGTACCCAACAGCTTTCGTCACCACAATTTCGTACCCAAAGGAAATTGATTGAATTGGGTAATGGCCAATAAATCACATACTTTATAATTGAAGTCAGGTATAGATAGGTGGAAAATAAGGAATTTGTTGGGGAAAATTGTGTTCTTTACTTCTTGACAATCTTGTGTACGAAGTTAGCGGTCAATTTTCCATCTAGCTTTCGTTTCAATTGACAAGTAAAATTGTAAGCATTGAAAGAAATCTTAAATTTGCGAAGTATCCGATTTGATTTTAGATTATAAACGAACATTTCTAGTGCCCCTATATCTGCCTTAGATGAGCAACCACTATCTATACTGGTCCAAATGTCTGCCAGAACACGCTGGTCGCGAAACCGGAAGTAGCGCCATTTTGAAGGTATAGACTTTTTGAAAGTATAATTCAATGCGTAATTGGCGTGCGGCATCAAGAATAAACAAGTTAACAACATATAAGGTAGGCAAGTCCCTTTATTAGTATCTATAGCAGAGGAATGTCAAGTCAGGTAGGTGGACAATAAGGATTTTGTGGGGGGGAAATTATGTGCGAAGTTAGCGATCGATTTCCATGTCTTTCCAATATCGGCGAATTTCGGCCACGGTGTGTGAGCTTTGATCGCTATTTTCGGAAAATTTCGGCCACCATCAGCCAACGAAAATCGTTATTAATAAAAAGTGTCCGATATTTGCGAGACTTTGGTAGACGGTTTTATTATGCAATGGTAACGAAATCTCTTGGGTGCGAAGCTACTTGGGTATGAACCAGTTTGGTTACGAACGAGTTTGGTTACGAAGTCTCCTGATTTCATTTAAACATAATCTGAGAGTCTAAATATCCAGCAATCGGAAGGGACTGAATAATGAATGTATCATATGCTTAAATGATAATTCTCTTAAAATCTATTTCTTGAAATACTAATTTACAATTTGTATATGTTTAGATATATTTGCTAAACCCAGCACTCAGCAATTTTCTTGGTATTAATTAGACAGTTTATGTTATGATATATTTCATTTGATATTTCAGGGGAAACCAGACACAATTGAAGTCCTGGAAGGAATTGAAAAGGTAATGTATTCAAAGGGGTGCTTTTTATCTGTCCATTTTCATCAAATGGCCAGATACAAAACCATGCATAGCTGCCCTAACACACTATTCAGCTCATTGAATTTATGTTTGTATGGGTTCAGACAATAGTGGTATAACTGGTATCCCTATTAGCCCACATTAGTTCGCATACAGAAATGGACTTGTCATCCTATCAGGCTAGCAGAAATAGAAATGCATCATGAGGATTCATGACCACTGCAACCAAAACAAGGCTAAGAAAATTACCAACTTAGAATGTGCATTTATATGGCTTGGCTTTACATGACTACGTGTTTGACTAGTGTTGGGAATCAGTCCTAATTTCAAAGACTGATCATCAGTCTGTCAGAGTGATTGATGATCAGTCTTTAATTGGAGATGTTTTTGCACAAACTTGCAGGGACACCAGCTATTGATGATCAATGTTTATAACTTACTTAAAGATTGATGGTAGATAGGAAGTATATGCTGTAGTGAAACAAGACTATAAGCATAACATTCTTTTTATCTAGTAGTTTGTAAATCTATCTCCCTGTCTTAGAAATGTGGAAATTACTTCATTTGTATCTATATGAGGTAGCCAAATGCAGCATCTCCTTATGGTGTCATGATCGATCATCGAAATTGGAGATGATCACTTTGAAAGTTGATTATCCTTAATTATGACAACTGATCATCATAATCGCACACCCCAAATAGTGAGATCTTCGATTAATTGATGAATCGGAACATAACTATGTTTGACTATATATCATTTTGTAATAGGATTTAGGACCAATCAGTTATAGAAAAAAAACTAATGGCTATTTAAATTTGGAGTATCCTGCCTTGCTGGGCACATGAGAGATTTCTTAAAACATCAATTTGATGTATAAATTGAATTTTTCCACCTCAATATGATTCCAATGGCACTGTTTAAGGATAGTATGCCTTTTTTCAATAAGTAATTACATGTTTATAATGTTTGTAAGTATATTGTGGTCTCCCTTGGAAAGAATTTTACAATGGCCAATTTTAGGCATCCCCTCTCTAAATCCTGGCTATGACCCTGCAGGCTAAAGGTCAGCTTGTAGATACCTATACCTGTGCCTGGGTAAACTAAGTTAAGATATTCGGTTTACAGTCTTGTATCCACGGAAGTGCTCACATGACCTTCCTTCCCTAGCCAGCCTGTACACACGTAGACCATTTCAATCCCCTCAGACTGAGGGATATTCCAGAGCAGCTGGGAACATATAGTGTGCAAGCTCTAACACTGCCTTATATAATGCTAGGTACGCATTTTCCAGCTGGGTAGACTGAGGTAATATGGAATAAACTGTCTTGCCCAAGGACAGACCAAAGTATTCAGGTCAGGAATTGAACCAGCGACCTACTGATTACTAGTCCAAGAGCTAACCAACTGAGCTACTTATGTCAGCCAGCAGCCCAGCCAGAGGTTCTCAGCACCATGACCTTTGGCTGGGCTGACATTTGACGAGGAGGCTTTTCTGCAGACGAAACTCTGTCAACATATCCCAGCACTTAGGTAGTGGCCCATGAAGTGATACAGATAGGAGTCCCTAGTCCCTACTTGTATTAACCCATTAATACTTAACCTGTTAATGCTTAGAGCGCCCAAAAGCAGCCTGATAATATTGATGAAATATTGCGTCCAAAAGTAAAGTTGGAATAAACTTTCAAGGTGGAATATAATTCTGGACGTTACTAATAACTTTCCTTCAAATATTTCGTAAAATCCTCAAAAGTATCATAGGTTCAGATGACAATGTTTTTGAAAACTCTTAAAAGCATGAATGAGTTAGGAGTTCCGCTAGAAATTGTCATCAAGATTGATAATACAGGCCAGTGCCACCTAGGATCTACTGGTCCTGCAAATCTTTCTTTAATATAAAAAGAAAAAGACATTGCATAAAATCCACAGAAAACATTTGTTTTTATTTATTTCATCTTCATTTATTTCAAAAACATTTGGCACATTCTTGAGGGCAAACTTGTTAACAAGAATGGCCCTAAATGTTTACTGGCCCTGCAGGACCAGTTAAGGTCTTTTTTTACTCAACTGGCCCTAAGCCATTTAAGGAAATTTTTACTGGCCTCGCCGCTTCGGGCCTTGGGACCACTGTTAACGCCGAGCCCTGTAATACCTTTGACCACAATTTTGGAACTAGATATGATTTTACTAAATATTTGTAAGAGTTGTGGTAGTGTCCTGACTAACATTTCTCACCATGATTTCTCTTGAAAGATTTCACCAAAATTGTCAGGCGGATTTTGGCCGCTGTAAGCATTAATGAGTTAACTTACTCAAGCTCCGAGTAACGCTATAGACTGCCTTAAATACAAACCCGTCCAATATCCCCTAGGGATTTAATCCATTCTTTCTCAGAGATCATTGGAGGTTGAAAACAAGTGAAAATGTTGTACACTTGGATTATTTGGGTCAAATAATGAATATATTTTCCTGAGAATAAAGTCTTCATATGCCTCAAATATGATTGATTATACATTATTCACGTATTTTCATATTATTGCATACATACAATTTTTAGGCTTTTAGTGTAGTCAATAGAATTATTATTATTCTGAAAGTTATAGCATTATCAATCAAAAGGAATTTTTGAATGCTTTTTGTCTCCTTCTTTGGACTCAATCGAAGTGTTTTCGCAGTTTTCAGGATCCAATGAACTATGGAATATAGCATTATAGGATGAATTAGTCAACTGTCAGAAAGAGTCTATGGTTTGGTTCTGATTAACATTTCTCCTCCCAAATATTTTTGTCAGAACAACATCACCAAAATAGTGGTTTGCTTCATCCATGAATGGGTTAAGTCAGGGGTGTTCATGCAGTATTGATGACAGTGGGCACCTCAAGTTAAAACACTGCCTGGCATTATCCCAAATTTACTTATTAAATACTGAAAAAACCTAACATGCTATTAGCACTGCAAATATAATGACTGATCAATTAATTGTCTTCGTGAAATGAAATGAGCAAGAGAAGATTTTGCTGTCTCATTTTAGGTGCCATGACCTCACAATGGCCATAACAAAGAGGGTTGACAGAGTAGGTGAAGTTAGGTTATGAGTCAGTGTCCCCAATATGTTGAAATAGTTGATAAACTTATTAATTGTTCAAGTATAAATGGAGATTTACATGATTAAGCAATACAGTTCAGCATTTTGTTTAGCTGTGAATCATTCTTAGGAAGGGAGCATGCATTTTGCAGTAATATCTGAATGAGGAGAAACATATGGTAATACATCTTCACAACTATACTTACTTTGTGACTCATATAGGGAAAGACCCTGCTTTAGCGGGGCGGCTAAGACAAAAATTTGATCAATATTCTTAATGGACGCAGGGCGTGAGTTACCATTAAACACTATTTTTGGGGCATTTTATGCAAAAAATGTCATAAAACGTGATTTTTTGGGAATATGTTCATAAAAAATCTAGGGAAGAAAGTGGAATCTCCAAACTTGGCACAAATACACTTCAAGGGTTGCTGATTATAACTGATTTAATAAATATTATGAAACTGACACATAGGGTGTGTTTTTGGGGTGTTTGCAGCAAAAAAGAGTAGAAAAGGTGAGATTTTTGGGATCTGACAATAGAAATCCTAGGCATAAGAGTAGAAGCTGAAAACCTCACACAAGTACACTTAGAGAGTTATTGTTAATGAATATTATCAGTAAAGTTTGCGAAAGACCCCCTAAGTGACTGCATTTTTGGGGTAATTCAGGCAAAAATGCTGCAAAACGTGATTTTTTTGGAATATGATGATTTAAAACCTAGGGGAAAAAGTGGAATCCCAAAACTTGGCACAAATACACTTCAAGGGCTGCTGATTATAATATATATAATTAATATTATGAAATTGACACATAGGGTGTGTTTTTGGTGTGTTTGCAGCAAAAAAAAGTAGAAAAAGTGAGATTTTTGGGATCTGACAATAAAAAATCCTTGGCCTAAAAGTAGAGGCTGAAAACCTCACACAAATACACTTAGAGAGTTATTGATAATGACTGTCATTAGTAAAGTTTGTGAAAGACCCCTAAGTGACTGCAATTTGGGGTAATTTAAGCCAATAATGGCCATATAGAGTGAGATTTAAGCAATGTGACCAAGAACAAACATACTTCTGAGTAGAAAGTGCAAACCTTACACAAATATTTTTTTAAGGTTATTGATTAAAACTGCTTGAATAAAATTTATGAATGGTACCAATAGTGCTTGATTTTAGAATAATCTTATTGAAAAATGACTGAAAATATTTTTTGGGGGGGATCTGACTTAAGAAACTCTATACTTCAGAGTAGAAATAGCAAATCACAAACAAATATTCTTTGAAAGTTATTGATTGAAACTGCTATTGGTAAACAGTATAAAATATAACCAGTAGTGCATGATTTATGGGTAATTTTATAAAAGGTGAGAATTTTTGGATATGTCTCCAAACGATGTTTCATAATGGAAACTAGAAACTACCCACAAGTGAACTTTTATTGTGCTGTTTCGAACTGCTATTAGTAAACATTGTTAATATGAATTCATACTGCCTGATTTTGGGGGTATATTTATCAAAAAAATGACTGTACAATTAAGCTTTAATTCTCCACCATATGTCGGTTTGGTGTTGTTATGAAAGAAGTGATAACTAATATCAATCTAAAAGCAATGCACCTATGACCAGAGATGTTCCATGTACCCTTATCATTGAGTTTTATAATTTGTGAATGTTATATTCCCTATAATCTATTGCATACATTATGCATACTCAGTAAAACTGTTCTTACAGTTGTGGCTTTGTCTACAACATCAGAATGTGGTATGACCACTTTGCATTCAGAGCAGTTTGCCTCACAATGACAAAATACAATTGCTTTAAGACCTGTACTTGCCTCTTACATGTTCATTTTTTGAGCTGAGTAGAGGTCATAGTGCATATCTAGTGCCTGCAAAAGTATCATCTAGTTTGGTTTCCATGACTCTTTTTCTCCAAACCCAAGTTGGATTAGACTTTGGATCTTTCGATCATCATCATATAATGATTTATGACTTGGGTTAAAGAACCCCCCCCCTGCCATTTATATTTAGAAGTTTACTTTTTGATAGTAATAGTGCATGCCTTAGGTTCAATAACCCCCATCGTTGTAATGAATAACATAACTATTTTGAAGTTACAGTTATGTCTGGGTTTAAACAACCTCCCTTTGTGTCCAGCACTCTATTTGTTCAAAGTAACAGTACATGGCACAATAACCCCCTATTCAGCCAAAGAGCCCTTACTTATTTTGAAATATCTAAATTAATTTTGTCAGCATATTTTGGAAAATTTGAGAAGAATTTTTATTCACAATATTATCTGCAACTTCATTCTAGATATTTTATGATCTTAGTGTTATACGTTAGAGGTATTCTCTAAAGTATTACCAATCGGGAAGTCACATCAGAGGAGGAACTATCAGCATAAATTGGTTGATGTGACATGCAGGGACTATAGCCAGGACCCGTCCTGTCTGTCTTTTGGACAGGAAGTTTCCTGAAAACCTCCTTTTTGGACAGGCAAAGATTTCTTTAAGGAATTTTCTATTTTGAACTTTTCTGGGTAATAACCAAAGATTTTCCTAACAAACCATCTTTTAGGACATATTAGGCCACTCCAATTTAATTACTTGTCTTACGAGCTTTTTTGGAAAAAAAAAACCTGTCAGACTCCAAAAAAAAAAAAAAAAGTCGATTTTGGTGTCAAGGTTACCGACGAAAGTGGTTTAGAAATTTTCTGTCAGACTCAAAAAAAAAGCTTTTAAAATATTCATTGTAAGGACTAAGTATTTTGGATGAAATACACTATAAACTTTTAAATAATGACCTGTGTATCATGAATACCAGCTGTAGTCATCATCATAAGTCATACAAGTTATTTCATGAGGGTGATTAATCAACTACACTGCTACAGGAATGTATCAATGCTGTAGCAGAGCCTCAGATTTGATGTTTATATTTCCCACCCTTCAGGCTAGGGGGATGTAAATCCATTGGCAAAGTATTTTTATTTTCATATTCTTAGGGCAAAATTCTATCATCTTATGGCTATGTTACTACTATGCATTAATAAGTGAAGGAGTATGAATGCAATGAAAACTGACAAAATTATTCTTCATTAAAACAATACTAAGATCTAAGTAGGGGCTCCCTCTATTGATATATATATTTTATTGTTACCTTCACATGCATACACATGTATGAATGAAGAACTTGCTATCGAGTATCGGCCACAGCTGACAGCACGTGTACAGACAAAGAGAGCATTCATTTTCACAAAACCATTCCCCTTTGTGCCTATTCAGCGCGAGTGAAGCCCATTAATTGCCTGTCGGTAATAGGCCGGCTGATCTTTGATATGAACCCGCATAACAAACAATCTGGGTCAGATTCACGGCTCCCTGCCCCGCTTCTCCAGAGAAGTCTAATGGGAGTTTTACGACTTATCAAGTGGGAGGGGAGTACCATTCATTCTCCGACTATAGTATTGAGAAGATCACGGAAAGAATGGGCTGATGGAAACATTAGCTACCAGTCCTAGTCAGCAGACACTAAACATCTGTATTTTTCAACTTTTTATTTTTTTTCAAAATGGCTCATTTCCTGCCGCCGGAGCTCGTAAGACAAGCAATCAAATTGGAGTGGCCTTATATATAGCTAAAAGGTAAATTGCCTTTTTGACACAATAGGCTATTAAATGTAGTTGGTACATGTGTAAGGATTTGAAGTAGATGAGTATAGCTAATCTGGACGGGAAGCAATTTTGGCCCTGCTACCTAAGGCTTGTTATGGATCGAATCATATCTATACTGGTCCACCATCGCATTATTGAATGTTTCACATGTAAATGATGAAGAGAGTGAAGGTGAAGTCAGCTAAAACCTTTGGAACCACACTATTCTATTCTAGTTGAGGTGTCAATCAATCCAGGTACAACAAGCTTGTAGAGATTAATGCTTGTACATATAATATGCGATTCTAGGGGTCATGTTTGGGTTAAAAGTTCTGGGAGACTGCAGGACTTCCGGTGTTTGAATTGCCATAGCCCCACCCAAGACCTTATAGCCCTATCTTTACTAAATTCTGCATGTCCCAAAGCAATTTCAAAGTAGTAAGCTATCTTTTCTTTGTTGTATTTCATTTTGGAAAAGAACAATTGAGCGTGTCAAATGGTGTTCTTCAGCTGATCATATTCCTGTAATCCTCTTAACATGATCGTAAAATGTCACTTTTCATGTAGCCAGTTGGACTACCAAATCAAATATTATTGTAGCCCTGCTAAATTTTCAGTAGCCTCAGGCTATGGGGCTAGTGGTTAGCTTGAAACCTAAGATTCATTCTCATATAAATTAAAAATGCTGTTAATGTGTCAATTCAGTGTTGTAAATCTAAGAAAGTGAACAATATGGGAATACTAGTTGTGAATACTAGGATTCATTACAAAAGGCTTTCCAAACTACACATTCACTTGTATATTGGACACTCTTGATTGTAATGGATCTTAGTAGACACACAATCACACACACAAACAAACAGGACTGAGCTAAGATGTGCACTTATTTACAGGGCATCTACAAAATAAAGTCTACATGGCTACAAATGCATATAATAAGCTTTTAGGACTTTTCAGGTTATTTTGTGATGTGTCATTTTGGATAATTTAAACACTAAAGCCAGGCAGTATGAAAACATTTCATGATGTTACTAATAGCAGTTCTAATCAGCAACCATAAAGTACTTTAGGGGCAATTTGTGGTAAGTTTCTAATGTTTACTCAGTACAAATCTTTCAGAGACAGACCCTTAAAACCTCTGTTTTGAAGTCATTTGTTTGTATTATTACCCTAAATCAGGCAGTATTGGTTCATTTCATACTGTGTACTTAAAGCCGTTACATTGAATATCCTACAATGAATATTTGTGTGAGGTTTGCAGTTTCCTACTTTGAGGTGTGGATTTTTGGGGTCAAATCCCCAAAATATCTTATTTTTAGTCATTTTTCAATAAAATAACCCTAAAATCAGGCACTATTGGTATATTTCATAACTTTATCTAAAGCAGTCCTAATCAATAACCTTCAAGGAGTGTCTGTGTGAGGTTTGCACTTTTTACTTTGAAGTATAAGTTTGTTCTTGGTCACATTCCCAAAATTTCACTTTTTTAGTCATTTTTTGATTAAATTACCTCAAAATGCAGTCACTCAGGGGTCTTTCACAAACTTTACTAATGACAGTCGATCATTATCAATAACTCTCTCAGTGTATTTGTGTGAGGTTTTCAGCTTCTGCGCTTAGGCCAAGGATTTGTTATTGTCAGATCTCAAAAATCTCACCTTTTCTACTCTTTTTTGCTGCAAACACCCCAAAAACACACCCTATGTGTAAATTTCATAATATTAATTATATATATTATAATCAGCAGTCCTTAAAGTGTATTTGTGCCAAGGTTGGAGATTCCACTTTTTCCCCTAGGTTTTATATCATCATATTCCAAAAAAATCACGTTTTACGACATTTTTGCCTGAATTACCCCAAAAATGCAGTCACTTAGGGGGTCTTTCGCAAACTTTACTGATGACATTCATTATCAATAACTCTCTAAGTGTACTTGTGTGAGGTTTTCAGCTTCTACTCTTATGTCTAGGATTTCTATTGTCAGATCCCAAAAATCTCACCTTTTCTACTCTTTTTTGCTGCAAACACCCCAAAAACACACCCTATGTGTCAATTTCATAATATTTATTAAATCAGTTATAATCAGCAACCCTTGAAGTGTATTTGTGCCAAATTTGGAGATTCCACTTTCTTCCCTAAATCTTTTATGAACATATTCCTAAAAAATCATGTTTTATGACATTTTTTACATAAAATGCCCCAAAAATAGTGTTTAATGGTAACTCACGCCCTGCGTCCATTAAGAATATTGATCAGCATCACTCAAAGTATATTTGTACCTAGTTTCACGCTTTTTACGGAAAGTGCACAATTTGGCCAAATTCCTGAGTTAGCCGCCCCGCTACTTCCTGAATGTGAAAAACCTTGATAAGATGACTATGTGAGTATGCAGTTATAGGGGTCTGGAAGAGACCTGTAGTACCAGTCTAAGTTTCCTCATCAGAGGATGGGAGTAGATAATAAAGCCCTTAGGGACTGCATTAAGTGATAAATGAGCAGTGAAGAAAAATATGAACTATGCTCACATGTGCTCTACTATGCTTTTGGCCACTGTGAGCATATTTTAGGTTAAACACTTTTTACCCGTCCTACTGTAGTGTAGTTATACCTGCCCAGACCAGGAATTCAAGCCTTAACCAATTAAGTCTAAAGCTTTCTCTTACAACTGTCATCTGGACCTATGAAACTTTTGAATATAACTTTGAAATTAAGCAGAAATTCTTAGAATATTCGGAAGAATGTTATGCGTTTGGATCTGATGAACATTTTTCTTTTGAATATTTTCTGAAAAGAATTTTCCGGTCTAAAAAGTGATAGCTTTCGTTGAGTACTCTTAGATGCGATCCATGTGCTAAGGTCTCAATATTTTTTTGCCGATTTTTGTATTGTTCAACAGCAGGATAAGGGTTAAGCATTATTGGTTTAAAACCTGCCCTTAATCATGTGTTTGGAGGGGGTTAGCCCTGCTGTATAGCATGATTGTGTCTTTGCAGGAGATCCAGAGACTTCAGAAGCTGAAGCATCACAATGTAGACCTGCAGAAGCGGATGATTGGTTCCCTCATCCTCTACTCCATCCTGCTCTATATCCTCGCCGCAATCATCTTCTACTTCTACTACATGCCCGACGCATGGCAGGACAGAGCCCTCTGCTCCCTGCCCCTTCTATTCTTCCCATTTTTGTAAGTATCTCCCCCTTTGGTGTTTGGAGGAGGGGGGAGTGAATTATTACCCCTCTGTTCCTTGTCCCTTCTACACTTTCCATTTTTGTAAGTATCTCCCCCTTATGTGTTTGGAGGGGGGGGGGGGGGGCGGAGGGGGAGCGTGTGAATTTTTAGCCCTCTGCTCCCTGCCCCTTCTACTCATCCCATTTTTATAAGTATCTCCCCCTCTATTTTGCACCATGCCCTCTGTCGTACCCTTTTGGTACTTCCTCATCTTTACTATGCTCTCTTCCCCCTTTCCTCTTTCCTATTCTATAGGTATTTTCCATTCTCCTCTTCCCATTTTTGTAAGTATTCAACTTCCCATCTGCTTTTCTGTTATTTTGTAGGTATTTCCCTTCTCTTTTGTAGGTATCCCCCCACCCCCTCCCCATTCTATTCTACTCTCTTTTTGTCTTCCCATTTTAGTAACTATTCCCATTCCTTTCAATTCCACTTCTTACCCCATCTCCTCTCCCCCTTTTTGTGGGTATTTACCCTCCCCCCCCCTTTTTTCCCCCTTTATATATTTCCCCTTCTATTTAGCTCCCTGCTCCTTACCTTTGCCCTTTTTGTATTTCCCCTCTATTCTATATTGCTTCCTGCTCTTTCTCTTACCCTTTTGTACTTCCCCATCTACTCTACTCTATATTGTTATATTCTTTGATGCCCGCTGTCCATGAACCTCTTCCCTTCTTTGTATTTCCCTCCCTATTCTACTCCCAGCCCCTTCTTTTCATACCTCTGCTGTGAGTATCCTTACATTTTTATGAGTTATCTTATTATTACAAAATTCTACATTTAAAGGAAATATGTTACTGTTTGGAAAATGTTACCTGCTTATTCCCAAACTGGAGAGACATATATTAAAACTCACTAGCTAAGCCCCTGTAGATAATCAAGTTGTTAAAAAGCAATAGTATAATGAGAAAAAGCAATATTAGATGGTATTTTCATAATACAGCTGAATACATCAGTAATATCATTAGGCCTACACAGATACGAAGCCATGAGTGCTGGCTTAATTTTGATGTAAGATTTAGGAGATAATCTCAAAATAAGTCAAATTGTGTAATTAACATTATTAGACACTATTCCAGTTCTATGGCCATATGGAAAATGGTTTCACAATATTCTCTAACCTTAGTCTTATCATTTATTGTTTAAGACTGCCCTATGACACATTTCTTTTATTTCAGGATTTACCTTGTGAAGAGATTTCTGCACTGGTATTTTATTAAAAGGATATCAAGAAATGGTAAGTAATGTATACAATATCCATGATTTGACTGGCCCAGTAGGTTAACTTTTTACCTATTTTAGTGATTATAAGATTTTGACATAATACTTAGGACCTACAGGTAATGCTTGTGACAAAGAGTTTTAGAGTTCAAGAAGAGTTAAATTCTGGTGTGGCAGTAGTGAAATATGGGAACTTTTGTATTGTGTTTGAGCATAAAATTTGTTTTCAATGGATTTTTATCATATCATAGCTTGTCATTTTATGGGAAAATATATTCATCATATAGACAAATATGTTGTCAAATAAGGCAACTGAAATTTGCCAGAATTGGCTCCTGAAAAAATTGTTGTGGTCAGTTTCACTTTCTGACAATACACATACTCTTCCAAGTACTTTCAGTGGATCAAAACTGATTTTATCAACATATTGAATGGATACTTACAATCTTGCCATTGTATAAGTGCTGCCTTCCCAGATACTACTATGGTTGGTTTCAATTTTCCAGATGGTGCCCTAGAAGAACTTAAAGACAAGAAAAAAGAGATAGTAAGTAAGATTGCTCTAATTTTATAACAACTTCATAAAATATATCAGAAACTCTCTCTCTCTCTCTCTCTCTCTCTCTCTCTCTCTCTCTCTCTCTCTCTCTCTCTCTCTCTCTCTCTCTCTCTCTCTCTCTCTCTCTCTCTCTCTCTCTCTCTCTCTCTCTCTCTCTCTCTCTCTCTCTCTCTCTCTCTCTCTCTCTCTCTCTCTCTCTCTCCTCTCTCTCTCTCTCTCTCTCTCTCCCATTTATATTTAATTGATTGATTGATTTTATGAAAAATAGATTTAAAAATTCACAAGTTAAAAACTTTCTGCGTTATTTCTTTCAGCTAGAGGAAGTGATGGAGAAAGAAACTTACAAGGAAAGCCAAAGACATTCTAGAAAAATTTGATCCCGAAAGGTTTAAGAAGCTTGAGGTAAGTTCATACTGGTTATTTTCTAAAGCTTTTCTTATATCATAATTTGACTTTTGTATGTTATTTTGAAGTAGCTCTCACCATTAGTTGCTTGAGAATAAGGTATTTGAAAAATATGTCTTAGAGTTAGATTCATTTTAAATGATGCATAGGATAATCTGTAGTATGTTAGTGAACTTTGCAGTAATATCTGATGATCATACATGTCTGCAACAATAATTTACTTTTACTTTTACTTTTACTTTTATTTGTCTTTTATGAAATGCACATATTCTTAGATACCTTAGATTAGCTTATTATTCTATTTGTGCATGCACTTTGCTTAGTTTGTATGAAAAACTATTTACCATCATGTTTGTTCCATTCTGTTCTCTCAGCAAATGGTAAGCTATTTTCTGTTATATCTTGAAACCAACAAATCATGTTTTAAGCTTTGAATTGATTTTCGATAAGCTATGAATGTGCATGGCCTTAAATCAGAATCTACAATGACGCTGCCACATCTTTTTGACGCAGTCAAGTGGTATCGCCCGCAAAGGTGTGAAATATATGCATCCAATTGGGATGCTTGATATAATATCCACATTCAGAACTTACTGATCTACATTTAAGGACAGCTCTTGAGCTGCTCATTGTGTAAGCAGTTTGTGCCAGTAGAGGCTGGAAAATGAAACCTGCCCATTTACTCTCACCTTGACCACAACTGTTAGCCCAGATTTTGATCCTGTCCCTAACACTGCTTAAATACTAACAGGGCTTTATAATACGCTTGGCCCTACGCCTGGGAAGTAAACATAGATATTTTCATACCCTGCAGAGAAGTGTATTTTATTGAGGATAATTATAAAATGGGCCATCAAATCTTTTTTCTTTTTAGACATGAAAATGAATATTTCATGAGGAAGATTTCCCTCAATTAGTCAAGCATCAAATGATGATAACTGCCCTCTATTCAGTGGATGGTTAGTGGTAATAGATGTGATTTTACTTGTGCATTATGGATGATTACTCCCTATTGGCTACTGACATGGCAATATGACGACATGAACCAGCTTTTGAGAAATGCCTCAAGATAACCATGTGCCCCGCCCACCCATCCATCTCCACATATTCTCCTATTCAATCAGGTTTCAGTGTTAATCGCGATGTCTAGACATGTTTATATTTATGGGAATTCCCATTTCCCTAATAAGAGATGATCATGAATGCATGCACAAGTGTAATATGATTATTCCATGTGAAAAATCAAGAAGGATAAAGAAAATCAATTAGTTTGATATTTTTGAGGTATTCATAACTATTTTCAGTTTAATATCAATCATGGATCTGCCATAATCTCACCAAGAGTTATTGGTTGAATAAATCATTTTGTTTGTCTAAACATTGACCAAATGGAAAAAAAAAACCAATTGATGATGTATAAATATCTGATGCATCATTCAATTTTGGTTAAATGAAATTTTTCCCATCCATCCATGGGATTATCACAAAATATCTGACGTAAAAAAGCTCACACACGACTTTGTGAAGGACAGGGTAAAGGATGGTTAACTTGTTTTTACAGGAGATCAATCTTTCTTGAAAGTATCAGTAATAGTTTCTTTAAAGTCTTTAGTACCATATACATAGCCATATTTCTTTAAGCTGACCTTTTTGGGCTTCACTTATTGTGTGTGTTTAATTCTCTAGTCTTTCTATAACACTTTCATTTTTATTCAATTCTGTTCTAGAAAGCTGCTGACGGTCCCATTGACCCCAAGACTCCACAAGGACAGGGTAGGTGTTCATCCTATAATGATTCATGCCTTAAAAGTACCCTTCAGAGTTATTGTGAGAATGCTTGGACACCTTTGAAAATAACTTGGGATTAAAGCATGAGCTCAGGGAGTAATCGCCAAAAGGAGTTGTCACATGGGGTCTTATGGTGATATTTCTTAATTGAATGTTTCCCAAAAAGAAGCTTTGGAGGGAAGGATACTGTCAAAAGTTCCAAGACTTTTTAGGTTCACTACAGGTATTAGTAATAATAATAACTAATAATAATAACAATAATCAATAATAATAGTAATAATGATAATAATAATAATAATGTTGAGAATCTTTATTTCACGATGGTAACACAATCAAATACAAGATTTGATTTTCGCTGTGGCCCTCAATGTGATAGGAATTTGTGATCTGGTCATGAATGTAGCAGGAATCCGATTAAGTGTGAGCTGCATGCTTTCTCTTACAAGAGTACATGTATATCCATGTGTGTCTGATTGCATTTGCTGAAACTGGAGAGTTTCAGATGTAGCTCAGGGCTAGAAATTAGGGAGTGCAATGAGCCCATGGCTCCCTTGAAATCCAATGCGGCTCCCTCAAATGTTATCTTATAATAAATAAAAGCAAAGCATAAGGTTTCATATCTTGGTTTTAGAAGTTGACGTGACAGCTTTGATGATATTTCACATAAAAAAATATCATTTTGATTTCTTTTTTTGAAATTGACTTGTAGAAATCCGCCAGCGTCAGGTGAATACTGGTCAGCAGCCGTTCCAGACACCAATGCCCCCTGGTGCCACCCCAGCGCAACCTATGACAGGTGCCCCGGCACAGCCGATGGGGACCCCCCACTTACCTCGCAAAGGCCAGCCGCCTGGACGCCCCCCACAAGCAACACCTATGTCTGTACAGAGGAACGGGGCTCAGCCAGGGATGTATGGTAAGATAAAGAATAAATATCCCATGTTACCTTGATGCTCAATACCGAAAGTCAATATTAGAACTTCTTTCGATATAGCGTAGGAGGATTCAGAAAGAAAGAAGATGTATTTGAAATTTGTATATGAATAAAAGACAATGTTTATCTTAATTTGTAGGACCAGTAAAATTTTTGCTGGACCAGTAGATCCCAGGCGTAACTTGTATTATGAGGCCTGGAACTATTTGGGTCAGCGTTGAGGCCTGACCTGTTTTACTGGAGTATTTACAATGTATATTTATTTACCTCTGGTTTTAGGATTGACCTTTGATCTTTTGTTTCCAGGGTTACCCCCAGGTCCTCCTATGCCCCGCCCGATCTTGCCACGGGAGCGCACCGCCTTCGACAAGTTGGTGGATGGACTTGTCGGTGATGGTCCACAGAACAGATATGCCCTCATCTGCAGTCGGTGCTATTCCCACAATGGAATGGCTCTCAAGGAGGAATTTGAATATCTCAGTAAGAACTGTCAAAATATGTATATACTAGAAAAGTACCCATCCTGCGGACGGAAACCTTGGACTTACTTGTAATGGGAAACATATCAGAGCACCCAGACATCCCCTATCTTCTCTGCCCCCTCTCTCTCTCTCTCTGCGCCAGTTCTCTTTCTCTCTCTTTGCCCCCACCCCTCTTTCTCTCACCCAGTCCCCCCTCTTTCTGCCCCCTCTCTTTCTGCCCCTCTCTCTCTATCTGCCCCGCTTTTTCTCTCTCTCTGTCCCCTTTCTCCGCCCCCTCTACCTCTCTGCCCCCCCTCTATTGCATTACCCCCCTCTCTCCCTCTGCCCCTCTCTCTGTCCCCCTCTCTTTCTCACCCTGCTCTCTCTGACCCCCTCTCTCTCGCCACCTCTCTCTCTGCCCACGCTCTCTCTCTTCCCCACTTTCTTTCTCTCTCTGCCCACTCTCTCTCTGCCCCCTCTCTCCTTACCCCCCTCTCTCACATATAAAATACCAATATATATATATATATATATATATATATGTGTGTGTGTGTATATATATATATATATATATATATATATATATATATATATATATATATATGTGTGTATATATATATATATATATATATATATATATATATATATGTACAGTCAAACCTCTATTAAGCGACCGCTCAAGGGAAATGTCAAAAGTGGTCTTTTAAAGAGGTGGTCTCTTAAGAAGGGTTTGAGGGTCTGAGCGAGGTTATGAAAAAACAAAGAATTTCCAACAATGACCTGGAATTTTGAGGTTGTTATGTTTAGCTGCGTTTGTTGAAATTTCTTCATTACAATTTTAAGATAAACAATTCAGAAAAATAAAAGTTGAACTATATCATTAATTGAGGACCCTCAGAAATGATAAACTTTCAAATTTTTACCGATTATTTCATTATTTTGCCCTTTCCAATATACAAGGCGTCTAGGCATTCAAGTGGCCGTTGAATAAAGGACCATTTACTCTTAGGGATAAGAGTTCATGGTCGTTGGTCGCGTCAAGCAAGTGGTCGCTTAATCAAGGTAAAATATACAGGGAATAGCCTTGGGGGGATTTGAAACGGTCGTTCAAGGCAAGTGGTCGTTTAAGAGAAGTGGTCGTTGAGGCAAGTTTGACTGTATATATATATATATGTATATATATATATATATATATGTATATATATATATATATATATGTATATATATATATATATGTATATATATATATATATGTATATATATATATAAAAATAGATACTTGTATTTGATCTATCGATTTTAATAAAAATGCTTATTGAAATTGCTATATATAATGGGTTATAACTTTTTAGTGGCTGTATTTTAGAACTTTTTTCAAACTAACCTTTCATTTTCTGAAAAGTGCGGTAAAGGCATGAGGTAGTTCTAAGTTTATACAGACATTAAATTTCGTCACAATTTTCAAGTTCTTTTGATAATGATAATTTTCAAATGCTATCTTTTTCAGCCCGCGTACCCTATATACTGGTTGTCTGGAAAACATTTTTTTGATCTATAGAAAAGCTCGGATTTTTTTAGCTCAAATATGCATGCAACCCATGCGGCACCGTAGTATGCTGAACTGTCTGGGTTTGTTCAACTACTCTCTGTCCAAGCATTCTGCCCTTGTTTGTGTTTCCCCCCATGGGATGTGTCCAGACGCTCTTAAGCGCCCATGCAGGCAATGTCCAGGGTCTCCAATTGCCGCCTCAACCCTCTCGGTACATGCCCCCGATTTCCATTTGATCACCCGGGTAGGCTTAACGCTACTACAGTCAGCGCACTTCTGCCACCGTACACACCAACAAAGTACGTGCAGTGCAACCCCACTGTGGATGCAGAAGTTAGCTATCGGTAGTACCATCTATCGCCGGGTGGTCATACCAAACCCGGCCGCGCTCGAGGTTGAGAAATCAGCATCAAAAGCACCTTTTTGTAAAATATTTTGAAATTTGTTTACGCTAAGAACCATGTAGATACACTCGTCCACCAAACGTTCCACTCAGAAATAGGGACATAGGTGTTGCAACGGAGTTTACCCGTTGCAAAGGATAGGGCCTCCTCTCTTATAATATATATATATATATATATTGATGATGATGTTTTTCTTGTCTGGCAAAAATTCAACTTGCTTGGAAAAGTTCTAAATCCTTGTTGAGAATCTCAGAAATTACAAAAATTGTATCAAGGTATATTGCATTTTCAATTGCTTAAGCCTCTGTCTTACTCATTCATTTTATATGTCTTATTTATATTCTTTGCCCAAGCTCTCCATATTGCTTTGCCATGAGACATTCTGTAATCTCATAATCCTATGAACTGTCTTGTGTTTTAACTTGATCATAAACAATTGCTTTAACATATGTTTTTTTTTAATTTTCCTAAACAATCATAAGATTACCACAACATATGCAAAGACACTTATCATTTGCAGGTTGATTATTGTAATGTCATTTCCAATATAAACATAAATTCGCTAAAATGTTCGATGAAACTTCATAACAGTAAAGTGGAATTCAAAAAAATTCTTTTTTGTTTTTTGCAGGTTTTCGTTGTTGCTATTGTTACCATCCTAATCCTGCACGTAAGCAGAGACCAAATGCCCCTCGGTTAGATGGAACACCAGTACTTCCCAGAAGACAGCTAAAAGTACAACCATCCACAGAAGGTAAGTGCTTCTCAGGGGGGGATGCAATTTTTCATAATGGTGCTTTCGTTTCTAAAACCATCTTCATTGTCAGCCAAAATTGAAAAAGGGTTGATGTTATTACTGTGAAACAATATCTTATTCAGGAATTTTATGAATTCCTTTCTAAAACAATAATCACAGAATTTCTGCCAGTCTAGATTTAGCTACTCAAATCAAATCCTTGTAGTAAGACTTATACCAACTATATTGAACAGCCTATTGTGTCAAAAGGGTAATTTGTACTTCATCCTAGTTTTAGAAGAGCATTTGTTAGGAAAAGATTCGGTTATTACCCCAAAAAGTCATAATTGAAAATTCATCAAAGAAATATTTGCCCACCCGAAAGGGAGTTTTTTGTGTGAACTGCCTGTCCAAAAATGAATGGATGGACAGGTCCAGGGTAAGTCCCTGCTATAAAAACCAATCTAAGTTTGGTACCTGAAGAAGACTTCATTTTGACACTTTATGGATCATTGAGTAAAGGAAGGAAAAGGTTCAACTATCTACCCTTACTCATGCCTGAAGTTTCCAGAAGGCCTATTTTGAGTTATATTTCAGAAGGAGGCATCTTTTGCAAAATGTTTAAACCCAATATGCTGCTGGTGGCTATTTTGGCCAACACAACATAATGCAGAAAACTTTGAAAATTACTGAAACCCTGTCACATGGGTACTAATCTGATAGTGCTCAGTGAGAGCTATCCAATTAATACAAACATGACAGGGTTTAGATGTTTTTCAAAAATGTTTGTGTCATTGTGCTTTTGACAAAAGTCGCCTCAGCATTGGAAGGGTTAAGGAGTAATATTGTTCCCAACTTTAGTTTCAACATTTAGACTTATACTCACTATGTGTATCACCTTTTGTTTTGATTCCTTACAGAGGATAACACAACTACTGTATTTTTCCAGGTACTGATAGTGAAAGAGAAGATGAAATCAAAGACAATGCAAATCCTAAATCTGAAAAAGCCAGTCAGCCGGGACAGCCTCTTCCTGGCAAGCAACAACCAGCTCTCAACTCAAGAACCAAAAATGCTGATAAGGTTCAAAATGGCAAACCTGAGAGGGTAGAGGAGGTCAAAGGTCAACTGAATGGAGAGAGGTCAGAGTTCACGGAGGAGGAAGAGGAGGATCTAATGGATGTAGATGAACAAGAGGAGGAAGAGGATCACGTGGAAGAAAAGAAAAATGAGGATGAGAAGAAAAACGATTAGATGTAAACTATCAACATGGATGTGGAAAGGAGAGATGTGCTTCAAGCCCACTGGGTTGCCTTGCTATAAGACTTAGAGCACAGGAAAACAGTTCTGGGGCCAGTTTCGCAAAGCATTCCTAGGACGACCAGGGTGTGGCTTAATCATGAGTGTTGCAAAAAGCGCCTAACCTGAAATTTCCTTAATGGCATTCTTTAGGGTTTCTTGAAATATACATTTCATAAATCCGTAATTTTGTTTCAATCATATATGAAATACAAAATATTGAAAATAATCAATATACACTTAAGGTGGTCCTAGCTAGGAAAGCTTTGAGAAACTAGCTGGCCACTGAATTGTATTTATTTGCTAAAAAGTGACTCACTTAGAGGTTTCTCTATGGTACCAGTGCTAGACCTGTCTGGATCAAAGTAAATCCTAGCTACTTTAATCAGCATCTAATATGGGAAGTAAGCAGGGTATTCTGTTAATTTAGTGTCTGTGCCCCACATTCAGAACTTAATTAACCCATTCATTTTTGAAGTAGCCAAAATCGGCTTTACCATTTTGCTAATACCTTTGTAATTGTGGCCGTAGCCTTTTTGTATAATATTTGAAAAATGAATGTTGATCAATACACAAACCACAACTCTGCCTCAAATGTTTTATGCATTTTTGCTTGATCCTAAGTTATTTTCAAAATAGTATAGGTCCAGACAATATTAACATGGAAACCTCCAGGCAATGGGTTAAATAGCCATTCTGCAAAAGCCAGCATCAGTGCCAAGGCATATGTTTCATAGAGCTGCAGCTTTCATCCTGACCAAGTGTCTTTTTGGGACTAATTGCTACCAATTTGTGTCTGTCCTGAAAGTGACACACTGTGGTTTTGAAGAACATTTGTTGCATATCGATCTTTTCCATGTTTGTGAAGTAAACTTGCAGTTTCTGTTAAACCAGGCTTAACCATGTGTTTTTGTACAGTTTTGTAATTTTTGGGCTATTTAAGTATTCCTTTTTTTTTTGGTGCTCACAGCATTATTCAAATGAGGAATTGGTAATATCTTGTTTTATTCTAGCACTGCAAAGTTAAATTTTACAAATGATGCACTTTAATATTTTGCTGTATGTATGTATAAAAACCAAACCAATTGGTATGAATAGAAATAGGGACCAGAATGTCTTTCTTCCCAAACCAACAGTGTGTGTACCCCATATGTATTGAGCTGAATCTGGATATGTCTTTAATGTAGATATCAAAACCAATTGAATTTGTGATAGACGTGTATCGGATAAAAGAAAAGGTATTTGCTCATATCTAATATGGTCAGATGGACTTATGCATGCAAATATGCAGTGAAATAATATGGTGAGCAGTATTTCAAAGGAGGTTCGTTAAAAATACTGACCAATGCTTTCAGGGTTCTCATGGTATGAAGAATGTTATTAAAAAAATGGTTGAAGGTAGTTAGTTTCCAATTCCCCAGGTGGTGAATCAGAACAACCTGTTGTCCAAACTGGTCATTTTTAAGCCAGATTTGTGATCTATTTTTCTTTGGACCTAACCAAAACATAGATATATTTCTGGTTACCTTACCAATCTTAGATAAAATGTAGACACTATAGGGAGGTCTTTTTTAAATGACTTTCAAATCAGATAAATCTAGAAATATACCATATTTTGGTTTTGGAGAGAACAGAAAGAAGTTTCTTGATTCTTATGTAGAATTGTTTCTACATCCATAAAAGATTGTGTGTTTTTTTTCATATGTTCAAAGAAGTGATAGCGTATTATAACAACGAACCCTTGATAACTCCCTGACTGTTTATCATTTTGAATAGGTATTTTGTACCATCAGGTGTCTTTAGTATAGATGAAAAAAATTGCAGTTTTTTGATGATCTGAACCTATTTTTGTAGACATAATGGAAATTGAGTTAGTCTGTAACGTTGCTTAGATAAGTTGCATGATGAGTGTAAGGTCACATACTAAACAGATCCCAGTGATAGGAACATGATATAACTTGACCAGAGAGATTTTTGGGATTTCTGGTCCATTGGGTATAGTCATGAAGTAGGAAGATTTGAGCAAATTCATTTTGCAGTTGTTATTATCATAATAATGTGCTATTGGAAATGGCCAGAAATATGGACCATGAATTGTCAATTGGATGTAAAAAAAGCATGTATGATGTGTGAAGCTTTTCTTGTAGAAAAGGAGTCTCCCAATTAAAAAACAATGTGTGCTGGTTGTTAAACAATAACAAACACTAAGCCACTGGCACAGTGATATATCATTTTAGAATAATTAGACCTATTGAAAAGATGTTAGAAGTGCCTTGTACCTTGAACAATACATTGTCAGCAATTGGAATGTAATTTGAATCTTGAAAAACATAAAATTCCACTCAGTGATTTATTCACCCAAGAAAAATTAAGTACTTTTTTTGCATTTGAATCTGCTGTATTTTTAAGTCATAATTTATCATTATTTGACAAAACATTTCTTGACTATGATTGGGATGGTTTAATTCATTTTCGATAATTTATCTCTGACTTCTTCAACGGGAGTCTAATTTTTTACATTTAAGATCAGTTTATTACTAATTTACATTTATTTTTCCTGATCCATTTGTATGATATTGCTTCTTACCTTGGTAATCAGTCTTGGACATGACTTTATTTGCAATTCATTCTTTGATTTGCCAATTACTTGCTCTCAGAGATCAGATATCTGTTTATCTTCTACTTTTGAAGACATTTTTCTTTGAGAAATCAATATGGTGCAGAGTAGTGGATATTCCTACCATGCATATGCTCGTCCTTGAATAGTAATTTGAAACCATTGCTACTAAATATTTTGGCCTGCTAAATTAGATATGTGTACATTAATCCTTATGCTGCTGGTGGCTAATTTGACCAAAAGAAAATGATACAAAAAAACTGAAAAATTGCTGAAACCCTGGCATATGAGTATTCATCTGAGAGTTATCGGCAAGAGCTATCCAATGAATACCAATATAACAGGGTTGAGATGGTTTTCAAGAATCTTTGATCTTGCGCTCTGGACAAAAGTAACCTTAGCATTGGAAAGGTTGAGAGGGGCGCAACTCTCCACCCCCACCTCCCCTCCCACCCCCACTGTATGATTTATAAAACTATTACTTCCATAGCTGCTGAAAATAAGAATTTGTATTGTCATTTTGAGAATGCGGAGAGTAACTGTAAACATATATCCCCTCATTTCTTGGCCCATGACTTCCAAAGAACTTTGCTTGTGGCAAAGATGTTACACCACCAAGGATTGGAAAGTCTGCACCTCCCTATTGTGTGGCCATCTCTGGAAGCTGGGAGGTGAGATGAAAGAAATCACATAGGACCACCTCTCATAGCTACTGAGCCCATGAGCTGCAAGGCTTAAGTGTAAGGGCTATGGTTCTGATAAGTGCGATGTTATATATGAGTGATACAAAACTTGTGATACTGTATAACTGGTATTCTTTTACAGGCATTTGATTTTTGCTATTTTTCACGCTGCCCATGATAGCGCCAAAATAACATCCTTCAAATAAATATCCTGCTTTGTATCTGCTTTATTTGAGTGCTTAAATATGCGAATTTAAAGCAGCACAAATACCCTCCAGCAGGGCTGTAAAGCGAAATCTTTAGCACTCCAAATTAAAGCTGTATACAGTTTATAACCTGGAAGCAACAGCATGATTGTGGCAAGTCCTGTGAGGGGAATTTGAAAATGTAAAACGTGTATCTCATCTGTCCATATCTGTATGTGTTGTATGTATTGGGGATAACGTGGATTTTGATGATAAGAGTGCCTTTGGTAGATGAGAGATTGAGTGCCCTAAATTACTCTACTTCTAGTCTTGCCAGCATTGTATTTCTTAGACCTCTACTGTTGGTGAGGATACTGCAAGTACTTGTTATTGTAAGCTATATTATTGCTGATACTGCTGCTAGTACTTCCATTTCTGCTTTGATAACTTCCTTTTGTATCTGCAACTTCTGCAAATCCTCCTACCACCATATCAAGAACATATAGTGTCACTAAATGTTCCTGACCATACTAACGCCTAGGGCTGTGCTCATCAGCCATTTTTTTGCGATCCGATTAATTGCCAAGATTTTCTCGATTCGATTCTGTCGCGCGCGGTAGTGCTTGGAAAAGTGTGGTGGGGGCCGGACCTGCACCATGTAAAATACATTGCGTGGCCCTCTCCACACTTTTCTAAGTACTACCGCATGTGATAGTATCTATCGTAGAGCGGTTTCAATGGCGGCCGTCTGTGGCCGGCTCAGCGCCGCAGTCTTTTTAAAGAATAGTGTAGGCTCTTTTGTATTTTGGGGGTAGGGAAAACAATGGAGGTAGGGGGGGCTGTATCGAGTTCGGCAATCTATGTCCTCTCATGTTGAACATCGATCTTAAGACTTTGTCCATCCATCGATGTCTTGCCTATCAAGCCCAGCCCTACTAACGCCGCTGCTGCTGGTACTAATGCTACTGCTACTAGTATTACTACTACCACTACTACTACTATTACTGCTTCTACTACTTTGGCTATTACTACTACTACTATTACTGCTGCTGCTGCTGCTGCTGCTGCTGCTGCTGCTGCTGCTGCCTCTGCCGCTGCCGCCGCCGCCGCCGCTACTACTACTACTGCTACAAGTGCTGCTGCTGCTGCTATTACTACTACTACTACTACTACTACTACTACTACTACTACTACTACTACTACTACTACTACTACTGCTTCCACTATTTGTCTAATACTGCTGCTGCTGCTTTGACTTTCACTGTTGCTTTTGTAGGCTTATAGATATTTACTACCCACCGTCAGCTACCTATTGCCACACATGAATATAATAAACTTCCATTGTTGTATACCTATACCTCATTTGAACTAGGTAAAAGTTAACCCTTATCCTGCTAGTGGGTAATTTTGCCTATACAAAATGATGCAAAAAACCTAAAGACATGACTGAAACCCTGGCATAAGGTAATTATCTGAGATTACTCCGTGAGGGCTATCTAATGAATACCAACATGACAGGGTTTAGATGTTTTTGCATCCTTGTGCTTCGGACAAAAGTGGCCTCAGCATTGGAAGGGTTATACTTGTTTATAATTCTAAAAAAAAATCGGGTTAATGCACCATGGAAATAGCAGTGACCCTTTAAGATATTTATTCCCTGTGACTAAAAGTCATTGAATTTGAGCACATTTAAAATGTTTGCAGTTGATCTCAGATAATTATGTGAATCATATTCCAGTATTAACAGAGTGGATGGTGAGCACTCCATATTGCCCAAGGTTGGAAGTGGAATTCAAATTGGTTGAAAAGCTATTTCTAGGTCTGTCCATCTCAGTTCGAGACACCTCTTTATACATGTCTGCCTATCTTTGGATTGTTTTCTCAGTGGCAAGGTGGTTGTTACAATTGCTTATTAACAGCATTATATTTGGACAAGATGTACCTGACGTTTATAGTCAAAATTATTTATAAATGGGTTGTATGTGTTCAATATTAGTTATTATTACAGTTGTGTTATGCACTATGTATTCCCGATAAGAACTTTACATAATGCACTGTAATCTGTTATATAACTTTGTATTTATTTTTGAGAATCTTTGTTGCTAAAGCATGTTTAAGGTCACAGCAATGAGGCAATAAATAACTGTTATGAGAAGAATGTGTCTTTCTGTTTTCATTCTCTGCAGAATTCCATGACTGTTGATTTACTGTGCACATATCTATTAGTGAGTAGTGGTATCTTGGCTTAACCAGTGTTTATGTGGGCTGCTTCATTGGAATTCTAGATATGTTCCTGATATTTGAGCTATCCCCACATAATTTGATTAGAAATCCCCTGAATTATGCTTCCAAATTCTTTTGGTAAGAACTTTTACAGTTACCATATTTTGTGTAATTAATTGGCAAGGCGAAAACAGTTTTTACATATTCTGGGGGGGGGGATGGGACTAGCTGATTTAAGAGATGATTGTATTTTTGCATATTTTAAGGGGTAGGTAGTTAAAGGGAAGATTGTCCAATGATGTCACAAACACCTGTTCACTGAAATCTCTGCATATATTTATACATACTCAATCAAAACTGATCAGACCACTGATGGTATGAATGGATGTTACCTTATGTAGATAATTTATTGCTGTTGGGGCATCTTCTGGCCAGTCTATCAAAGACCGATGGTCTTTTAGGCAAGTTTGACTTCATAAGTTGTAGCGAAGTGATAATAAACCAAAACAAAATATTAATTTCTAAGAAAGTTTATTTCTTAATTTTTTTACCTGGTATAACCCTTTCACACATCAGTTGGGAAGACAATTACATTTCATTTCAAGTATACAAGTAATTATTGAAGTGAAGTAAACAAATGGTCCCTTCTATAGCGTTTTCAAGGATGCACATAGAAATGTCTACAACTTCTTGTATAAGTTGTGACACCACTATATTGAAATGTATGGCAAGTGGTTAGGTGAAAGTCTGTCATCAAAGATGTCATTTACAATCAACTTACCACCCAAACATTTGTGTGCATCCATTATTGAGATTTTCCCCTCGGGCATTCACATACTTAATCAGTCCTGACCCTTAAATCCAGATAGAATCAAAGTTGGGCCAAAAATATATACCCTGTATCTTACATGTATTTTTGTCCACCTAACCATTCACCAAAAGACTTCCAAGAAGTTTATTGATTTTTCTTTTAGTTTTGAATTATGCAGGAATTTTAACATACAAATATGTGTAAATACAAACTAAAGCTCGGTTTTCCATCATATTTCTGATTATAAGAATTCCTCATTTTTTTGCAATATGCTTAAAATATTTCCACGAGGAAAACAATTTAACCCATTAACACTCAATGATTCTCTAGAAAGTATTGTCTGCTACTCTCATAATTTTGAAAATCATTGGGAATAAAGCATAAGTTCACAAAATATTTGTAGATAAGTTGTGTCTTCTGATGAACATTTCTCCTGCAAATATTTTCAAGAAAATGCCTCCAAAACTAAAGAAAATCCAAACTCTTCAGGCCTCTTTTTGCCACTCTGAGTGTCAATGGGTTAAAAGGTGGAAATGAAAGCTTAATGGCACATCTCTCCACTACCCTTGTGTCCATTTTTGGATGGATTGATAAATATTTCCTGTGTACGTCTTAATCACCATGCATGATTTTTAACCATTCAGATGGCATTTTTGAACTCTCAACATAAGTCAACAACAACAATTGATGTTGATAGAACAAAATATCAACTCCTTTATGCCTGCCCCAAGCATGTCATGAGTTCTCTGGCAGTCTGGTTACTTCTAAAACACCTTAAAACTCAAGGCAGTTGGGTATACAAGAGTTTAACATACCCCTTAACATTTCAACATCTTGATAATTTTGCTAAGAATTCATTGTTTTCTTCAGTTTTGCTTAAAAAATCAAAATGACAGATCTACCTCTCTGTTCAAACGAACCCCACTCATACAGAATGAACCCCTACCTCTAGAATATTTTTATCCCCTGAATGTTGATGATTCCCAATCATTTGTAAATGATTCAATCAAATATTCATTAAGATGTATATTATCTTTATACAAGACAACCAAGGCACACACAATATGAAACTTTTTAATATCAGACAACCTTGTGATAGATATTTGCATACTCATACTCCATTTTTTCTTCAGGTAGGAATAAATTCACTTATTTATGCCTGTATCATCCATTACACCAATATTTTTGTGGAAAACATTCCCACGGTATCATTTCGAATAAAAATATCAATGATACCTCCCATAACTTCTGATGATGTCTGGAACAACAATGAGAGAGAATCTTCTATGCAGCTGCCATCATTATACCTTCTGAAAACAATACCAGTTTTACCAGCTACTAACAATCAAGTTCACCAAGCAATATTCAGCAAAAACAAACTTAAGAATCTTTGAAAGTTCTTAATCTAAATTTAACCAAAATTCAATAACAGTGCCGTTCAGCATAAACTCAATTGGTATATTAGAAATTGTAACATGTACATGCCCTTGGGCACTCTAAAAAATGGACAAGTGGACATAAATCCTCTTTCTCATCTTACAATAACCACAAACTGCAGATGTTCTTGATTTTGTTGTTCTTGACAGATCATTATATAAGTGGAATGACCAACTTAAGACTGTGACTAATATCAACTTCTGATATGTATACACTGTATACACTGCAGATGTGACTGAAACCTTGGCAAATGGGTACTCATCTGAGAGTACTCAGCGAGAGCTTTCCAATGGATACCAACATGACAGGGTTTGGATGGTTTTCTAAAATCGTTGTGGTCATGTGCTTTGGATGAAAGTAGCCTTAGCATTGGAAGGGTTAAGTTGAACTATTGCGATCCATTTCAGCGATTCTTCAACAGCCACAGTGCTAGATAATTGCTGTGATATTCCACCAATGTTTACTCCTTCTCCTTGAGGAACTGGTAGGCAGAGGAGAAGTCCTTGCCGTCGTAGCCGGCCTGGGTCATGATGCGGTAGATCTGATGCGCTGCGGATCCCAGTGGCGTGGGGCTCTTGGTCGCAGTAGCAGCATCTTGAGCCAGACCAAGGTCCTACAAGAAAGGTAATCAGTTTATAGTCTTGTATCCACTGAAATGTTCACACGACTTTCCTTCTCTAGCAGGCCTGTACACACGGAAACCTTTTCAATCCCCCCGAGGGATATTCCAGAGCAGCTGGCAGTGTATATCGCACAAGCTCTAAGCACTGCATATGCAGAACAATGTTATACTGTATAACTGGTATTTTTACAGGCATTTAATTTTCCCTATTATCGAGCTCCCCATTATAGCGTCAAAATAACATCTTTCAAATAAATATCCTGCTTTGTATCTGCTTTTTTTGAGTGCTTGAATGCACAAACTTTAAAGTAGCACAAATACGCTCCGGCAGGGCTGTAAGGTGAAATTTTTAGCACTCCAAATTATTAAGCTGTATAGAGTACCCAAAGCCTCTACACAATCAGGCACTAGCACAACTTGGGGGACTCCACACACAGTTGTAGTCATCATAATACATAAGGCCTGCAAGATTTAAGCATGATTGCTCATTCAGTGGAAGGCAAGAGAAATTAATTTTCCATATCAGCTACCCATATGTCTGGACATGCTGAAAAGTTTCACAGATTCATTTTTTTCAATACAGTCTGGATCCATCTTGTTCTTTAGTAACATATCTGATACAACCTTCTTGGCTTTGTAAATCATTCCAAATCTTGTATATTTTTATTCATACTATCAAAATCTAATTACAATAAGCTAGACTGTTTTCTTAAACCTAAATTCGGCCAATACAAAATAATCACTAAAACCATGGCATATGGGTACTCATCTGAGAGTACTCCTTGAGGGCTATCCAATGAGTGCCAACATGACAGGCTTTAGATGGTTTTCAAAAATATGCGTTCTTGTGCATTGGACAAAAGTAGTCTCAGCATTGGAAGGGTTGAACTGGAGGGAGATGGCTTATCCTATTTGGAGGTTTTCATACACATTTCAAATAAATCCAAGGAAAAAAAGTTGCAGCCAACAAGTCTTCTTCCTGCAGACTTACCTTGGTCATCAAGGCTGTGCCAAAACCACCCTGATAATCATTGCTGCTTGGCACTCCCTCTATCACGCCGGGCACAGGGTTATAGGTATCACTAGACCAACACCGCCCAGAACTCATGTTCAAGATCTTAGCCAGCATCTTAGGATCCAGACCTAACCTGGAACAGATAAGGTTACACAAATGAGGAACCCCTCTTAATGGCAGAAAAATTTAGCACCTAAGTTCTAGTTTTTATCGAGCATTTTAGACCTAAACTGGAACAGATAAGGCAACATAAACTATAAAATGCATGGAAAACCCTCTTAGTAGCAGAGTAACTCAGCACTCAAGTTCTAGATTTTAGCAAGCATTTCAAACTCAAAACCCAACCTGGAACAGACAAGGTGACATATTAAAACGTAAAATGCATGGGAAACCCCTCTTCATAGCAGAATAACTCGGCACTCAAGTTCTAGATTCTAGCCATCATTTTAGGGTATAGAACTAACGTGGAACAGAAAAGGTAACATAACATAACAGCACCCAAGTACTAGATTTTAGCCAGCATCCTAACCCACTTCACAAGTTATTTCCCAGCCTAATGTCTAATTCTTTCAATTCTGGTCTAGGTCCTAACACATTTAACATTACTACAGTACAAACCACCATAATGAGACATACCTCATTCCTAGGTTCATGGTTTCTGAGACTCCAATCATAGAGATAGCCAGCAGCATGTTGTTACAGATCTTAGCTGCCTGAAATAAAAGGAAATAACGACAATCACAATAATAATAATAGTAATAATGATGATGATGATGATGATGATGATGATGATGATGAAGATGATGATGATGGTGATAATAATAATGATGATAAAAATAGTAATAATAATAACAATAATGATAATAATAATAATGATTATAATAATAATCATGATAATGATGATCATGATAATAATAATAATAATAGAAACAATAATAATAATAAAAATAATAATAATAATATAATAGCAAGCTATCTTTTTCCTTCTGTACAATAGTATGAAAATGCAGCAATTTGACCCTTAGTTGCAAGAGAAAAAGGGTTTAGAATAACTGTGCAACTGGCAAAAGCTTAGCTAGATATGATGCCTTGTTAAACATTGGGTATGGTCGATGCCTAGACAAAGTGTAAGGGCTAGTAAAATTTAAGGCCACTAGCCCTTCTGGACAGAAAAAATTGAGGTATGTTCGAAGCATAGATTCATTTTTTTACCTAGACTAGTAAAATTTTAGGCCACTAGCCCTTCTAGTTTGAAAAAAGTTGAAGGATGTTTGAGGCCTAGACAAAATTCAGGGAAGTAAAATTTATCCCACTACCCTTTTTGGACTTGTAAAAAGGTACGGTATAGTCAAGGCCTAGAAACGACCCAGGGCTAGTAGAATTTTAGCCCACTAATCCTACTGAGCTTGTAAAAAGTTAAGGTATGGCAGAGATATAAGAGAACTCTCTGGGTATGGTTGATACCTAGACAAAGGGTCAGTGATATTTTAGCCCACTAGCCCCTCTGGGATTGTAAAAAATTGAGGTATGGTCAAGGCCTAGAATTGGGGCTACTAGCTCTTCTGATCTTGTAAGAATTCGAGGTATGGTCAAGGCCCAGAAAAAGTATTGGGGCTAGTAGATCTTTTGCCTACTAACCCTCTAGGACGTGTGAAATATTGGGGTATATTGCCAAGGCCTAACTTCTCATAGCTCACCTCGCCAGTTCCCACTCCGCCACAGTACACCACATTCTTGCCCATGTTGTCCAGGATAGACTTGCACTGTTCAAACCTGGACTCCTCCCCTCCAACCATGAAGGTAAGGATACCGTCACGGGCAGCATTCACACCTAAAAAATAAGAACACTTCATCATTATTCTTTTCAGTCCTTTTTTTTTTTAGACATTTAGGATATATTTTGACTAGTTAGTAGTTTAGGACATGGCAAGCCGGAATAACCAAAGAAAACCACTGACTATCCCCAAGTTGTTGTCAACTTTCTCACATGCCTAAAGTATAACTCAAAACAGACCTTGTGCAGTGATGAGAAACAGTTAGCAGACAAACGTAATAGGTTAAGGCTGTGATGATGGTAGCACATTCAAAATAAATCATTTGCCAGAAATATGGCAGTTACATACACCTGACCTCATACTGGATCCCTAGCTGTTGCTAACTGTTGTTGACCTACTTTTAAAAGTTAAATTTCTATCAAAACTGTGTGCTGTAACATATAATCTTGCAGGAACTTCAGAATTTTCATCCAATTGCCCTAGCATAGTGTGTTTAGTAGTGCACGGACTTGGCCAAAAAAGTTATCGTCTGAGCACTAGTGTTTAGCGGACCTGCATTGTATTTACAAATCAAATTACCCATTATTGATCAAGAATATGTCATTTGCGGTAAAACATTGCAAAATAGAAGCTGTGGTCCTATCCAGGTGAGCTCAGGTTAAGGAAAACCTATAATTGAAACACCAAGACCACAGGGATTTGATAACAATTCTTCGAAGGGGACAAGAGTGATAAACTAGGAGATGGGTTATTTTGAGTTTGCGCCCATCATCAAAGCCTTAATCCGCTCAGCCGTGGAGGCAGCACCTAACCCTTCCAATGCTAAGACTACTTTCGTCCTAAGCACAAGAAAGCAAAGATTTTTGAAAAACATCTAAATCCTGTTGTCATGGTATTCATTAGATAGCTCTCACTGAGTACTCTCAGATGAGTACCCATAAGCCAGGGTTTCAGTCATTTTTCAGGTTTTTTGCATAATTTTGTAATAGCCAAAATAACCACCAGCAGGATAAGGGTAAACACAATATCAATGATAAAGTAATCACTTCCTTTTACATGATGTGTGATAGTATTCCCAATTTATTATCAGGAATTGGTCTTGTTTGAAAGTAAATGATTAGGTTTTCTTTTGGTGAAGCAGATTATTTCAACAAATTCAGATCTTCATCCAGAATACTGATTTTATGAAAAGTTTCAATGTCAAAAAATTATGGTGAGGAATACTTAAATTTATCTTTTCTTTATTCTGCTTGTCTGCTTTCTACTGAGACAATGCCAATATTTGATCTGGGGGAACACATTGATTGAACCTACCTCCAGATACAGGGGCATCCATGTAGTCGGCCCCCTTTTCCTTGGCTAGTGCTGCCACCTCCTGGCTAACTGCTGGATCAATGGTACTGCTATCAATCAACAGACTGCCCTTCTGCACTGAACTAAAAAAGCAAAACAAAAACTTAAGATAACTTGTCTCAATGGCAGGAAATAAGGCTCCTCTACTGCATAGGACTTAATCATATTACATAGATTTTATTATATGTCACATCAAAAGAAGGTAAAGTTTTCATAAAGGGAAACATGGTGCAGGTGTGCTTGTCATTAAGCTACAGAAGGAAAGATGAAGCCCAGCCAGAAATTTAATCCTTTATACCGAGTGCCATCTGTTTCAAGAAGTCTGCAATAATGATTAGAAAGGAAATGTGAACGTTGGCAGATAAAAGAATGATTTTAACTAAATGAGTACTATATTGCTAAATGAGGACGGAGGTGGTTACTGATTAGTGAATATAACTTGTAACATTTCTAGCAAAACCTGTCTGTGATTTTCTTAACCATATTATCAAAAGTGACAATAAAGTATTGTTGAGAAAAATGCATACATCTCCTGTTTTAAGCCAATCACTACCATTTGACAAACTGAACCACATCTTTGCATTCAACGCTTGCCAAAATGCCAATATTTGCCCAAATCAGATCGCAACCCTTGAGTGAAGGAGCATTATTGCAGAAAGCTCCCAATATAAGTAGGGTCCGAGAGAGAGTTCACCTGTACTGACCTGAGAACACCTGCATCCCCTGTATAGACGGACCTGACGTGAGGGTTGGATGGTAACATGGTCACTAGTGTGTCCACCTTGGAGGCCACCTCAGCCGGAGAACTGGCAGCCTCCCCTCCTGAAAATAACAACAACCAATGCAAAGTTTGAGAATTGCTTTAAATTTTGGAAATGGGTTAATTTCAAGCAACGCTTAATATGTATAACTGATGTCTATATCTCCAGGTCAATATTTCTAGATATCTATTTTTCTTGATGTCTATATATCTAGGTCTATTTTTCTAGATGTTTATTTTTCAAGATGTCTATATATCCAAGTTTTTTTTCCAGATATTTTTTTTCCATGTCTATTCTCCTGATGTATATTTTTTCTAGATGTCAGCTATTAATATCATTAGTGGCTTTATGACAAGTCCCAGCAATTATCCTTTGTCTCTTACCTGCTTGGACAACAGAGCTGAGATTGTCAGGGACGACGTCAAAGGCGATCACTGGATAGCCCTTCTTGATGAGGTTTTTGGCCATGTGCCCTCCCATGTTCCCCAGCCCGATGAAGCCCACAGTATTCTGGCCATGTGTGCTGCTGGATACTGCAAAACAGAAGACCAAGATTCAAAGTTTCATGTATCAACACTTTTTCTATCACATTAACTTGTTCATGCCTGTAGAAATCGTCCAGATCTCAGAAAATTCAAAAAAATATTTTGAAGATAAGCACAAATTCAAATAGTATTTGAAGGAGAGTTGATGATTGGGTAATGATTTTTCAAAAATAGTTTTTTCTTAGAAGGATACCACACTAATTGTCAAAACATTTTGGGTGCAACAGCACAGGGCTCAACGGTCCCCAGAAGGACCAGGTACGCTGGCGGGGCTACCTGAACCCAAGATCAGGTAGTCCCGCCAGCATTTTAGGTAGCCCCGCCATTTATTCCAAAAAGGCAAAATAGTTCTTTTTCCCCCTTTTCATGTTAGTAATGGTACTTATGCTTTTTTCTTCTATTTTGTAGGTTGCATGATTAAGGGATGCTATATTTTTCTTTTTTTCTGCTACCATTTTATAGCATTTTAGTGAGGAACATCCCCAGGATTCAGGTAGTCCAGCGGGACTACCTGAATCCAACTTTAGGTAGCCCGATAGGGCTTTTTTTGAAATTCAGATCTCCCGGGAGATGGGACTATTCTATTTGTTGAGCCCTGCAGCATGAATGGTTTGAGGTTTGATTGATATCCAGGGAAAACCACTGCCTAGCTCAGTGTCACTGGCAACTTTCTTACATAGCTCCAGCTGGAATCACACCTGCTACCTCTAGCATTGGTGGGAGCAGCATTGTAGATTTTAAAAAGACAGGTTATTCTTTTTTAAATCTTCAGAGACAGATTTTTTTTTCAAATTATCAGAGACATTATTTTCTCTATTAATGTTCAGAGGGCTGGCAAGGGATAAATATTAAATAATAAATTGTTGATGATGGTGAACTGGCTTAATATGGACGTGTTTTATCCGGATTTTGGGATTTACCGTACAATTTTTAATGGCTCGGTCCCTTCCAATACATTTACATGCAAATCTCAGCGCTTACTACGGACAATTTCATCCATACTTTGGTTAAACCAGAGAATTTTAGAGGCATGCTCTTTACCATTTAAGGTTTAAGAGCATGCTTTAATCCGGATTGCCGATCATGTATTGAGCACGCCCTATCACATGATACGACGCTCACCCAAGCCATTCCCTCTACACGTAAACATAATGGCTTCTACGTCAAAAAGGAAGAGGACAGACAGGTAATTATATAGGGGGATGTGGGGGGGGGGGGGGGGGGGAGGTTCAGGGAAAGAGGATAGATATGGGGGTGGTCAATAGATTTTCGATGGGCCGTGATTCCGTCTAGATTTTTTAGAAATGTACAAGCCCTGCCGTGCATGCGGCTACATTGTACATCGGCTCATGTTGTACAATGTAATTAGATCATCAATTGCATTGTAAAATAAAAATTACTCGCCTTTCCGTGGATCAATTTTTTTGGTTTAGATCGTCAGAACCGCCACAATTCATTATACTTGTCTCTCAATTCCAGTTAAAATCTGTTGCGAAATGACGATTTTCCGACAGGTTGAATCCCTAGTCATTTTTATGCCATCATCATCTTCATTCTCCCCAATTGTGTGGGGATTTCATAATGAATCATTAAAAAACTTTTGATGAAAATAGGAGTGTCATCGATAGTCGCCAAGTCGATGCACCGCTAGATATGACCCTATCGATAGTCGCATCGATAAGGCAACCGTATCGATGCGATAGAATCATAAAATTTAACCCCAAATGCCGCTACATTTGGGGGTTAAATCCGTGAGTACACACAAATTCATGAGCGGTAGATCGGTTCGCTCACCATAACAAACGGCCGCCATTTTATTTTACTGCGCACATAGAAATCGCAGTACGTTCAGAACAATAAATGTTTGAAACGTTCGCTAAACGTACTGCTCATCAAGTGCGCAGTATTCGAGATACGAACGTTTAAAACGTTTGTGTCTCAAATGAGCAAACGTAATGAGTGTCCATATAGACATACGTGGCTATAGATGAAATTAATACAAATAACAGCCACAAAACGAATTCAATTCAAAGTAGAATGAATTGTAATAGGTATAAAAGAATAAATCAAATATAAAGTAAAATGATAAACAAATTTTGATTAAGTAATACATGTATTCAAATGAAATAAAAATAGAATAAAATAAATCATGATTGATTATAATAATTGATGAATGCATAATTACAGAATTAATTTGATGTTTGATGTATGAATTAAAAAGGCAAGAATGTTTTTTATTTTGAGCAATTACTAGGTAATTAATTAAGCCCAACGAGCATGTTACGGTGTATCGAATCGAATCAAATCGAATCGAAAAAAATAGCGATTAATCGAATCGATAAAATTTGATATCAATTACATTCCTAGATGAAAAGAGAGTTAAAGAACAGTTAATTACCAGCATCATCATCATCAATATCTTCATCATCAACATCATTTCCCACAATATTGTGGGAATTTTATGAGGAATCGCTTGAATAAAAAAATGACTTTTGAAGAATAAAGATGAACTAAATTATGATTTGGCTTACATGTAATAAAGATGAACTGCCCTGTACCTGTATGTCCTGAAATTGTGTTTTAATTTATGCAGATGAACTTAAGGTGTGTTTACTTATAGGACGTTCCATTACTTGCGCGAGTAAGCGCTGGGTAAGCGCGAGATCGTTCCAGTTAGGCGATGACGTCACTCTGGCGCTTACTCGCGCCTGGCCCAACTAACCGACTCCCTGAGTGGGTTAGTTGGGTAAGTATCCCACAATGCAACGCGCAAACATGGACGCCTTCGTTTACCGAAAATTGTTTTGCTTGTGAAAATAAAATAAAAGATGATCATTATTTACAGTAAAATGCTGAAAATTAATTTGTATTTGATGCTTTCGTAAGCATCTTTAAGAATAAGCAAATCGTTCACTTTTGTTACCAGCATTTAGGAATACTCCTTTAATTTTACAGTACATGGCCTGGCTTAATATTTTGGTAATGTTTATTATGACATTTGATAGATTTAGTCTTAAATGAATTGAAATTGACATTCCTGATGAAGTGCGGCTTAGACATAGATGATTTCACGGTTGCCATATATGGGCAAAGGTGAAGGCCGTTTGGCAGACGCCATGACATTTTACTCGGGTAAGCACGAAATCCGTTCCTTTACTGGCTTTCAGTTCGCATGTCTAAGCTCACCCGAGTAGGTCACTTAGGCCTCATCTAGGTTAGTAAAGGAACGCTAACTTAGTAGATAACTGTACAGGTTAACTTGAAATGTTTTACATGTACGTTTAATTAACAATTATGTGTAATCTGGATTTCATCCGGATTACACATAATCTTTTCCGGACAGAAATTTAGGGTCCACATCCATCCTGATTAAGCCAGTTCACCTGTAAAGTAATGGGATGCTAGTGCTGGCTCACACCCAAATTGTTAACAAGCACAGACAAGAGGGCTTTGACAGCGTGTCTGTTTCAAGACAACATTTTTATGACTTCAGGGCTCGAAATTACAACCATTTCCAGGGAGCCCAAATGACTTTCAGGGAGCTTTGATACTAACTAAGCCCCCTAAAGCCTTAAGTTAAGTTAACTAATTATATTTAGTTGTTTGGATGTCCGGCTGACGATCGAGAGATCGTCTACATCACTACCGCCACCATTGTTGTATACAGTTCAGCACTGTATCTAGTGTGCGATCATTTCTTTGAAATGTTGTGATATTGGTCATACTATTACACCTATAGAGTAATGTAGGACAAAACAAAATTACAAAGAAATAATCGCCCTTATTGCGTCTTCAGACTGTATCTAGCGTGCAATCATTAGTGCAGTCAGTTATGAAATAGATAGGGCACCGTGGAAGAAATTTGGGACAGAAAAATTTACAATAAAAAGAGATAAGGAGGTTCCCCTAATCTTAATACAGAAACCAACCCTATATACATGTGTAAACTGGAGGTTTTTGCACCATCTCTGTTCGTTTTGCGAGCTTGCTCACATTTCCATGCTAGGGTATAGCGCCTCCTTAATTTGTCTGTTTCACAATTAAAACGTTCCATTATGATCATCTGCCAGTAAAATCTTGTATACCTGGCTTCATGAGTGTGAACGCACTCTTTACGCTGTTTACTGGCCATGTGAAGCAACAGTCTACTTACAAAATCATGGACTAATACAGTGCGTTCTTAGGTCAAATCGACCTTCTCTCCCAAAACCAAAATTTTATCTCTTGAATTGATTTTTCCTGGCCAATTTCAGCCCCGGCTATAGTCAGCACCTGAGAGTAGTACACAGGGAGTGGGCACTGGGCATGCATCATCAAATTTCGCTGCCTCCCACTATGAGTCATAGATAACCTGTGTACCCCAGCCTGGCTGCCTGCTGACCCCATCTCCTTGGCAACCTATCTGACCTAGATAGGATGACATCCCCCAGCCAGCCAGTCAGTCAGGCAACATCCGGCCAGCCTCTTTCTGAAAAAAATCACGTGACCAATACTTCCCCAGGCTACACCGCGTAACCCGAGGTGCAGATGCCGTAGGTGCTAGCATGCAGTGCCTATGGGGTTGCAGATCAAGGTTATGAATTTTTCTGTCAGCACCAACCCCACATATATAAACAAACATATTTGAACTCGGCCAAATGTTCTTCTAACCAGAGAGGTCTATAAATACATTGTCCCTGTTCTAAACAAGGTAGGCCCATAGTGCCAAGCATAGGACACCATGACCATATGGAAATTCATGCCATCCAATCAGAATGCATTGTTTTGGAGGTGTGTACATGTCAAGGCCATGTGAATGCTATACTCATAATACTGCTATACACTGTACCTCAAAACCAAAGTTGACCCCCCCGCCCCCCACACACACACCCCTTTGTTGCCCCTGTACGATGACAGGAATTCACAATGAATCATGACGCCATAAGCTTACAAATGAGGCCCCATGCAATATATAACCATACCTGTTTGATTATAGGTTTTGACAACTGGGTTAACTTAAAATGTAGGTCACATGTTTACAAGTCAACCACAGCACAGATAAGTCAGGTCAAAAGCTGCTGATTGAATGTCTACGTGCTAAAATACTTACGCGAAAAGCATCGAATAGCTGCACTCAAGCGGTGCTTTGATAAAATCCCTGGGCGACAGAGTTTAGCAAAGGAAGCCATTGTAGCTGTTGGGGGTTCTGGGACAGACGTGTGGTTTCAGGATGCTAGGCCAAAGAGGAGGCTGTTGGCCTTAAACTGTATTCAATTACGCGAACGTTCGCTTATTAAAAGAGACGAGCAGATCTAATTGGCTTGAATCAACGAGCGTTCGATATGCTGTCAGCGCAGTTTCGTGTGTGAAGAAAGGGAGAATGCATTATCTCCTTAGTGGTGCATGCAGTCCAAAGTATGCAGTCCATAGTACCGCACTGTTGGAGTAGGATTTGTGTTTATCGTCACCCTATCTGCCATATTATGACTTTAGCCTTGACTAGCCGTATTTAATTAGTGGAAGAAATCAGAGTACCCGGCGAAAAGTACCGACTTTCCCAGTCACTGTTAACATCCTCACATACCGCGGCCAGGGTCGAATTCGGGAATTGGGGAGGTGCAACGATCTGCCAAGCCCATGTTAACGTTTTCAGCTTAATATTCATGGAAGTAGTTTTATCTAATAAAAATAGGAAATATGATTTTTTTTTAAGAATGCTGAAAACATTTCAGATGATTCTGTTAGTGTACTGTTGAAGAATCCCCTATCATCTATTGAAATTATATATAAGTTAACATGACCATCCGTCAAAGTTTCTTGAATAAAGTTCACTTTAATTCATTCAACTCATAACTTTGTGGTGGAATCTGTGCAAAACAAATTTACCTACCACATGATCAAGAAAATTTTGGAAAAAAGTGGCAGGAACAGCATGAAAGTGGTATTTGAGTAAAGTGGTAGAAAACAGATGCTAATTTTGAGTGATTCCGTAACAGGCATGTTTTTTCACTTTTTTACCCAAAAATCATTTACTGGGGAAGTTGGAACTTGGTCCATTTAAAAGAACTTTCAAAGCCATACACAACTATATAAAGCATGATTTCCTAACTTTTTCCCTTAAAAAGATATCTAAGCTTGAACAGCAAAAGTGTGATTCCGTAACAGCTTGATCGAGCCCATATATATATATATATATATATATATATATATATATATATATATATATATATATATATATATATATATATATATATATATATATTTATATATATATATATATATATATATATATATATATATATATATATATGCTGTTCACAAGAGTGACGCACAACCAACTTGAGACACTCGCAAGTCACTCTCAAGTCAGTTGTGCGAGTAACACCTGTTTTTGGTACTGAACTTGCGACTGACTTGCGACTGACTTGAGTTGGTTCTGCGAGTGTCTCACGACCTATGCACAACCCCCAATACAAACTGGTCGCGCGACCACTTGGAATGTGACCACAACACACAAGACCTGTCTTCAGACGTTAACGACCTGAGTGAGTTTTATGATCGGCAACGATCAGTTGGTCGCACGGAGGTTTTCATGGAATGTGACCGGGGCTTTAGGCTTATTTTGTATATGTTTTTTTTCGACGTATTGCAACATTCCAGTCCAAGTAGCTGTGAGAGGAATACGGTAATAATACAGTCGGACAGCAGTGTTTTCATATATGACCGGTAACTACCAGTTTCTGTGTCGTATGCACGTCATGCAGCGAATTTTATACTTGCTCCATGCCCTAGCACAGCAGCTTTTATAAAACCATTGTTGGCGGAAAAGCTGCCTTTCTTCTGCACATATACGTAGGACTACTCCAAATAAAGGGGACCGTGACCAAGATTACAGCATGTTACCATAGTAATAATTAGACATTGTTTTCCCACACAGTGCATCCCAAAGTGTTATCGGATTTCTACCTGGTTTGTAACCCACAATGTCATGGCAACTCTAAGCAAATAACGTTTTAAAAGACCTTGTTTCATAAATAAATGCACTTTTCCTGTAAATTGAACAATAAGAATAAACCCTATTGCCATAGTAATGTGTAGACATTGTTTTTTGCCACTCTGTGCAAATAGGACAGGGACAAAGTGTTTTCTAGCCTCGTGTGTTGCCCTTGCGCGCAGTCGGGGCAAACGTATGTGTTAAACAACCTTTTAAAGAGGCCTTAATTGTTTTCACAAATTAAAGGCACTTCTCCCCCCAAAATGAGCCGAATTTGAAATACTTTTAAGGAGAGTTAGTTGATTGATGTGTTGTTATCAACGCCTTTAATTATTAGAGTATTATCTACTAGACGTTGGATTTGCTCGAAATTTAAGCAAATTTATAACTAACAATATTTTTAATTTTGAATTTGCCCTGCAGTTATGCAATCTAGAAATTGAAAAACAATACATAGTTCTCATTTTCAACAAAATTGGATTGAATTTGATATGAATATGATTGTAAGGAAAATGTGATACCCTTCCCTCCAAATTTATCTTTCTTACACCTTTGAGAAATGTAATGGCCCTTGACGCTTGTTCATGCCCACGGCGCGTAGCAGCCGCAAAAGTGAAACGTAGCTGCTGAAGACAAGTGTGTACCAAGCTACTTCAGATAAGCTATCAATAGGTTAAAGTGGCTGCTGTATGGAAGGCCAAAGTCGACAAAAAGAGCATTTATTAATAGTATGTACATCATGTCTTAACTACAACAACAGCTCTATTTTACCTGTTATCTGTACAGTATAGCGAGATAGACCTAAGACTGCCATTGACGTGCGGTCGCGGGCGCCATGTCTCTGCACAACTTCGCGCATTCCATCACAATATAACATGCTCAATGCAAAATGTCCCATCTAGGATTGAGTCCTTCTGGACCCCATCACTGCTAACCTTCATACAAGAAATATATTCCTGTACACAAGAAACGCAACCACTGGCAGCAGTATGGAAGACCAAATTCGACCAAAAGAGCATTTGTTAATGTTGATAAATGCTCTTTTTGTCCACTTTGTCCTTCCATACAGCAGCCACTTTAGCCTATTGATAGCTTATCTAAAGTTGCTTGGTACACGCTTGTCATTAGCAGCTACGTTATGGCACAGACCACAATACCAAAAAATGATATACCTCGTATATACCCTCATTTATAATATGTCACTTTCATTTTTTGTTTGTTTGGCGCATCGTATTATGTGTCATCGACGCTTTTCATCGGGAATAGATAGAAGAGCGTTTCTTTCGAATGTTTTCCAGATGATGCTCAAAATATATTTGTAAAAGAGTCAGACTACTTTTGACACAGCAGGAATGAATTGATGAATATTCATATTCGACAAAAAAATCCATTTCAGTGTCAGGGCCATGAAATAGTTTGGTGTAAGTACCTACGCATGAGACGGTAGATGCACATTGTGCAACTTTTCTCTAATTTATACTAGATCTAGCAATAGCTTTTATAGCCTATGCACTCTCCTAATTTTATCTTTGCCTATTTTTCGATGAGGCAAGTGTGAAAGAGCAAATAAAAAAAACTTATTTTCAACACCGTATTTTGGGCGGAGAAAATTTAAAAAAAACTTTATTTTCACCACGTTTGTATTTGTCATTTGACCTTGTGACACTGTTGCACTTTTGGGAAAACTGGACGCGAGGTTCCGGAACCCGCCGATAGGCGGCTTCAAACACGTCGAATGCCTTTGTGGAACGCCTTGGATTGTTTCATTACTGAAAACTTGGTTCTTCCAGTTATGTATGATAGCGTCCACTCTGTTTTGGTCAAACAGCATGGATACATTAAATGGACTAATTGTACTAAGAATACACTTTTAGGAAATAAAATAACCTTTTTTAAATCGGTGAAATTAGCGATTTTACAGTTTTGATGACGTCACAAGTAATTGGAAGCTAATTATAGAACGCGACGGTGGCGACGCGTAGCTATAGCGGCGTTCATTTACACTACAGACCTGTAGTGTAAATGAACGCCGAACACGAACCCGTTACAGTCAACCTCCCCCCCTACTACACCCATCCTACTGCCGACATATGCAGTGGACACATGGCATCCAACCCTAGTTCCGAAAAACTCTGGATACAAATTGCTTCGGCCTTGTAATATTGTTGCACGTTGAGTTGCTTGAAATATATATTTCCTTCTTTCTCTAGAGTGGTCGGGAAAAAATAAAGTTTTATTTTCTCTCGCCGAAAAAACGAGCGTGAAAATAGTTTTTCATTTTCTCTCCCCAAAAGAAATGGAATGAATTTTTTTTTTACTTTCTCTCTCCCAAAAACGGGCGTGAAAACAGCTTTTTTCAAATTTTATTTTCCCAAAAAACTGTGAAAATAAAGTGTTTTGTTTTCTCCCCCCCCCCCCCCCCCCCAAAGAAAAAATACGGTGGTGAAAATAAAAAAGTTTTTTAATTGCTCTTTCACGCTTGGTGCATCGTAGTTTTTCTTCTTCGCGAAAAAAAATTGTGGAAAAGATCCCGGGAAAAGATATAGTATACAAATTTGATATTTCTGGATAGTGAACTTCCCAATCCAGTAAAAACACGTTTTAGGGACAGTTTTTAGATTTGGGGGACAGATTATTCTTTTTCAAAATATTCAGAGCCTTGGAATATTATCAAAGGTTAGTGACTTAGCCATTTCAGGATAGTGAACTTCCCAATCCAGTAAGAACGTTTTTAGGGACAGTTTTTAGTTTTGGGGGAAAGATAATTCTTATTCAAAATATTCTGAGCCAGGGAATATTATCAAAGGTTTGTAACTTAGTCAATGCCTTCATACGACATGATCTTCTTCTCCTTGTAGGATAGTTCCCTTCTCAATAGGAGCTGTATACATAGTAAGAAAAACCATTATTAAGTAATAGGCTTTTAATAACTGAAGTAATCTCAGATTGAATCAAAATAAAAAACACACGGGTAGTTTGTACATTGATTGGACTGAGAAATAATCATAAGACATATTAAACATTGATGAGCATTTATACACCTCATGATTCTATACAGTAATAATCTATAGAGTAATAATCATAACATTGATGAGCATTTATACACCTCATGATTCTGCTGCCTCTACTCTATAACACAGTGAGTGCGAGCAATATGCAGTGCGTATCATCCATACCGGACGCAGTTGTCGTCGCTACTTGAAACAGCAACAGCATGCATGAAGTGCCACCGACTGGCAGGGGGCGTTACTAGTCGTCTCCACTCTCGGGTCGGCTTGGGGGAATCCCCACCACCTTGCCAGACCTTGCCGGTAATAAAAATGGCGGCGGCTAGGAGGAAGTACATGTTCCTGTTCGCTTATTATGAAAATCATGATATCCGCGAGACAGAACAATATGACAACTCGATTGAGATCGATTTCGCGATTGCAGCGAAGAGAAAGTTAAGAGAGAGCGGTATCAACTGTTATGTTGATTGCGAGGATGGTTGTGCAGGGGGAAGTGTTCTAGCAGATTTTGAACAAGTTGCTGCGGATTCGAGGTATCTTGTTTTGATTATGAACAAATACTCTCTTGAGAAATTCCGAGCTGAAGAAAACAACGTTTCCAACCAGCTCTTTCACTGTGAGCTCTTCCGGCGAATCACTGAAGTTGGAAATCCAAACGTCTTTCCCATCCTTCTTGATGACTTCCAGCGTGGCAATTTGTTTTCACTTGGACATTTCACTAAGTTGAGATTCTATAGCAGTTCTACTGAAAAGTGGGAAGGCGAGCATAATCAACGCTCATGGAACAAACTTACAAATACGGGGGAGAAGGACCTATCTCAGCAGATACCTCTTGATCCTGTTGATGTTGCAGGTATAATTACAGCATATAATTGTTGCCTTCGTGATAAATGTGATAAACCCTAAACTTGCCCAAGGCATTAGGAAGCTATGGTGTATCTATTTAACCCATTCATAATTTCATACCCGTATCAGCCAAAACTGCTACTAGTCAAGTACTGTAGATCTCCAGGTATGAAAGGGTAAAAAGATCTATCAGGGCCAGGGTCTTACCCAGGATTTGGAAACATTGGGTCAAAACTGAGGATTTATGAAATTTTGGGGGTCGAAAATCAGTTACCCAATTTACAAGAATAATCATGACAACCCTAAATATTGACACAGCAAGAAAAGTCTGCTTCTTAACATAAAAAAGTAAAGTAATCTTTATTTTAAGTTGGTATATCAATTACAAGAAACACAAGCTACTAAGGCTCTTGGCTTCCGAAGCACTGGGCAACGAGAAGTTAACTGTCTTGCCTAGGGACAGAAAAAGGCGGCATCGGCCGGGAATTGAACCTGCGACCTTCGTGTCGCCAGCCGAACACGTTGCCACTGCGCCGCCGCTCCTCCCATCATTTAATTTTGGATGAAGAAATGAATGGATATGTAGCGAGAGATCAATTACTATATGCCCTATAGTTAAGTGCTGGACTCATGCCAGGAGTACCAGATAAGCCATCAGCGCGAGGTCACGTTGGAACAAGGACCAATCAGGGCTCTCGCATCCATTACATTACTAAGAAACCTCATCTCCACCACCGGCTGGGGGTGCCCAGAGCACCAATTGTTGGCCTATTAGCGGCTATTAGTGGACACTGGTTGAGGCTAGCATGTTCAGGTTGACCGACTGGTTTCGAATCCACTTGTGTTTGGTCATCTAAGATTTAATGTACCTATTGTCTTGTATGAGTAAAACTTTTGAGATATTCCCTTGGACTCAACATATACATAAAATCTTCCAAAATGAAACTGGGTGTCATTTTGCCAAATATCTTGTGTTTGGGAGTCAAATTGACTCCCTGGTGGTTGGCTGGGTAAGTCCCTTATCAGGGCGGATCCAGGATTTGAGAAGAGGGGGTTCAATTAAGTTCTGAAAAGTGAGACTGGTGGCTCCACTAACAATGATTTCTGAAAACACCACCAGCGGTCAATATAAAGCAACATTCAACTGGAATATGAGGCAACTTCAGATACCAATATTGATTTCTAGTTCTGCACAAAAAAGGGCAAAAATTAGAGAAAATGAGCTACCCTTCCCTTCATATTGAGCTTTCCTGGTTATTCCTGAAATTTGATGGTCCCTGAATTATATAATTGTGGATAGGAATTCCAATTGACAACTATGCATTGTTTCTCAATTTACCCCTCTCACCTTCCACCCTGCTGGGAGGCTACTTTAATGGTGCTTAATGTTGAACATTCATTCATCCCTGTTATGATAATTTCTCATTGTCTTTTTGCTACAGAGCCAGAGCCTTCTCCTGCCAGACCTTCACAGCTGAACTTGATTGACAATAGTCAGGTCTACCAACCGTCAGATGGCGCCACCGTTGCCAGTCCAGACAGGTCACCTGCCACGTCACCAGATGATACATCCACCGTTACAAGCCAGGTGTTGGCTCAGGTTTCAGAAGATTCCATAAACACCAGCGTTAGTGGTTACCCTCGGATGACAGCTACTGTCGGCACAGGTGCTCAGTCTGCTACATCTACTTTGACCATGGGACCCAGCCGGTCACCATCTCCCTCATCTCCTTCCACCCTAACATCTGGCATTGGTATGGACTTCGACGGAACCTCCAGCATCACATCAAACACAAATACTTCATCTTCCTCAGATGCTGCTGACCAGCTAGATTCCCTTTCCATCCAATCTGAGCCTTTCTCTCCAATATTGGGAAACACTTCATCTGGACAAGCACAGCGTCCCTTCACGGCCGATTCTCTCCATGGGCAACAAGGTGGAGGGGAAAGTACTCTTCCTGGAAACTCAGACGCAGTGGATGGGGAAAGACCAGAAACTGAATCAGTCCTTCAGCAGAGGGGACCCAGCTCATCTTTTGCTCTCTCTACCAATGTGCTGCGGGGAACAGATACGCAAACTCTTGAAAACACAGGACCTTCAACTACCGCAAATGCACCTTCTACATCAGTGGATCTGCAACTTCTCGAAAACACAAATTCTACAAATGTTGGGAATGTGACAACTGCACCACTGGCAGAGTTACAAGGACCTGGAACAGAGCTGCAAGGACCTGAGACAGAGCTACAAGGACCTGAGGCAGAGTTACAAGGACCTGGAACAGAGCTGCAAGGACCTGAGACAGAGCTACAAGGACCTGAGGCAGAGTTACAAGGACCTGAGGCAGAACTGCAAGGACCTGCGATAGAGCTTCAAGGAGCTGAGGCAGGGCTTTGTGGACCAGGGAGGCAACATGAAGATATACCGAATGATGCAAGGTAAGCATGGATTGAAATTATCAAGATAAACATTTAGGGTCCACCTACTTTTTATTGGAAACTAGGGATCATGATACCAAAAGTTCCTTGCTAGTAGGGACTTGAATCATTATGGTATCAGTAGCCACCTTACAATTTTTCTGTTATAAACTGTAGAATAGGAAATACATCGGAGGTGCAAACTAATCAAATTTGTGATTTTGGATTTTTCCGAGATTCTTTACTCCGAAAAGCCAATAAATATTGAAGGTTAATATTCTTATGACAAGAATAATACATCCAACTTTCATTATACCGAACTGACCCCACTCGGAAAAGTTTGGCTGAATAAACCACTCGGCTTAATTTCCTATTATACAGTACTAAGTCTAGTGATGGACTATTCATATGAATATGATTAGGAGAAAGTAGTGTGGCAATGTGTGTCATTTAGCCATATTTGTTTTTAAAGTATGAAGTGTTAGAAAAGTGTTAAGAAAAAATGAAATAAAGTATGAAAGATTTGACTTAAATCAAAGGGCTGTTGGAGTAAGCACCAAAGTATATGTTTGTGTGGAAGAACTACATTTTCTTAAGTTTTACTTTTCAATATTGCATTATATAACCTCTTAATCATTATAAATATGCAATCAAGGATTTCACCTGGTCCTTTAGCTGGTTTTTCTAAAGAAGAAATATTTAAGCCTATATCAAGTAGCTGCCTAGCCCCTTAAATTAAGATTTTTAGGGACGAAGAACCATTTATAGTGGGAAAGGCCCATAAAACAGCCTTATTGTAGAACTTGGATGTAGTATATATAAGTGGTGATCTCTCACTATGTTTGTTATTGCAGAGAGCCTCCTTCCTTGTCCTCCTTGGCTGACTGGATAGGAAGCACACAAGAAATCCGTGGCTTGAGACAGACCTATGAGGAATTGGGAGTAACCGGACTCTTCAGTTACGTTTACCGGTCATTTCACTCAACCACTGACTTCAGTGCCTATCTCTCCTCAAGCAAACATGGTTAAGATCATGGTAAGTTTAGTTTGATTATCTCATAACCAGTGTGCCAAAGAGGTCTGTGGAAAAGTAACCAAATGATAGTCAAAACAAAAAGAGGCTACTACTACTACTACTTCTACTAGGGGTGTCATCGCTATAGCCCATATTGATGTATTGTTAACTCTTCTCAAACAATACAGACGGCCTTCACTTTTCAATACACATATCAATGCATCGTAATATTATCGAGAAAAAAAATGAAAATTGAGTCTTATTGAAGAAACTGAGCACTGGATCCTGCCAGCATTGCCAGACACATGCTTTTTAATTTAAACGTTTCTTTACATTGTCGTGCTTCACTTTTATTGTTACATTTGAAAAGGGAGCAATAAATGTAAGGCAGGACACTTATGATAAGGTGAAAACCCCGGTCAAGGCTTCATCATTTTCCCTGATGGCACAGACAGTGTTTTCTTGGATATATCAATGCATTGTATCGAAATAATTGATGCAAAAAACAAATTATCAATATATTGAATCAAGAAAAAATACTAAACAGTGACATCCCAAACTACTACTACTACTACTACTACTGCTATAATTATTATTATTATTATTATTATTATTATTATTATCATTACTATTATTATTATTATTATCATTATTATCATTGTTATTATTATCAATAGTTTTATTATAGTCATTATTGTCATCGTTATTTTTATTTTCATTACTGTTATTGTAATTTCTCTTTTCAGCAAATCGTCTCAAATTGGAGCAAAGGTTTACAAGAACAAGGTGTGATGAAATGATACTACATCATTATGAGTTTTGTTCCTGGTCTTAGGTTTCTATATTTTTATCAAACTTAAATGAACAAAGAAATCATGTGGTGTGTTGAATATGGTAACATACTACACACAAAAGTAGGTGTAGCAGATGTGTAGGAATAACATTTTCATTGTACCTTGTTAATGGTGCCTGATAATATAAGCTTTGAAATAACTTGCTGAGTGCCATACATTATATTGGTACTACTTACATTACATATCTAACATGGTGCTGGCTACTTACTCCTAAATGTGGTCAAACCTAAAGGGGCTGAATAAATACATGCATTTGAAATATGGATACCAAATGAACAAGTTTAGAAAATAGTTTTCAGGATATTGAGTTTATGCTAGACATTTGGTTTCCTACAAATACTAATGGTTATCTGAATCAAGCAATATATATATATATATATATATATATATATATATATATATATATATATATATATATATATATATATATATATATATATATATATATATATATATATATCTGGAATGATAAAATTTCAATATTGATCACACAATGACATGAAGAACTGATTTAGTTTATCATAGTGCCTTATGCTACAATGTGAGGGAATGGTCTGTGTGTTGTATGGAGTTATCTCAACATATGAGTGAAGTGCAAATATTTTCCACTGTAACATTCAATATAACACATTCACATGATAGTTAATAGCATGTATTTCATACTACTTCACATTAATCTCATTAGGAGGTTCCCAGACTGTGGGATCATTGAAATTGACTACCTACTGATTTCTTAGAAGAGAGAGAGGGGGGGTAGCCAGCATGGTGTCTTGGTGTCATTTGGACAACCAAGCCAAAATATTTTGTTAATCAAACAAACATTTGAGATTTTCACCTCTATGGTAATTCTAGGATATAACTTGAATTGTACCATATACCTTTTTCTTTTTTACGTAAATCTATTCTTATGGTCATGATGGGAAAATATTGTTGTCTCCCTTGAAACACTGTCTGGATATCAAAAATATTAATAGCACTCCAATTTTGACACCCACTTATAAAATCCTGGCTGAGACCACTGTGATTTTTTAGGGTTCTTTAATTTGTAGTACAATTATAAAAAGTACAACTATAACATTTACATTTGTTACATTCTTTGCATACTTATTTTTAGTGCTGTATTGTAAAGAAGTAAATATTACCTAATACTGTTATTTAGTTATTGCGGAAAACACAAAAGATATGATACACACTAGATATATACCAGTTGAAGTATGTAAAGTATGCTGCTAACCTTAAGGTTCTAGTAAGGGATTATTACAGATATTCGATACGATACTAAATATCGATATCGAATAGGAAAAAAGTATCGTATTGTTTAGGATTTGTAATACCTATACAGTATGATTAAGATATTGTGCCATTAAGAAATATTGATATTGTATTATTAGCAAAAAATTTAAGGGTGCCAATCCATAGTTCCAGTAATAAGATTAACCTTTTACTGTTATAGCGAACACTTAATACATAAGCATAGAATGAATATGGTGAAAATAGTTTGATTTTGAGAATGGTAAACTGTGAATCTGTGATGATTAATTGCTTGAAGTGCTGTTTTATTGTGGACCTTAAGAAGGCCCTTCCTTTATTAATGTATTTGAGGGTCGCTAACATGGCGAGATATTTAATTGTGAGAAATTCAAACTGTGATGATTACAAGGGTATTGTTTATCCCCTTGTATGAAATTGAGATGTCTTACTGCAAGATAGCCTTGATTATATAGTCTTTACCATGTCCATATGATGTAGCTGAAGATGGCTAAAAGATTCAGATATGAAATTGCTAACTGATGGAAAATGATGTACTCCTTTGCATGAAATGGGGATGTTTTAGGTGAACTATCAGATTTGAATCAAACTATTAGCAACTTACTGATGTACATGTATCTGAAGACAGTGATGAAAGCCACTTCTGACAACTCATAGGCCCCATTCAAGCTGTCTCGATTTAGCTGCTCAGCCACAACTACACATAAATGCATTATGTGACAAAAAGGCCAATTTATATTTCAGTTATGTCTTAGACGATGGTTTGGAAAAGACTAGGTTATTACTACAAAAAATCATAATTGAAAAAATTATTTATGGAAATCTTTGCCTGTATGAAAAGGTCTTTTTCAGGAAACTGCTTGTCCCAAAGAGAGGCTTTTACTTGGGTCACTGTGAGCAAGAATCAGTTGATACCTATTTGCTGTCAAGTATGGTTTTATGTTAAAATAAATCTTGAAAATATTCTGAACAGGAAGTTTAACTTCAGTATGTAAAACAATGTTAGAGAGGACAAAATTTGTTAGGCTGTTCTCCAGCCAGAGTACATAACGTAGGGCGTCTGTTAATTTTAGAGGAACATGGTAAATGATCTTATTACTTATGCTGGCATTGTTTCTGGTGCTATAATAGACACGTTTTAATCTAGGAATACAAATGAACAAGGGTTTTTAAACCTTGGAAAATCAGCATATGAATTATTCTAAGAATGATTGTATGTTTTTTGTTTGTTGTATACTAGTGAATGAACTTGGTTCTTTACTTTATATGTTAGTCCCTTGGAGATTGGGCAGACAATTTCTCCGATAATCCTTTGGATTCAAAACTTATGAGATTGTAAAACGAATCTCACTCTTATAATTTTATGTATTTATTTTTCATAATGTGTAACTAATCTTCTAAATGTAACCATTGATTTTAACATGTATTAAGGTTACCGCGCAAAATTAAGCACCAAGTGTTGAAGGTAACCTGAAATCTGAGTTAAGTGTAATTTATTGAAGTAGATAAGAATGCTTTGGGACCACATTTTCTGTCTGGGCTATGCTTAAAAAACTGAAGTAGATGAGACTGAGGTAAGCAAGGTTGCCTTACTACAGGTGAACTTGGATATGCGAACCACTGTACGACGGACGATATACTTGGTCCGAGTCCGATGCATATCAAGTATTCGTCATATGCATGGGACGGATTTTGCATATGACGGACCAATTTTCCTGGTCCCATTGAGTCCGTCATATCCAAGTTCACCTGTACTGTCATATGTTATCATTCCTTAACCTATGCCTGCCCAACGCATCACAAGAGCTTTGAGAAACATGTGCACATGTATTTTTGGTACTGAAATTTCTGTATTGATATTTAAATGAAATGTGTGAATCACCTTCTCAAGAAGTAAATGTTCATCAAATTTTAAAACTGATATTGGTTTAATTTTTTTTTATATCCTCATGATGATGATGAGGATAGTCTGGATAGGTTCAGGCCTCATTTTAGTAAGCCTCTGCCTAGAGTAGGCTACTAGGGCCTAAAAAGTTAACGTTCCCTCCTGTGTTGACCAACCTGTGAATTGTGTAGTACCAGTACTGGCTGATAGATGGCACCATATGGTTCTAGTGGTTTGAAAGAGTCCTCTGTTCACCTGGGGAAGTTAACCCTACCAATGATGAGACTACTTTCGTCCAAAGCACACATACGCAAAGATATTTGAAAACCATCCAAACCCTGTCGTGTTGGTATTCATTGGATAGCTCTCGCTGAGTACTCTCTGATGAGTATCCATGTGCCAGGGTTTCTGTCATTTTTCAGGGTTTTTGCATCATTTTGTACAGACAAATTAAGCCACAGGCAGCATAAGGATTAACTAATTTGGCCACATTGACCACTTGCTGCCTGGTTACAAAATAAAACTTGCAGACAGGAAAATTATATATGACAGCCGAGAAATCTAGGCCAGCCTACAATACATGTTGACTTGATAGTCACTTGATGCACCACATACATTAGGTATTGCTTAGAGTAGTAGGTGCATGATTAAGCTGTCAATGTTTAGCATGAATGCTGTCTGGATCTATGATATTTTTGAGAATAACTTAAAAATTAAGAACGTTTTTTAAAAACCTTTGAAGGAAGGTTGTTGGTAATATAGTATATATATAATATAATATAAATGTTCTTATCAATGTTTATCAATTTTTCAAATTATGCTTGTGTTTGAAAGATTACTTAAATCGTTAGCCCGCTTTGGCCACTGAGCATCAGTGAGTTAATGGGCCAAAGGTTTGAATCCTAACCATAATGCATAATAGATTGCTTCTTTTATGTAACAAGATCTGTATACTTCAATAAATTATATGGAAACAATTAAGTCTCTGAATGTGCCTGTATATTTCCTGGCTCCAAAGATACTTTATCTCTCCTGCTTGTATTTGACACAGTGAGCTGAACGTTTACAAAAATATCCTACCCTGTGAAAACATTAAAAGCAATAAGCCTCACCACTTGCTTATTTTTGTACGGAAATATCGAATACCTTCTCCAGACTTATAATGTTTCCTTATTTTTGGTGATGGAAAAGGGTTGTCTGTTCTTATGTATTTGCACAGCATTAAATACTTGTTACTGTCACTAACAGATAAATGTATAAATAACCATTCTTCGTTCATGACACTGATGAAAGCACCAAACATGGGTAGCATTAGCTATGACCAAAATGAAAATTCTCATGTCTGGGGTTTACCATAATAGGTGTCAGGAAACTGTTTGTACCAAAACTTTGAATATTTCCCAAAATATCCTTTCATAGGGCAATCATTCCAAAAATAATCCAACAGTTTGGGCTGAACAGATATACAGGACTTTGAGCAGAGGAAGACTTGTAGCCCTGGTTTAGACAACCCGAATGAAGCTTTGGAACAAAGAAAAGGAATTTAGTGGAAGGTAGATTTTTCTTGGGTGATAATCATTCTCAAGTGATTGTTTTGCCATTTTTGTTTACTCTAATGAGTCCAGCAAAATGATGGCTTTCTCAGTCATGAGATTCATTATCACAATACTAAATGTTGGCTCCCATAACCCTTACATAAATACCGCGAAATGTAATATTCATGTGTTGGATGTCAGAAATGACTGGCTTTTAACTTTAATACTGCCAATTGCTCTCAAGAGATTTCCTTCTCTAGTTAGACAGCTACCACTAGGAATCTTGATGACAAACCAAGTAAGATGAATAATTTTGCGCCTGTTGTTCTTATACCCATTATCTTTCATAATAAGTTTAGGAAAAGTAAATGAATGTATATTGATCCACTATTCTTCTTTCACGCATCAGATAGTCAAATATTGATGTGGACTCAGATTCACGAACACTATTCAAAGCAATCCGACCTTACATCTGGTTATAAAACATTTTTCAACTCATTTTTGCATACATGTAGGAAATCAAATATCTGAAATGTGAAGCTTTCTCTGCAACCGCTGTCTTATCCCATAGCTTTCTGCCCTTGATCTATTTGGGTTCCAGGAGGGCAAGATCAGTATCACTTTATTAAGTTTTGTACGGAGTGCCGTCACTTTTTCACTGATCTACCCCTACCCCCATTTTTGAATTAGAAGTTGAGAGCCCACTGCACAAGGGTTAGCTCCAAAGTTTATGCTGTCAGGCTTCATAGGGTAATATCAATTTCCTTAAATCTTTAGATTACTCATGATGTTCGCTCTCATTAAAATGCAAAAAAGAACATACTGGCAGTAGATATAAAACATTTAAGTAGTCCTTCAAGATGTTTTTTGATTAAATTGCTAAGTGGGAAATGGTTGGAATACATATTGTGGAAGTGACTTCTGAGGCAGGGTTCAGGAAAGTAAATAAAACAAGAATAGAGGATTAGAGATATATTTATTTTCTAATAAAAATGACCTTGATTTGTACACAACACTACATGTAAAATAAAATGACCTCATATTTCATTCACGGAAATATCATTTTTACCCACCCAAACCCTTAAAAAAATGCAAGAACGAAAAACGATTTATTAAACCAAAAATATTTTTGAGGAATCAATTTTACAATTTCCAAATAAAACATGAAGATAAATGCATTCATGAGTATTTCCAAAACATGAAAGCATTACTGCAACTTATTAGTCTATCCAACAGACTAGCAAGAAATTCTTCCAAGGTAAGATACCTCAAAATATAGGCATAATGAAAATACATGAGAAAACTGACCAGGTCTGCCAGTGGGTGTTAATATTTGGTCACATATCTTTTACCAAACAGTTGTGCATAAGGTAAATAATAAATTCAACCGACAGGTACATTAGATTTTTTACCATGGACCTCATGAAAAGATTTTTTGGGAGATGATTTGCAAGAAACTAAATGATATGATGAAGGCCCATAATATGATTTAATTGATAATCCAAAATGTGGAGAAAGAATGGATAAAATTGTACCATAAGCACTGGCATAGCTTTAAATATACATCAGTACCAAAATTACAAATATTTTCATCTTTGCAGCCCAAAAATATTTTTGCAGCAACTAGTGAGGGGAAAAGGCTAGTTGTACTCCTGCACTCTTTCAAGTTGAGTTGTTTTCAACGCTTCAAAGTATCACAATAATAATTTGCATTGATTAAAGAATAAGCCCAAAAACCTGTCGTTCCTACATGGAGATTATTTTCATAAAAACTTGGACGTAAATGATAGAATGATTTGCCCAGCAAAATAATGACTACATTCGTTTAGGGCAAACTAATCCATGGATGACAATACACATTCTTGGGTGGTATATTCTCCCAGGAGAGCAGAGAATGAATCCAGCTGCTACCCTGCTCTGATGACCGTTGTTATACATGTATGTAGCAGCAGGTGCTGTAAGAATCTTCCATCTAACACCAGGCTAGGTTGCTATGTACTGTATATGGTACATGCAATAGTATAAGAGTTCACTGAGTTGGTGCTGTCTTGTGATTTCTAGAGACGACAGCTTGGCGATCAGGCTCACTTTTTGGGTGCTGATCTGTAAAATAATGAAACAAATAGCATGAAGTTTGCGAAATGATATTATACACCTTAAGTTCAAAATTCTAGTGACTTATTTGTTGGTCTACTGGGAGATTGCAAGAGTTTTTGGTTATTTTGCACTCCTGTGAAACCCTTTCATTTAGATATCATGAAATACAAATATTGAGTAGAACTTCTAGAAGTCCTCCCTAGTTGCGAGAACAGATGGCCAAGTGTGCTCTAAACAGTTGCTTCTCAGAGTTGTCAGTTGTCATCAGAACTCAGTAGCAGAACTGGACAATAATGATCATCATAAAAGCAAACTGGACACGGCTATTCTCACATTTACTCATATTTAAGTATGGCATATTTCAAGAAGGGGTTACCTTCCATTAATTCAAATGGATTTTTTTTGGTGTAGCAACTTTTCACTCTCTACTCACTCCTGTAAGCTAGCTCAAATTATAACAAATACTAGAAACTTTACAGTACTCAAAACATACACCTCAAGGCTCACCACTCTTCTCCTAAGTTACAAGTATAAATTTTGATACTACTTATGATTTTCATTAGTAACCTTTTCTGTCATATGGGCTTAACCATCACTAGCCAGTTGTTAATGGTGGAGGAAACTTAAGGATCAAAACGTACACTCAATTCAAAGTCAGTGGCAACTTTCTCACATGCCTCGAGCCATATTCATACCCAGGCAGACGTGAGAGACAGCGGGCAAGTCATGTCACTGCCTTAAACCACGTGGCCATTTCTCCTTGTGAAATAGTACTGCAATATTTTTTGCTAGACTTAAAGAGACCCATTGAAAGGACTACAAAGCTCATAGGCCTGTGTAATAGAAGACCAAGCTGCTTTTCAGAGTTGTCGTTTATCATCACAGTAACTCAGTAGCAGAACTGGACAATAATAATCATCACAAAAGCAAACAGTATATACATGTATTTATCTTCCAAGCCTGACTTATGTTGATAGTGAAACAACACTTTCACTGAATGTAATTATTGTTTACGGTAGTGAACTAGGTATATACAATGACTGTCCATCATCACAGTAGCTGTGTAGCAGTACTGGACAATGATGGTCACCAACACAGGGACTTAGCTAGGATTTAGATACTGGGTTGTCCGAAATATTTTGCTTAAGGGCACTTTCATTTAAGTAATTATTATTGTCTAACGGTTACGTAAATAGACTAGCTCTGTATTGATTCTTTTGCTTCTCAGAGTTGTCGTTTATCATCACAGTAACTCAGTAGCAGAACTGGACAATAATCATCATCACAAAAGCAAACTCCTATAACTATGTCTGTCACTGAATGCTCGAACTTATCTGTTGAAACAACAAGAGAGTAACCTGATTGTCTTCTACATGTTGTGAGTAATACCTAATCATACCATAGGGTTTCAAATGCCCCTTTACCATGTTCACAATAGCCTCTCTTATAATTACTTTATCAATATGTACCTGCATGTATGGACTGACACACCCACAAAGATATGACAGCATTGTTGACACCACACAAAATTGTAAAAATTATATATATATATATATATATATATATATATATATATATATATATATATAGTCCAAACATGTATGTTCATCATCAGTTCATGCATGTTTTTATCAGAATCAAAGTAGAGATGTTAACAGAAAATATCAATAAGGGGACTGATCATTATTTTTCAGTGCATGTTGAAATAAAGGCAGCTAACGATTAGGTATGAGGTAACTAAAAACCGCTTCAGATACTACATGGAAGAAAGGTAGTCCTGCTTCGTTTTTAGGATTTCTCAAGTTGCTCTTCAGAGTTGTCATTTGTCATCAATAAGACTCAGTAGCAGAACTGGACAATAATAATCATCATAAAAGCAACTAGAAATCCTTGAAATAGTCAACTAAATGAGCTGTAACAAATATATTAAAATACAACGCTTCTCCCTATTTCCCAACAGACAGTTCTTATTTTAAACAGGTGTCAAACAATTGGTGTTAAAAGGCAACCCATTAATGCTCACAGCAAAAAAGCAGCAAGACAATTTGGTCAAATATCTAAGACAGATATAGTAGGCAAAACATTGAAAAGAGAACACTTAAAACATAAATGCTCGCATCAGCTAAAAGCAGCCTCATAATTTCAATATTTTTAAGTGGCAATATCGGGAAATCATTTCCTGGAGAAATGTGATTCTGAACACATCTGATATCTCTCTTTTAAATGTTTGTAGAATAATTTTCAATTAGTTATTGTAAAAAGGGTGGCCTGCATTTCTAAATTCCTAGTGCCCTTACCTGTATTGTCCAACCACTACAGCGTGGTCTCTTTCATAGGGTTCCAGCGTCAACTGTTCCTGTGGCTTGATTTTCTCTGCTCGCATCTTATTCACTTCCTCAGCAAACACTGCCTCTGCCTCGGCTGTGGAATCAATGCAGTTGGCCTGAAAGGAAAAGATACCAAGTTCATATTATACTTACTTAACCATTGTACGACTGGTGGCTAATTAATGTGAATACAAAATGATGCGCAAAAAGCAGGAAAATCACTGAAACCCTGGCAAATGGGTACTCATCTGATAGCACTCATCAAGAGTTTTCCAGTGAATACCAACATGACAGGTTTAGGATGTTTTTTTCAATCTTTGCACCCTTGTGCTTTGGACAAAAGTAGACAATGCATTGGAAGGGCTCAATAGCTTCATTTTTAAGTAGCCGTTATCAGACTATCAATATTAACCAGCAGCATCAAGTGGTCCCACCACCTGTTTCCATTAGAATAAGTTGGTAGCCCATATAAAATGCTTTTTTTTTAGAATAAGGGCTTTCTGTGTGCTCATGCTTCTCAGAGTTGTCAGTTGTCATCAGAACTCAGTAGCAGAACTGAACAATAAAAATCATCATAAAAGCAAACTGGACAGAGAAGTTCTCACATCTATTTTCAAATTATGGCATATTACACATAGGGATTAATTGCAATAATTCAAATGGAGGGAATCTAAATATTACTACGCTCTGAGAGCTGTCACTCAATCTTGTGACAATCAATTTTATCCTTATGCTGCTGGTAACTAACATGACCAATACAAAATGACGTAAAAAAATGTAAAATGGTTAAAAACATGGGTACTCATCACATCTGAGACTACTCAGCGAGAGCTATCCAATGAATAGCTCAGTATCCCAATTCCCAGTCATCAGGGTCAAAAGATCCTCGGATTCTTTTGATTGGCTTAGTATCTGTAATATTTTATGTGGTGCATATTCTTTTCAGAGTTGTTATTTATCGTCAATGCAACTCAGTAGCAGAACTGGACAACAAAGTTCATCATAAAAGCTATGCCCACATCTTCTTGGTAGTAATTTCATGAGTGAAGTAGCGAATCAATAAAACTGAGTATTTATAATGCATGAACTATAACAAGCAAAATACAATGATGGTTGATCAACTAAAGTGTTGGTAAAATATCAAATTATGGCGGCCATCATCTATAAGAATCCAAAAATTTTTTTTCTGAAATCCTGACTGAACACAATGAAAAGCTGATTTGAAATTCATAATCCCAGTACTGTGAAATAAACCATCTGTTAGTTGTATTTCCATTTTGGTGAAACCCTTACATTTAGATATCATGAAATCAGGGGCTTAGTCGCCAATGCGTCCAGCGTGTCATTTGGACACACAGAACAGTTTTTTGACAGTTTGGACACCCAAAAATTTATGTCAGAATTTGCTGATGAGGGCTTTTCTTAGAAGATAGAAGATGTAGAAGCTGAAGTGTCACTTTTATAAGACACACAAAGCAGTTACTGGCCGAAAAAAGCAAAATCTGTAAATATATAGGGTTTACTTTATTAGTAGTATGTACTTTGTACCACACTTTGGACACGCTTAAGTCTATGAAACCTCGATTTGGACACCCTGTTTCCAAATATTGGCCAAGACCATGCATGAAATACAAATGTTAAGTGGAAGTCATTCCTAATTGCGAGAACAGATGGCCAAGTCTGCTCTAAACAGTTGCTTCTCAGAGTTGTCAGTTGTCATCAGAACTCAGTAGCAGAACTGGACAATAATGATCATCATAAAAGCAAACTGGACACGGCTATTCTCACATTTACTTTCAAATTATGGCATATTGTACATGCAGGTTACCCCCCAATAATTTAAATGGAGGGATCTGAATATCACTTCGCCCTTCGCAATACTCTTCTGTCTCCATCACTCCCTATAATCCCAGGTGGTGGTTCAGGGCTCGAAATTAAGAATTTTGTCCTGGGAGCCCAATTGCATCTTCAAAAGCTACCTAAAGATGTTGTGTATAGAAACCAGTATATCTTTGGGCTCCCTGTAGAAATTTGAGGGAGTCCCAGGAGAATTCAAGGGAGCCCTCGGCACCCCCTAATTTCGAGCCCTGTGGTTTCTTGAGTCAACTAAGATGACACCAGGGATGATCACTTACAATAGTTTATCATAGAATTAGAAAATCTCACAATAGCAGGCTGGCGTGCAACTTAAGAACTAAATGAGGGGAAACATTTTTGAGTAGGCATTCATGTCAGGTTTCAAACTTGGTTCAAGTTCAAGCAGTTCATACTATTTAAGTAGGATCAGATACTTATCAGAGTTGTTCTTTATCGTCACAGCAACTCAGTAGCAGAACTGGACAACACACATCATCATGAAAGCATACTAATACCTCATGCGAGTTTCTATACTCTCTAACTCTAATTTAAAATGTCCGGGGTACATTCTTAGACAGTTACCTTATTACAGGTTATTGCCAACAATCGTTGGATTTGCGAACAAGATTTCAATAGAAGTGATATAAGGATGTTAAGAAGCTCTGCTTGCACCACAAAAAGATATTTAAGCAATATAAGTCTAAATTCCCTAGGTATTTCAATTACTGGAAGTGTGCTGTGTTGTTTATTACACACAATGGTTTTGTGGCTATAGGCCTTAAAAACATGAAGATATTCCAATTGGCTTTCTCAGAGTAAGAAGATGTTAAGAATGACTAATATTTGTGGAGGCCATTCACTTTAAAAAAAGTTGCAATATCAAGATTATCTACAAAACACCAGAACATTCATCGTTGTGAGCAACTACTCAAACACATTTGGATATGCCTCAAGGGTGCAATGCATAACCTTATAAAATAGTAAAGAGTTGACAGTTGCTTCTCAGAATTGTCATTTGTCATCAAAGTGACTCAGTAGCAGAACTGGACAAGAATAATCATCACCAAAGCGAACTGTACATTTTTCAACAGAATGGACAACTACGGAATCTAAATTGTTGAACATGCTCAATCTGATGAATAAAAGCTTCTCGTATTATAGATAATACATCTAGGTCACAAATTACCAAATGGGCTATCTTGTCTAGTGGGGTTAAAAAAACAGTAAGACCAAAAGCACTCTTGTTAAAGCTTTCTCATATTGTATGGCCCTACATCACATTACACAAGGACTACTCATAACAAGTACGCTCATAATTAATTGATTTTTCTCTTTTTCTTGTTTTGATAGTGGGCTCAACTTTTTTCTACATCTGTACCGATTTAAGAGGGCTACAAGAGGTGAAAAATAAACTACCATGACAGGCACATTTTTGCAGATCTTTAACTTCTGGAAACCAATATTGTTGGACAACAGACAAATGAAAGGCAGGCGCTGACAAAAGGCGAGAGGTATTTAAAGCTTACCTTTATAGAGATAACTACATGTCCCTCATTCTTGAGGAAATGATGTGCATTGATAGCAACAATACGAGCTTGGTCTGGCTGTGCCACATCAGCAAAGATTGTGTCTACCATTCCTGAATAAAACAAAACAAAAATACATAGATGAATCTGGTGTTTATTTCTGCTAGAAGAAGATATGACCTGGCCACAAAATAAAATAAGTAGAGGGTCTAGGTTCATTAACTATTGATGACGCGTTGACAAAAACATTGGAGGTGACTCTACATCTAAACAGCTTATAAAAGAAATAATCTGGAAAGTAACAATAATAAATGCCAACATAGTCTCATTATTATTGATAACGCTAACAAATCAGCCTGTCTCATAGACAAGTTCTGCCTGAATCTATGGTATTTTGAAAATAAGAACAGAGCTGAATCCACAAAAAAGTTGGAGATTTGTTTATTAGGATAATGTTACTTTATTCCTCAAGCCTCCATGAGGAGTCACAAACACTAAGACAAAAGCACAATAAGTATGGGCTGTGGATCCTCACAGGGGTAGCTATATACCATATTTACAAGTGGTGACCATACAATTTGACAAAGCAGGTACCTATATCTTATATGTGAAGGATTGTTAAGTTGCTTCTCAGAGTTGTCAGTTGTCATCAGGACTCAGTAGCAGAACTGGACAATAGGAATCATCACGCTAGCAACTGTACAATACCACTGTTGCATTCTAGTTTTAGAGATTAAGACAATCAGATATATTATCTGATTGTTTTATCAAAAACATGACAATTCTATGACTGCAAACATTGTAAGCCAATATCAAAATCTAAACAAAGCTTGCTCTAGCAATGCTTACCCTATCAGCATGTATTACCCTCTGGGCTATACCTGTGTTGAGTACTTACCTACTAACATTCTGTATTTATGTGGATGTCTGGCATCTTCTACTATGGGAATGATGTTGGTTCTTTTCTTTGCTACATTGATCAGATCACGACCACTTCTGTGTGAAAACTCTACTGCATACACAAGACCCTCCTGAAAAACGTTTAGATAGTATTGAATAACAGTAATTGATGCAGTAGTCAACCAGCATAAAAAATGCTTTTAGACATCAAAACACTCAATAGAGGAATTTGAGTCGCATCACAGACAGGAATCTGTGTTTTAGAAGAACACATCGCTGTTGAAATTATGATGGACAAGAAACTTATGTCTATCAAATCGGTTACCTTCTTAAACCAATGAAGGTTGTGAGTAAACACCTAAAAGAAATTTCAGACGCTGACATTAAAATTTTCCATACATCTCTCTTTAAGATTTTAGCCACCTTATCTATCCTTAGTAGATATTGCCCTCTAATTTAGATATCATAATTGCATATATTCCGCCATTTATCATACACACTTCGATTCAAACAACTATCACAATACCAATTACATCAACGTCTACTACTTCTACTTATTCTACACTACAGACTTACTGGGCCAACAATGTCTGACACATGGCTCACTGTAGTTCCGGAGGCAGCACCAAGGTACAACACTTTTGAGCCGGGCTTCATGTGTATTTTCTCTACTCCTCCCAAGATGGCGGCTGCTAATTTTGAACGGAAGGGATTCCATGCTCTGTATTCAATTTTGGTTTCCCCTTGCTGAAATGGAAGAAAATAACAACCTGATTATACAAATACTTTAAACGAATGAATAGCATATGAATGATAATCAACTATTTTCTTTTAAAATCTTAGATTGCACAGGTTAAATTAAGAAAAAAATCTAGTCACATGTATAACATGCAAAACCATGAAAAAAAATTATTTAGTACAAGCAAGACATATTGGTGATTTCAATCTAACATATGCCTGATAGGTGGGTGGGTAATTCAAGCTAAAACAAGTGAATAGGAACAACCCAATGTGCAGGTCTCATTGACCTATGTCTTCCATTATGGAGTGCAAAAGTTTGAAAATTTTGAATTTAACTTCTCAAACAAAGACACTTTACAACATGTAGTATTTACCTCAACAGAGATCTTCTTTTCTCCATACACAGTATCTCCAGGTACCAAATTCAATGTGACCAGCGCATCCTCTTTCCCTCTGGCAATAAACACACCTGGAAACAAAACAGACATCAGTAGGTGGTTAAATCACAAACTAGATATATACTTTCTTTTTCAAGTAGGTATGCCATTGTATTGTAAGCGCTCTTGACCCATCAATACACAGAAATTGTAGTAACACAAATATTTGTTTGTGGCTATAATGGTGACATGCAGAAAAGAATTGTGTGTTTCTTTAATGAATTTAACACGTTTTAAATATATTAAACACATTTTAATTTCTCTGTTCAAGTAAATAGTTTAACCTATCATTAAATTTACAATTATCAAGTGAATACAAGTAACAAATCTAATTGTTATTTTAAGAAATTTAAGCACTTACTAGAAAATAACTAAGCAAGGTGTCAAACTTCTTTAGTTGATGGAATGTAACCCCACTTAGGCTAGAAATATTACCTTGATGTCTGTGTGGTTCCACAACAACAGTTCTGCCTCCTCTCATTCCCCCACGTCCACCTAGGAGAGATACAAAGTCAAATTAGCAGAAGTCACAAATTGACCATTTCACTGTTGGATGGAAACAAGCCCTATGTGTCTGTCTGAGACCAGTAACAAAAAAGGGTAGAAAGTAGTATGGTAGATAAAAAAAATTATGGAGTAATGTATATTCATGTTTTATGATGATTTAAAGTTGGAAGTGACAAAACAAATGTTTGGGTAGGGATCTAATAAGTAGAACCGTTAAAATCAGGTTGGAGGACTTTTTAAAGGGCCTTACCCATTCATGCCTATAAAACACCCAAATGATGTACATAGATATTTTTGTGAAAACATAAGCTTAGATTAAGAACAGTATAAATGCAGAGAGGCTGCTACATGACAGTACAAGAACACAGTCCAGCTGCTGTAAAAGAAGAAATCTCCTTTTCACTGCTTAGCCACAGATTTGAAGAATAAAACCTAAGTCATTCCCCAGGATACTCAATACTTTTGTAATGCATATATGATTCTTTAATGATCTCAGATACAATACCTAAGGTTAAGATTGAGCCATCTGAAGTCTCCATAACAGCATATAACTGATGGGTTCTACATAAGATAGCAAGTGAAATTTAAAAAAAATACTTTGCAATTGCCATAACAAAATAAATTTACTTACCACCTCTGCCACGTGCACCTCCTCTTCCTCCAAATCCACCTCCACGACCCCCTCGTCCACGATCACCAAATCCTCCTCTTCCACCTCCGCGACCACCACCTCGCCCGCCAAATCCACCTCCTCTTCCTCCAAATCCACCTCCCCTTCCTCCAAATCCACCTCCTCGGTCACCACCTCCACGCCCTCCGAAACCACCTCGACCGCCACGGTCACCTCTGGGTGAAAATCCTGGTAGGACAAAACAGGAATCAGAATACATGCCACAAAAATGAGTTACTGTTAAGAAGTTCAGGGTTTTGTGTAGTGAAGTGTGTATGCTGTTTACATAAAGGAAGTTATAAGCTATGACCAAATAAGACCCATTTTTCCAATGTCAGCCTTGAATTACACCATCTTCATACCATACAACCAACTCCAGTCTATAGGTCCCCATGTCTTTTTCCAGTATTACTCTCATCTCTGCTAAAGCCTGAAATACTTTAATTCAAGCAAGCTTAAGACAATTCAGACCAACCTCAGGCCAGTTCAAACAGAGATCTGAGTAAATTCTACATGGACTCAGAGGACCTTTAGCTGTGAAAAACCACCACAGCAAGGACAAAATTGAACACCTTCAAAAATGGGAATATTAAATAAAGATTAACAACCTCAGGATCACATTAATTATGAAGTGACAGCTATGTCAATACCTTGATATTCATACTGTTATTGACTACATGGTATGAACACTGACAAACATCACCATGTTATCATGTTAAAGAATATTTTTCCTGCATAGAGACTTCATTCCTAACACAATAACAATAAGTGTTTACTTGGATGGATATAGATGCATGCCGCACAGCGGGAGAAATTTGGGATGGACTGTTCTAAACATTGAAAGATATATAGAGTTCCCCGACTCTTATAACCAGAAAGCATCAATATATAAAATGGGTATTAGACCCGGTAAATTAACTATAGGCTGGCCAACAGACGAAAAGCTCTTGGAGTATCTACAGACACACTGTTTGCATGGAAGTCGGTTTAAGTATAACTAGTACCAACTACAGAGTGGACTATCACAAGAGTAGCTGACGAACATTACGGGCTATGTACATTTGCCTAACACATTCGCATCTGGAGTGCACACATGGTTTGACTACTTCCAACATAATTTCTTCAATTACTTTTTTAAGAGGTATAGTTGAACCCATGAAAAACTATAACTTGGGGAGTAAAACATCTCTCAACATATTGTTTTCTAATCAAAATAAATCTATATGTGCCAGACAAAGCTTATGCTCCAGGAGTGAATATGTCGGAAGTTCATATTCTTAGATTTAATAGCTATAAATATGAATGCCCAGTTCTCTTGGCGCACATGCTATATTTTAGATGTTTCGAACTCAGGCACCGACACAAGTATAAATGCCATTCTAGCATGTTATTACTTATTTAGGCAAGCCACAAATTGGTGGGCAAGTAGAAATCATTGACTACTTGCCCGGCATGGTATCATCAGCAGACAGCCTCTTTCTCTTTAGAACATTATGGTAAGTTAGTTCTGAAACTTATGCTGGTGCCTGTAAAGAATGCCATGCATCAAAGTTGCTCGAACTAGACAAAGAAGCATGAGAGTTACTCTTTTGCTTCTATTTTGGTAGAATTATTGGAGATAAAGCTATCCCCTGTGCATGGGTTATTTTCCTTTTCTAATTCTATTTTCTTTATAGATTTTAGGGATATAGATTGAAATGTTAAGTCAGATGCATTTTTTAAAGATTGTTTTAAGAGACAATTATCTTGAGAGAGGATAACTTGTCCTCGACCCACTGGTCCATGTACTAACTGATTGACTTAGATGACTGAATAACTCATGTATAGACAACTGCTCGGAATAGCAAATGCGCCAGGAAAATGGGGCGAATGTTGAGGGATAGTGATGGACCATGGCATGGCCGCATGGTCAATTCTTGAAATATTGAAACGAAACTTCCTCGAATGAGAATAGCACACGAAAGACATGAGCAACAAATGCAACATAGAACACACAAATGCAAGCCAATCGGTTGTAACAGACAAACAGCAATAATCAGTACTTTTCACCAACACCAAGTACCAACTTGTTGAACTGAACAAGAGCACATGGCTGATGGATGGACCATGAGGTCTCGGATACAGAGTATAAAAAACGTGCAATATTTGTATTAGCAAATGTTATCATAACAGTTGATGCACAAATGTAGTATCCCAAACCATTGTTAGATCACATCTTAACGGTAATAAATAAACTAATCTATTAATTACGTAGCTAGAGAGAGTTTTCTTACCAGGTCTTCCCATTTTGTGTACTGTTTGAAACCACGTTGCACGCAAGGACTTGTACGCATGCGCGTGCAAATAGCGATATGACCCACTTTCTGCAGACTGATTTTGATCACGACCGCTAGGGTGCGCCTGATATAATTGAGCCATCGTAGACTGTACAGTGGCTCAGAGGTGTCCAGTGAGAGGATATTTGCAAGATCAGTTTCTGCAGAAATGGTCTAGCAGAATCTCAGAAGAGGAAGATTTCTCATCACACAAAGTATATAAAGATGTATATAATTTGAAGAATATGTATATGATAGCAGGGCTCATTTGAAACCACCTGCCCTGCAGGGCAGGTGACCTGGAACTTTTGCCTGCCCTGAAAGATTTTCACCTGCCCTGCAAAAATAACCACCTTGCAGACTTTTTAGGTTTTGTCTGTAATATATTTTTTATTTCATATGTATTCATATGTTCATTTCTGCTAAAAAATAAAATATTTTCAATAAAAAACCTCATCTTAATGAAAGGGTTACAATTCCTGCCAATACAGTTCTGCACAAGCCGGTAAAACATCTTTATTTACATAGTGAAATAGTTTTGCAAAAGCTTGCTAAATTTCAAATGCTCTAAATGGATCAAGACATCTGAAATAGCATGTCTTTGCCTTCCTGAGCAATACAGCTACAGAGGACATCACTGGCAGTGAGTTTTACTGTTTTATGAGTGATTGTTGGTGGGTTTTTGCGATCGAGTACCGATCACACTGCAAATGTTTACCTTCCCTGTTGGGCAGGTACAAATTTTACCTGCCCTGGGCAGACGGGCAGGCCCTAACGTCGAGCCCTGGATAGATGTCATGTCAGAATACCTGAAACACTCACTACTTGACTTTAGAAATTAGAACTGGTTCTCAAAAAATGCGAATAATTCTTAGATGAATAAAAGAATGGATATACAGGGAGAGACCAATTACTAAATGCGCTATAGTGAAGGGCTGGACATGCCAGGGGTTTCTGATCTGGCATCAGCGTGACATCACTGGGGGACAAGGACCAATTAGGGCTCTTTTATCATTTACATTACAGAAAAACATGTGCACCAGCATGCGCAGAACACAACTTTAGGGCTGTTCTTCGAGGCTAGCCTGTTCAGGTTGACCAGCACCTTTCATATCCATTTAATTGTAGATCCAAATTATCAATAACTAGGCAAGAGCGCATCTGCATTAAGTGAAGAAAAGTACTTCTCGTGATGAATTTCACTTCCTATTTGAATGTAATGGTCTTGAAAAACTTAGGATATCAGTTATACCAACATACTATAGAACTAGATGTAAAACACTCAATTATTAAATGCAAATTAGACATAAGTGAAAATATTAATACTGCTGATTTAAACTATCAGTCTGTATACCCAGAAAAACTCAATTCAATAGGTGAAATTTTGGATCCTGTGTCATATTTTGGCAGGACACGCAAAGTTGTGCCGAGACTAAGGACTTCTACACCAGTGACACATATTGATTATTGAACAAACGGAAATAATTTATTACAATTTTTCTGACATCACTGCCAATTTTGAAAAGAAATTGTTACTAATACAGATTTTATCAAGTACGATGTAAGTACCATTATAACTATACCTGCCTATCCTGAAAGCACTTATTAACACAATGTATTGGCTATAGTGATTATCATATTTATTGAATTTAATGATTTACAGCTAATTCAAGCTAACAGTGAGCAATAGTACAAGTTCAGTTGCATAGTCCATTCACTCTGCACAAAAGATTGATAGACCCTACAGGTGGACGTGTGACCTCTACATGTCCACTAGTAAAGTAGACAGATGAGTTTTGCCAGTAGACAAGTAGGTTTTCTGGGTCACAGGGCTCTCCAGGGGTATCATATCTCAAGAACCACAATCTCTACATCTTATTTTAGACTACTAGTGTCCCACGTACCAATTGCCCCTTTAGCTCCCCTTATGTTCAGGTTCACCACACTCAGAGACTGCTAACCACAAACTGACCCAGATTTCCAGAAGTGGACAGGTGGGTTTGGCCTGAACATCTATAGAAATCAAACCTGATCTTACAGGCAGACAGTTGAAACTTACAAACCCATTCACTTTGCTCATTGTTAGCTTGAATTAGCTATAACACATTTTAAGAAAATATGTATGATCATTCATTGATGTATAAAGTGGGATTCCCTTGCTAAAACACATTTTATATAAGAAAGGACAAATATGGTTCAAATTGGTTAACTCTCTTGCATCATTTTTATGAAAATCTGCCAAAAAGTTCTACTTAACAAACCTTACCCATCTGTGGTTCAAAAACTAACGTGACTTAAGACCTTAATTTGAACATCAAAGATGGAGATCTAAATGCTATGGGGCCTCTGGTTTATCATTTACTGGACTTACAAGTTTCACTAAGAATTCATACTCAAATTTAAATCTACCAATGTTGTGGCCTGAAGGTGGTAAGCTTTCAGTAGCAATAGTGGTATCGCTATTATTACTTCCATCATTATAATTGAAAGAATATAATGTCAGTCGTTAAGAATTAAAAAGATCATGTCATGCTACAAGATCACCTTACTTATTGGCACATGAATAAATTACCAAATAAAGCTGTCATTGACCTTTAAGTCATTTAGTGTATCATCCTTCCTTTGAAAAGTTGATAAAATCTTTTTCAGATATGCTGATGAGCATGGTGTTGGACTTACTAGGTGCCTGCCTCTGTATCAACGCAGTTTACTATTAACAAAATAGGTTGCCTGGGAAGTAAGCATTATTGTTAAAATATTGAATTGTTTAGGAAATATTGATATCGTAACTTACATGAAAATCATATTAGAGTGGAAATCTGTCTTACTGATTTCTAAAACAACAAATAATAACACAACAATAGGTTGGAGGGAGGAAGATTTTTATTGGTTCTAGTTCGGTTCTATTTATGCAGAAAATTTTGGTTTATTGCAGATGGCTTACCTCTTTGCATACTAAATCTTCACAACAAATGTAACAATTTTGATAATTCAGAATCCCTATTCAAAGCCTAAACAATCATAATAAGTCTGCTACAAAAAACGGGAGAAAAAGTCACTTTTATATAATAATGAGCTGCCGAATAACTTCGACAAGAAATGCCAGTTCAATGTTCATGCATCTTATATAGAACAAAGAACCAGCTTTTTGTTGACATCATAACAGATAATTTTGAGTCTTTCTTTCCTTAGTGCTGAAATTGTTTTTTTTCTCTTGGCTAATACAATTGGAAAGTCAATACTTAAAATTCATCAGAGAGATGGAGATAATTCTCACTTGAAATAACAAGTAGCATCATGAAGTACTAAACCCTTATAAGATTGGCAAATTTTAAATCCATACAACTTAGTATCATTCAATAATTTTTCTTTCAAAGACATAAAAATGGTAGTTCACAAATATGGGTCCCAACCTTTTTGAAAATCAATTTCTTTATAATGTTAGAACAGTTTCTTTATCTTAACTAATGTTGTAACAAAAACCTGTTCTTCAGATTTATAAGACTTGGGAGCATGCTGACCAAAAACTTCAGTGTTATGTTTGCAATGTTATAAGGGCGAGCGCTTCTCTCTGATGGCGAAGAGGTAAGATTAAGGGAAGCTTCAACTACCTGGAAGGTCTGTCATCCAGACAAAAAAATAACAATAGCCAAGAACAAAACCTGTATTGGAATATGGGGTAGGGGATATTTTTTCATTTTTTTTTGTTTTTTTCTCCATTTTTCTCCAATTTTACGGATTTTTCAAGCCTTTTAGTAACTCTTGTGAGAGCTTTGCTCTTCTAGCCTCACTTTCAAGCAGATGGTTCGATGCAAATTCATCCGTGATAGAAATAAAACTAAATCGGCTAACACTTGACCAGTCCTCCCAAAATCTAATGCTTTAATGAAGATAAACCTTGAAGCAGGAAAGACCTGATAATTATTTTAACTGTTCAAACGTTTCTTGAGATGATTTGAGTTATGCAGCTAAGTTGTTATTCCATAACAAAATCTGGTTTAAATCCTTTAAGGCTAAGATATTGGGAGACTTAACGGGAGTCCTTCATCTTTCATTGTTAGGTCCCTTCTAAACTTCAGCAGAAACACCAAATAAGCTGAAAGAATGTCGGAGCAGATTCCTTTGAATTTTTGAACTTTTTTTTCTGAAACAAGAAGCTGGTTGACAGCAGTTATTCGAAACTAAAAATTCTGCTTACTGACAATAATTTTTGAAGTGATCAACCACAAAGACGATCAGGCCTTCATCTCAGGCCTATGGTTTACTTTTACTTTTCTGACTTGTGTTTTCTTAGTCATGGGTTGATCAACACACCTAGATAACCTCTGCAAACAACCTTTTCCTGAGTTCACACCCAATGGAAGAAGGTTGCCCAAGGTTTGATGGTTTTACTTGTGGTTTGAACCACCATTACACTCTAACAGAACCTGTGATAATCTCCGACCTGATGACACATGCACAGCACAGGTTCTGATGAGTATACTTATTTCAAGACAGAGCTATCACATGTCCAGATATTATTAACTCTGAAGGTCATGCTGAGTATTCTTGCTCTCTCTCTCTCTCTCTTTAGAAATAATTGCATTGATATATGCAATTGTAGACTCTCTCTCTGATGTTGAACTTATCTGTCTACTAAGAAGAAACACATCCACAAAAGTGAACATGTTCTGTGGGTTAACTTACCCTGGCCGGTAATTGAACAAGTTTTCGAGACCTGCCTTACTTATTCATTCATTTGGCCGATTGTTTTTATAGATTTCAGTGAACACTTCACTGCAACACTCTTGCAAAACAGGGGATCATTCAGATCCAACTAAGCACCATAATCTTTCCGACTCTCCGATGCTTGGAGCACCCTTGAGAGTTTACTTAATAGGAGTGCTGGTTAAGGTGAACTACCGGAGATCGCACACACAATAACTTGCATCTCCCAAGTATTCACCCTAAATGGCAGGTTTTTCACTTCGTTCGTCACTCAAAGAACTCCAGACTGTACGACAGGGCTTGCTTTAAGTCCAACCTGTCTCCAGGGGAGCCACCGATAGCCATCCTTGCTGGTAGCGACTCCCTATTACTCATCACACCAGAGGAGGGGCGGGGTGAAACAGCTCCATCATCTCTTTGGCAAATCTTTACAGCGAGAATCACCCATTGACCTACCTCTGGGGAGTCATATACACAAAGACACACTCACACACTCTTCTTCCTCCTGCTGCTGCTGTTGTATGGTTCCTTGCAGTGCCAGGCAGATGACTGGCACCTCTCCATAGTGTGATTACAAAGAAGGGCGGGATAAGTATGTACAAAAGGTTGCTCTGATACACTTGATGTTGACTTGGTGCTTTAATTCTACTAAGTTGTACTTGTTAGAAATTAAGGACAAACATCATTTATAACAAGTATGCATTCATAGCATACTCTTAACCAAAAGGAACTTTTTGCTGAGGCAGTAGCAACATCAAGTGAACCAGGCACAATTCCAGAGTTCTTTTTTTTTACAAAAATAGGATTTACAAATCTAGTTTCTACAGCGTTGGCCTCTAGGGCTGCCTTGATCGTTGGCTGCTCCGGCTGCTGCCGAGAGTTGTCATGGGAAAGGCAGCCCTGAAGGTAAAGGAGAGCAGGTGTCAGAAATGCTAACGTCTATGTACATTTGGCTCTGGCTGAGAACTCTGAGAGAAGGACAACACATTCAAGTCTAGTAACAACCGTCATGCTGCAAAATGAAATACAAAACAGACTTCAGGACGCACCTTGAGATCCAGAAATGGGCAATGACAACAGCACTACCTAAACATGAAAATATTTCCCCTGATTATTATTTTGTAGCATTTTCTTCATTTTGGACATCACATTCTGAGATTTGCAATAATATCAGGGAACTGCTGCACCTAACTCGATTTGAAGCTTGTGTAATATTTTAGGGTGTAGCTGTTGTCAGTGCCCTGTGTGGTACGTTCAGAAGTCCTTTATTGTCAGATATCTGGTTACGACTTCTTGAATACATGCCACTTGGTGGCAATCATAAACAAAACAAGAGAATTAACTAATCAAGCCAGGATCAACATCAGATAAATAAACAACCATTCCTTGGTCACAACAATAATTTACAGCTCATTTTCTTTCTCCTAAATTAAGACATGTGCATTTGAAGAGCTCTTTACAGGTTTCGCTTCTTAGCTTGGTGACATATTTTGGTATTCTTTATCAAATGCACATTGATCTTGGCTTGATCAATTTAACAACAGCACCAGTGTGCTCAACATTTTACCAGAGCTATTCAAGGAACTTTATCCTGGAGAGCCAACAAAGACTTCTTTCTCAAAATCTGCATTCAATGGGAAATGTTATAGCATTCTCTTCCATGAATATCTTGAGAGAAACCCAAATAACTTTCTTATTCTTTTCTTATAATTGACTTGGGAATCTCAAATTTAGGTTTCTTGCAATTCATTAAGAGCTGTGGGCTTCAGAGCGATTGTTTGCATCTTTTGCTGTAAGTTCTCCAGGATAAAGAACCAACAATCCAACCTGTAACCTTTGAAAGTGGGAAAAGAATATTTGTGAGAATCTCTGTACACCATCTTAGGTTGTTGGGTCAGCTGAAATTCCATGTTAATTTTCAGAGAGGAATTATGCAACAAGTTGTCATATTTTAAGTGACACAAGCACACTTTAAAAGCATATATTCAAACAAGGCTTGCGCAAATCATTTGTGAACTTTATTCACTTTTGAAAAATTCTTTTCCCACCAACTGGTTCCAGGGGAATACAGAAGAAAACCAGGAAACAACACTCGCACCGGGTCTCAAGATTTTAAACCCAGATACAGTCAACATGTTGCCTGGAGTGTTGTTTCCATTCTCCTCATAAGTGCTATCAATAAATAGCCATATCATCGTTAATAAAAAAAAAATCTTCACAATAAATAGCCTCTGCTAATTACAAAGATGCGCTAAGAGACCCAGCCTTGTGGCTGGTGATTATTCACACTCCTAGCTGGATGGGCGTGTACTGATGCTTTTCAGCATCATTCTTTATCCTGTAACACACAGTTGGCAGACAGTCAAAGAGTCTTCTTCACACTGTACAACGATCTGTTCACACTGATATGTATCAAAAACGACCGAGGAAATCATCATCTTCCAAACGCAGGATGACCACAGACAGAAAGCACAGCTACCTTATATCAACAACACTGCCGCTGATAGGTTATTGAGTTCTCAAAGCTCTCAGATTTGGAGGCATCTTCTCTTTTATCAGTTTTTTTCTAACCATTTCAGCTTTGCGAACAGGAAGGGCACTGCCCTAAGAAATGGTTTTCTGTCGCGGTCAATCCCATGTGTAGAGGACATGCTCACCGGTTGCAAAATTTGTACCAGTTACTGCACATTCTTTTCATACTGCAAAATAAACCTAGTGAAGAAACGCAGTAAAAGGCAAAGAGATCATGCCACTCAGATCTCAACAACATATTCAATTTAAATTCAGATATCAGATGCACTGAAATACATGTCATATTCATTCACTTACCGACCGCATTCCTTGATTCTATAGAATTAGGGGGTCAGGTAAGAACCACGATTCATCATGATCCATTCACTCCTTTCATCTCTGTAGAACTAAAATATGACAACTTTTTAAAGCAGAAATGTAATGTCCTCGATTCCAAGTACCCCTCATTTGGGCAGCACCCTTAGTAGCCACTGAGGGCCAGTAATTTGTTAAAGCCCCATACACAGAGAGACACCCTTTCTAATTATTTGCTCAACTGGCCACACACAAAGCTGCTGCAATATTGAACTGCTGATAAGCGTTTTTGTAGCCATTTTATCCACCCTGCTACAGCTACTACTGTGATAATTCGCTTATAAAGTATATATGCATGACTAGGCTAGCTTTGGCTGTGTGTGCCACCAGCTAGCAGAACACAAATTTATATTATAAGAAAATATGACACCTATGAGAAACCTTTCTCACTCATACAGACCCATTCAATAATGGCATTTTAATAATAATGATGTGATGAACAACCGTCCTGGCCAGTCTGCAGCATGGAATTGTTACATGGCAATGTGGTTCACACTGGGGGGTCCTTTTTAGGATTTCTTGAAGTCATCTGGTTGTGTTGCGTTTCCTCACAGAATCAAAGTATCATGTGTTTCACCTCACAACAAGCAGAACATGGTGCTCGATCATGGAGTTACTTGTAGCACTCTTCTGGCATCCCCTGCAACACAGTATTGGACACTGTGGGCTCACGATGATTGAATGTCCAATTCCCCTGAGCAGTGTTATATATAGCAAATATTGCACAGCTTTCAGTCATAAGCTTTCTTCAAGGATTTTGGATTGTCATGCATAACTGGAGACTGGCCAGGCAAGGAAGGGCTATGATGTAGATCTGTGCGATGTATGAAGAGACGATTCTTGCAGTGAATATAAACCACACTCGTCGCAGTGATTCTCTCTGCATGAAATTGATTTGCACCAGGGACGTCACTGTAGACCCAAGGCAGTGACCTTTCTTTGTTTTCGTTTCCATTTTAGGACACTATTGTTTCTTGGGTGGCCCTGTGCAAACCAATCCACGAACTGACAGAATAATGGGAGATGGCTCTTTAGAATGAAAACACCACAATGAAAACATAGAAAAGGCTTGATTGATGATTGTCTCCACTGCAGCCGAAAATGCCGTGTATGAGGAACTGGAATCCAGGGCATGACGAATATTGATGTGTAACTACCAAGTGCGAGAGAAAAACTTCACTCGGCTGACTGCCAACTTTGCGCCCTATTGTTTGTGTCTGTAGGGGTAGTTACTTATTGTTTTGAATAGCCTCCTGTTTCTCCTCCTCGGTCATACCGGAGTGGAATTCCGCCACATACAGGGACTTGTCGATGGCCTTGGGGATCGGCTTGATTTCCGTGCCGAGTTCCTGCTCAATCTTGTGCAGAGAAAACCTGGAAGAGTGAACAGACATTTGTGATGAGCTACTCCAGAATCAATAATTTCTCTAGATAAAATCTTCAGGATGGAAAAGGTAAGAGATGGTATGATTAGTAAACGCAACTATCTAAAAGATTGAATAACACTGAACATGTGAATGATCAAAATACAAGAACATTTTGAAAGCAGATACTTATAATTAATGAATAGATAACATATAGTTATGTGCAAAGAGAAACTCTCTCTGGAGGACAGTACAACAGTTAAGAGGTGACGATGGACATTTCACCACAAACCAGTAACCGTGAGTCTGTCACCATCATAAGTAATTCAATAACTTACTCTGAAAATCAGATGTCACTTTTTCTAAACAAAGAATGAAAATGAATGTATTAAAAGAAAATAAGCTGTGCATTCACCCATGCAAGCCCAAAGCTGCCTGAAACAATTTGATTTAGTGACATCTTTTGAAGGAGAAATATCAATCATAACCCAACCACTACGTTTGTAAGCCATTCAACTAGTTTATAAGTATTATTGCAGCAAAAAATATGCCAAGAAAAAACTTCCTGCCACATACCTGTCTTCAAAGGTGATAAGATTCAGGGCAATACCAAGGTGACCGTAACGTCCAGATCGGCCAATACGATGAAGATAGGTTTCGGCATGTTTGGGGAAATCAAAGTTGATGACTACATTCACTGCTTGGATATCAATACCCCTGGTGAACAGATCTGCAAGTAAAGTACAATAATTGGTCAACAGAAAGCAAGTCTAAATTCATCTACCTGAGACCCATATAAATGCAGCAGTAAAATCAAGGTCTAATGAACCACTGTTTAGTATTTAAAGTGGAGTACTCCCATGACTGCTCATTGGATATCCAGCAGACATCCCTCAGTTTAAAAACATGTGCCCTGACCATGGAAATAGAACAAATGTCATCCCACGCTCATAAATTCACAGGAATATCATCACTTCCTATGTGCATGGGTTTGACAATGGCTACGGTGTGACTAGCCCAGAATAATATGACTGCAATCAATTGTTCTGATCCCAGCCACACCAAATACAATTTCTAAATAAATCTATATTTTCAGTTTTTTCACCACCGTGCAATAATCCTCAAAGGTAATAAAGGATATGAAAAATCTTCATCAAAATCCAAGCTTACCAGAACAGACAAGGTTTCTGCATTGTCCAGCGCGGAAGTCATGGAAGACTCTGTTCCTGTGCTGCTGGTTCATTTTGGCGTGGATGTAGAAACAGGAATAGCCAAGCTCCGTGATCTTCTTGGCAAGCAGCTCAACTCTTTGTGTGGAGTTACAGAAGATAATTGATTGGTTGATCTGTAACTATATACAAGAAAAAAATATGCAAATCAAAGATATGCAAATCAAATCCTCAAAATATGAATCGCTTAATATATCAGATTATCATAATATCATCCATGATGTTTCACAGAAGCAGCTGAAATTAATACATGTTTAGAGTATCTGCTGGCTGCTATTGTAAAGCTTCAAACATACTGTAAATGAAACTTGAAGACTGGATTTCAAAATAGTAATCTTTCTAATTCATTTATGATTTTACATTTATCCCTATTATAACAATAGCAATTGTGTTCACAAACCACACTATTGTTCATATGATTTCTTGAAATTGTTTTAGCAGCTGTTATGGTATGTGCATTACTATGACAAGCTGAGTGCATCTAGTTTAACGGTTATGTGAAAATAAAGGGGTCTGTAGGACTAGAAACACATTGTAACTTATCACATGATTGAATTTACCTCTTTTTTCATATAGTCACAAATTAATCACAATATAACAGGAAAAAATGACAATAGATGAAATTCCAAATCCATACCTTTGAAAATAATGTGTTGAGGCAATGCACCTTCTGGCGCTCTTGGACAAAAGCATAATACTGTGTCACACCCTTCAGTGTAAGCTCATCCATCAAGTTAATCTCGTAAGGGTTGTTAAGATGCTTCCTCTGAAAACAGAAAGAACAACAAGGTTAAAATGTTGTGTGGGTGTTTAAGGATTTTAAACAAGGATTCAAAATGGAATGAGATTTGTACTAAATATCTCCTTCCTACTCACTAATGGAATCAAGTACCTGGGTGGCCTGACACATGAAATTTGAAAATAGGTAAAGTAAAACGCAAACAAACTTTCTTCACGAAATATAGCTTTCATTTTTCAAATACATCTAGTTCTGAAATTCACTACCTTAGAGCCCTGGTCATAAAGAGTTGCTGGGTATATGCAAGTAAGTTTGAGGAAAATAACTATAAACAAATCATATGCCAAGGTAAGAAATTCCATTGCTTGCCTGGAATAGTCCAGCTTTTCACCTACCATAAACTGCTCCAACTAAAAGGAAATAACTCTTAGGTAAAGATAAGAAATTCCATCATTTTGATGGAATAGCAATATTTTTCTTTTCACTTACCATGAACTGCTCCACTGTGAGAGGGAAGGTTGCCGAGTAAAGCAGAATCTGCCGATCATAGGGAAGATGGTGGATGATATTGTCCAACATTCCCTTAAAGTCCTGAGACAGCAGTTTGTCGGCCTGAAAAGTAGGAGGCAAATAGAGTTAAAGAAATAAAATCGGAAATTAATCTAACAGAATAATCGATTGACTTCATGTCCCAATAATTAATCTAAGGGGTGGAAAGTAGATAGCCATCAACATAAGGGTCATAATTACAGAGATCAATAAAACTAGGATACAAATGCTATTGTAATCTAATATCTATACAGAGTAATATCTAAAAACATGCCCCGCTTTTTCAGAGAAAATGAAGTATCATCACTACTCACTCAGTAGCAGAACTGACATGGTTTCTCATCATCAAATGGAGCTAGTTTTAAAACAATTCGTTATACCTCTGGCCCTCTGCATAAATTTACCCATTAACATCACAAAATGGGAGTACACATGGGCAGACACTAGACACCTAGGGAACTATCTTCATAGTATTGCCAAATAACAAGATAATTTGACTGAAAGATGTAGTTCTGTTGGGACTTAACAATAATGCTTCAAATATATTTTAATCATGATGAGCTTTATTTGAATAGTCTACATATGTGCACTCCAGATGCAAATGGATTATGCAGTTGATTAGAAGACAACATTCTTTATGCAAAAAAAATAAAATGCACATACCTCATCCAGAACCAGCATTCCACACTTGCTGCAGTTCACCAGGTTTTTATTCATCAGATCCAAGATACGGCCAGGTGTGGCAATTATTATGTGCACTGAAAACAAGGATATTAAAGTCTAAATTGTGAATAACTGATGGGGTAAGACTTTCAATGGTGAATGAATGAATGCTATGTGGTAGCCAGAACCTACCAGCCCTGCTTAAACTTCTACCAGCACAACACTTTTTTAATTTTAAATCATTTTTATTTCCTTTTCTTCATAAATCATATACAGTGTACAAATAATAGTGCATGGAGTATCACATTAAGGTATTGGAGGTATTGTATAATACAAGAATCATGGATCCGGATTGACATATATGTTTGACAACAAGTGGTATTGCTTCTCAAAAAGTTGTCCCTTGCCTAATAAACGGCATCTGTATTTTTCATCATAATAAAACTGTTTAACCTCATTTTTGACGTTTATTATATGTGGACTTTGTTCTTTCTTCATGGAGTTGTATATAACCTTCTTTGTCAGAAGTATAATTGTGTTGATTGACATTGCATTCTCCAAATCACCAAGAATTATTCTAGCACAACACTTGACTTAAGACAAAATAATACCAACTATGACTATGAGTGATTACAATTAACCAATCCATAAATAATTACTACCAACTGCTTATTTACCAATTACCATGTTACCAAAAAACTAATTCTGGATATATATACAGGGCTCGAAATTAAGATTTTATCCAGGGAGCCATATTGCATCTTTTAAAGCTAACGAGAGATGTTGTGTATAGAAACCAGTACATCTTTGGGCTTCCTGCTGAAAAGGAGCCCTCAGCTTCCGGCACCCCCTAATTCTGAGCCCTGATATATATATATTATATATAAATAATATCCTTCTGAAAGTCAATTAGGTATACTAAATTTGATAAAAAGGAAGTTTATGTCCAATAGCCTAAAATACAGGCAGCTTACCTGTTTCGTAAAGTCTCATGATGTCATCCTTCAGGTTGGTCCCTCCAGTCGTCACCATGACTTTTGCACCTATGTGTTTGCTCAATTCAATACAAATTTGACTTGTCTGTAATGCCAATTCTCTGGTTGGTACGATTATCATAGCTGTAATACAAACATAATAACCTCACAATAGGTTCAAAACATAACGGCCAGTGCCAACTCCAAGTGGATTAATTCAATCATTCTTTGAACAAGAAATTAATCATGGGTATTACTGAAAATCTATATTTCTCATAACAGGAATGACTGATACAAAGTCCAATTATAGAAATAATCTCATGATGATCAACGGTTGCCTCCAAATAGAAGACTTTTGTCTGCCATTTACAACTCAGTTCGAAATACAGTTTTAAATGCAAATCAAAAACACAAATTACAGTATACATTTGCTTATATAATACACACATTTGATAAAAATTCTCTAAGAGTAGGACAGGACAAGTTATCTGAACATTTACCTTGTAATTCATTCTTGTTTGGGTCGCAGCGTTCAGTTATAGGGATTGCATAAGCACCTGTTTTCCCTGTACCATTTTTAGCACGGGCAAGAATATCTCGCCCTGTAAGAGCTACTGGAATGCTAGCTTCTTGGATTGGTGAGGGTTTTTCCCAGCCCTTTTCGAATATCCCCATCAGGAGTTCCCTCTTAAGGCAGTAATCTTCAAACTCATTTCCTTTAGTATTTGTGACATCCTAAAATAAAGATTGAGAAATAGATTAAGCTAGGTTTCCCAGCAATTTCTTCCAAGTGGAAAAACAGTGTGAAAGAAGTTATTTATGTGCTCAATGAATTATTTCATCTGGCATTACCAGAAGAAATATTCCAAAGATAAATGAAAATGAGCAATCCTTTTTACTCTTTTCCAATTTCAGATGTAATAGAAAAAATTAAATTGAAATTTTAACCTATCATTCTTAACTTTAGTACACATCGTAACCATTTCAAATAATATGCGAGTTGAGAGCTCTTGCGTAGTCTTGCCTCTCATCCAAGTTAATCATCACCAACTCTATTGGGGACTTCAAACAGCTAGCCTTAAATACTTGAAATAGAAAGTAGGTTAATTCAAGTTAAAAATAAATGATAGCATAGCCTTAGCCATAGCAATTTTTTGGTGAGTAAATGTTACTTTCATACATCATTTTTTCACCCCATTATAAACCCCATGGCATTGAATAAGGATATTATGCCTTAATTTAACAAGTAAATTATACATGTTTGTGATTCAAATCTGAGTACATTATTTAGTGGTCTTCCTTGAAAAATAAATTTAAATTGTTGGGCACCCAGTTTCTAAATCCTGACTAAAACCCCTAAATGATAGATCGGCATGACAGCTCCCCAACACTACAAGATTGATGGACTGGTTAAATGAGGCTTAAGGATAAAGATTTAAAACCAAGCAATGTCAGAAAAAAACATCTCTTTATGGAACTCACAGAAGTCTGAATTCTTGTATCTCTTGGTGGGAGGGTAAGCTTTGCCTTCCAACCGGAATCATCACTGAAATGGATAAGCAAAAAGTTTTTAAAACAAATTAAACCTGAACATAACTGAAATGTCTGAAGTAAAGGAAAGGTTTATCAGATATTCGCAAATGCTAAGTGATATGTAAGGGTAGTGCATGTATCTCATAGTCTATTAGGTGTATATGTAGCGCAGGACTATATTGATCATTATAGCATTCTGGCATAGAAAAAGCTGCTCATTATTGACTACAATGCTGCAGACTGGTCCAGGTTGCGAACCCGGTCCTAGGACCGGGTGGAGATTTTGGAATTTTGCGCTCCACCTCAGTTTCAAAACCATTTTTAAAGAATTAGACAGTGATTTTAGTGATGCAATCACGTTTATGTGATTAAAAAAAGTGTATTCTTTCATCATGCTATAATAGTGATTAAGTTAGCGATGAGCCTTGTGGCGATTTAAACTTCGGACCTGCTGACAACCCGTCCTCGGCACAAGCGCCTCGGACGGGTTGTCAGCAGGTCCTTAGCTTAATTCGCCACCTGGCTCTCCACCGCTAACTTAATCCCTATATTACTGACACCAAGAAAAAAATACCGAATTGATTTCTTATGCAAACACTACCTAAAATCTTTTAAATTGACATTTAAAAACCTTCAGAAAAAAGGTTCCCACAAATTTGAAAATATTACATCAAAATCGCACCAAACAAATAGCATCCTAGGCTCACATACACAGAAAATGAACTTATAGGGCAGTCATGGGCAAGATAGATGAAGTTTCATTTGGATAACTAAGTTAGATGTACAAGAAAATCAAAGCAATTCATACTTACATTTTTAATGCATCATGTTGTGATTTGCCAGCACCTGGCCGTAGTGGGCTATTATGATTTGTGGAATTCATTTCAACTTTGGTAGCCATTGTGTGGCATAGAAAAGGCAGTGAAATCTAGATATTCAATGGTGATTTTTGTCCAATAATTTTTCTTTTTTCCTCACTCTCGCTCTCTCTCTCGTGGTGAAATCGGTCAATCTTTATGTGTGGGATCGCTGTGATCAAAGTGGTTTCTGGAAAGTTAAAAAAACAAATTTGTTGATAAAAAGTAAAATACTGATTGTCTGTACAGTACAATGACTGAAAAACAATGAGGCATACCATAATTTTGCGTGTATAAGACACTCTTTTACACAATTTTTTACTCAAATCGGGGGTGTCTTATGTACACAAAGCTAGAAATCTAGGGTGTTTTACTTTTACATAGTTTTCTTAGGCCATGCGTAGATCCAAAACCGATGAAACTGAATTCAACTCAATCTTGATTCATCCAAATGGGCGATTTACTCACCCAATTACAATTATAATGCGGCAAAGACACCGCCTATCAATGTTTGCAGCATAAGCATTGTTATTTTAGTACCACCCCCCTTGAACCTATGGATTACAATCAATATCATGCCTAGAACAATTGATAATGGGCACTGACACAGAGTGATAAGCATTGATGTCACATTTCACTCATTTCAAAATGCTTTTCACTGGTTTTCTAGCGTTATCCATGAGTTGTTCAGGCCACAATATTCCCGAAAAGGGGGTGCGCACTATGCACAAAGCTAATGTCTAAACATTATTGTCAAGGCCTGAACAAGGGGTGCGTCTTATATATGGGTGCGTCTCATACACGCAAAATTACTGTATGCCAATTTTACTGACAGGTAGTTGCCTAAACTACCCTTATCATGGCCTTATGTTGTCATTATTTGATTTTCACACTGGTAGCCAAACTTCGATTAAGAAATGAAAGTGAAAGGACTTCATTTCCATTTAGTGTCATATAAAAGCCTATGACACTTGACAGGTCTACAATGTAAAAGTTGCTTAGTTACTGAGCTCCTTAACTTGCCCCAGTCTCTTTTAAAATTCACAAGGTAACCAGACCTGATCCTTTGATAATAAAGCAGCAAGTGACATCTGAACTATGTAGCTGTACTATGTACATCCCATTCACCACAAAGATAATCACAAAGAATGGTAAGTACAGTAACAGTTATAGACACTGGTATCATTATCAAATTCCTTATTTGTTAAATGTCAATCAATAATTTCCGTTCCAACCTTGCAAAATGGAAAGATGCATGAGCTCACATTCACTGCCGTAAAACTTCGCAATCATTGAAATCCTTTTACGTATGAAACAAAAGCAGCGAACTGATAAGGAAGCCGGTGACAGCTGAGGCAAGTAGACGATCAGTATGAATCTGATTCTGGTGTCTGGCAACTTATTTACGCCGGTAGAGACGAAGCGGCCACAAAAAACAACGAAGTACCCTACCATTTTAGCACAAGAAAACAGAATAAGTGAATCGACAACCACTTTTTTACAAGAAGTACACACATTTCGCTCGTTCGACCTAACTACAGGATGCCTTGTTTAAAGGAAGACAGGCCGTTAGATCCAACTGCTCGGTTTCATTCACTGTTTTGAAAAGTGAGCCCTAAGTAGAAGTAAATAACACCTTATCAATCAATACCCTAGAGTTATGTTGACAAAATATCGATAAAAAACATTATGGTTAAGTGAACTTGCTTAAAAATCATTTCTTAGTTTCTTCCATTTCGGCAGATGAAGACGGATTTTGGAAGTTATTTTCCGCTACTCACCACAACAACATCCAATATGGCTGACGTTGTTATGCTAATGAGAAAGCAACTCGCGCTGTCAAACGGTAGGACGAGATCTAAATGGTGACCCGATTTAAACATTCATATCATATTCTTTATTTGCCATGCTTGAAAAAATTAATAGCAATCGTATGTTGAAAACGGCTAATGAAATTAGCCTTTCAAAAAATTAATAAACATTGAATTCTGGGATATACTTGTGTGCAGTTTTGTGGACTGAATATAGATGGCAGCAGTGAACAGTAATGTTCAAGGGAATATTGCAAAATCAGTTTCTGCAGAAATGGTCTGGCAGAATCAACGTAGAGGAAGAGTTTTCTTCATCCAAAATTTTTAAATGTGTACAGGAATTTGAGGAATATGAAGATCTATTACCAGAATACCTGAATTACTACTGGACTTTGGACCATAAACATCTGTCCACTGACTATTCTTTAAAGTGCTTTTGAACACCACAGGTGGAAAGGGCGCTATATCAAAAATCAATTAAAATTATCATTATTGACTTTAGAACTGGTTCTCAAAATTGCCAGTTAATTGTAGATCCAAATTATCAATACCAAGGCCGGAGCGCATCTGCATTAAGTGCAGAAAAAAACTTCTCGGTGATGAAGAATCACTTTTAAAAATGACTCAATTATTAAATACAAATGGTAGAACGTTGTCAATGAAAGTTGCCAACTTTGGGCATGTAGGAGTACACATCTCTTCCAGATATCATTTCAAATAACATTTCATGCCAGTCCTCTCTGAGTCATAAAAAAGAAATTCATCACCATCTAGTCCGAACATCTGGGCCTCCTTTTAAAGCAGTAAATTTATACTATATGATATTATTGTTATGTCAATCTGGAGCAGTAGAGTTGATTATTGCATGTGAAGCCATTGGACTCTGGGCAGACTAGGACCACTATGGAGATAAGTCTTTAACGTTTGGTGTATAAACCCTGTGTCAGGTTAGAATTCTATTGCATAGCAGATAATGCCTCTCCATCTAGTCACCTTTATACATGATTTTTTATGTGCCAAATGCTGTGTAATATATATCTTACTAGAACGAATCAAATCAAATCAAATCAAAAGTGAAATTATTAATGCTGCTGATTTGACCTGCCTGTATAACTAGATATGTCTGTAAACCGACACATTTCTTCTCCACAGGAAAAACAGTGTGAAAGAGGTTATTTTTCCACTCAATGAATTATTTCATCTGGCCTTATGAGAAGAAATATTCCTAAGATAAAAGAAAATGAGCAATCTTTTTTAATCTTTCCCAATTTCCAAAATGTCACAGAGAGAATTCAATTGAAAGGAGGTTAGAATTCTATTGCATAGCAGATAATACCTCTCCATCTAGTCACCTTTATATATGATTTTTTATGTGCCAAATGCAGTGTAATATACATCTTACTAGACCGAATCAAATCAAACCAAATCAAAAGTGAAAATATAAATGCTGCTGATTTGACCTGCCTGTATAACTAGATATGTCAGTAAACCGACACATGTCACGTATACTATTGACGCACATATATTTATGGGTGTACTGTCTTTGTATGTTGCTGTAATTCTGACAACCGTTTAATGGTTGTGTTGTTTCTGATGATATCATTGCATTTCCTTCATGTACCGCAGTAGACGGTTAGAGAGTAATACAATTCGTATTCGTACTCAAGACTTTATTTGATTGTCTAGAATAATTATTTTTTATTGTTCTGTAGAAGACGCAGCCCGTTGCTTCAACCGGCCCAGTAATCAGTAAAAACAGCAACACTTTTGTTTTCCAGTAAGGATTTCGTCTATTAGGCGTGATCATGGATCAATCAGATCACAGGATTATTCTTGATTAATACTACCAAATAATTCTTTCGAGGAATCCGAATGGCTTCTGCGCTAGTTGTTGATGTTAATAAGGTTCATGCCATAACAGTGGCTTATGGGGTCAATTTGTAAATATAGGTTGGAGTGCATTTCAGCTAATTAGCGTAATCGAAATGAGATACCTGTATTCTAGCATTCTGACATAGCAAATGCTGTTCATTATTGACTATGATGCTTGGTCACGGTTGTCAAGCTTCTTCTTCTTCTTCTTCTTGTGTGATATTATAATCCTCCTGTGTAGGAGCTGTATTAACAATTTAAACACTTAAATTAAATATCTATATATAGGCTAGATTAAGAGCTAATACGATTAAGGCTAGTTAAATACAAATATAGATGTCGTACATATTTACAATCACATACAATTACAAGGCAAGTGTTAGTGCTTTAGTTGAGGTCTGCATATTTTACTATATTGGTCCTCTTGAGGTGCAGAGCGAAAATGTAGTCTCTGGTGATAGTTTCGACTTCTGGGATGACGGAGGGATCCAGGATGTGGATTTCCGCCACATCTGGGTGAGACGGATCGAGGATGAGTCCCACTAGGAATTGGTCGAGATTTTCTGTGTCGAGATCGTCAGTGTGCGGGATGAGGGCGAGTATTCGGTGCAGGTACTTGGTCCTGACTTCCGATAGTGCGGAACATCTAGTCAGGAAGTGTAAGCAGAAAGTCAACCCGGACTGATCCAGGTTGCAACCCGGATCAGTGGCAGGGTTGGAAATTTGCCCTCCACCTCAGAGTTTAAAAACTATTTTTTAAAGAATAAGAAAGTATTGTTAATGAAGCAATCAGGTTGATTTGTTTAACAAAAGGTGTATTTAGTAAATGAAATACCGTCATTGCCGTCACCATTCTAATATGTCTTGCAACATCCACACACGTATGTATTGAGAACATTCGATAGTGGGAACGGCATCTCGATCATCCACTCTCGTATCCGACGTAAAGTTGTACAACGCGAAATTCACCTCGACGGTGCAGGTATGAGCACCAAAATGAGACACATAAAGGATCACGAAGGACATCATCGGCAGGAAGTGCCACTGATATCTCTCGACCAATCAGAAGTGTGCCCTGCCCTGATAATGTCAGCCTTCATACCCAGACTCATGCCTGTTTTTCACTCACTTTCATAAGCCATATCTGAGGAGTGCTTAGGACAGACTTGCGGGTGGTCTTATTTGAAAGGTGACACGTATAGGCACATTTTGAACCTAAATCATCATGATGGTACATTTGCCCTTTAATTTGGACGAACATATACTAGTATATATATATATATATATTATATATATATATATATATATATATATATATATATATATATATATATATATATATATATATATATTTATCTCTATGTAATTGGCATGAAAATCATTCCAACTCAAAACTCTGTCAAGACTGATTAAGTTCTTAAATTGCTCACTAGATGGCCCAAATTGAGATATTTCCATTTCTTGATTCTGATCGACCAGTATGACATCCCTCATTGCCACCTATCACCAGCCACAGGAACTAACACCTAACCATTTAGCATAAGCCAACGACCAGAGCAGAGAAACGCATTATTTCATTAAATCATACTCTAGTAGCTACTAGCGAATCTACTTGAGCACAGCCAGTAGGGAGTAGGTAAGAAAGTTAAGATATCGTGCAAGACCTGATCAGCCGAGATGCCCATGAGTGCAACGCAGCTGATGAATTAAACAGGCGTATAATGCGAGCGCTTTGGTTCAGATTTAAAGCAGGTGTCTGCTCTAAGTCTTAACAGTTGAATTAGGATTTTAATGTACATTGTTACAACTATCTAACAAGCCCAAAATCTAACAAATGGTGACAATTCAGGTCTTCCCGGGGTGGCATCCCGAGTCACTGGGAACTTTCTCACATGCCTCAAGCATGCGTTGCTGCGGAGATATCTATGCCCCTGGTGTCAGATAATGGACATCTTGAGAGGCTCAGGGTTATGTCACTTCCTATGACACAATAAGGTTAATTCGTGGTATGTTGCTCTATATAAGATGTAGATAATACATAGCTCTAGGTAAGATAATCCATTTACTAGTATTTTAAATAATGTAAGATACATGCATTTTGTACCCTGTGAAATTGTGTTTAGACCCACTTCATTTAAGCTACATAGTTAAGCCTTATTCTGCCATATAAGAAGGCAGATATTCCTACACAAGTGTATGTATAAGTTTGCTCCGCCCTTATGAGGAGACCTGTAGAAACACATACTGATACTATCTTGGATGAAGAAAAGAATGGCTATGTAGCGAGAGACCAATTATAACATGCGCTATATAATAGTGAAGAGCTGGACTCATACCCGGAGACACAGATCTGGCATCAGCGCATAGCCACGTGGGAACAAGAACCAATCAGGGCTTTCGTATCGATTACATTACTGAGAAACCTGATCCCCACCATCAGCTGGGCATGCGCAGAGCAACAATTTTGGGCTATAAGTTGACACTGGTTTAGGCCGACTGGTTCAGGTTGACCGGCTGGTTTCGAATCAACTTGTGTTTGGTCAGCTAAAGTCACAATAAAGTTTTGAATCCTGTAACCTTAACATAAACGCAACACTTAGTCAGGACAACCCAGTGATAGTAAACATTTCAGATGAACACAACCTTAGAGTTAACTGGTGGATGGTGAATTTCTTGTATTGAAATAAAAAAAGGCAAAAACAGCACAAGAATGACCATTTCCCAGATGAGTAAGTGACACGGCAAGCACCCTCCCACGTTTTGTGTCCGTCTCTAGGGAGCTTCACTCATTAAAAGGCGGCCTATAAAACTGTGACGTCCTGTGAACAGGCTCAACATGGTCACGTGATTTTCAAAAAATGCTTGAAGTCAGGACTCTGGTGAACCTTTTTTAAACGAAAGTTCACTTAAAACGAAGTACATTGGTTTGAATCTTAAGCGGTTGTGGAGAAATCTAATTTAAATATAATATGACCCTGCCTTAGAAGTTTATGTTGATATCACTAAAGGTAAATAGAGCGCTAATACCCCATGACAAGTGATGCTAATGAACATGCATATGCATGAAGTCATGTGACTCAAATCATGCATATACTTTGAGTGGTCATGCATGTGTCTAAAGTCATGTGACTCAAGTCATGCATATCTATAAGGTCATGTGACTCAAATCATGCATATGTATAAAGTCATGTGATACAAGTCATGCATGTTTTGAGTGGTGAGTGGTCAACCACAATCAAGTGTCACGTGGCTTTAGGGCGTTAATGTTTCACAAACCGATCTTGGCTTAGAGTGATGTTTGCTAAAAGTTACTCAGCAAAACAAAATGGATAACCTAAACACAGCTTGATTGTAAGGAGGAGACCCAGTTGCGAAGTAGACATCCATCGCTGGGTAAACTACGTTGAATCGTTGATATCAATAGCAAGTGTCGCTTTTGGTATATTTCCTACAAGTCTTTGTTACCGTACATACTCGTCGGTGTGATTTACCAAGCTTGTTCTACGCAAAGCATCATATCGTTTACAACAATCAAGCCCTAAACGTATACCAACTCAAAACTGTGGCTACCTGTTTCAGTTTTACATTTGTCCGCCAGGTGGCCACATGACTCTCCCCCCACACTTCATTATTTTCATTTCATCGTTCAATTGAGTATAGAGAAGGGAGTGCGGGGTATCAAAGAACCTCCCTTTTTTAATTCAAAATTTTGATTTTCTTATATAAATGACACTTTTCTTTAGTTTTGCTTAAAATCAATGAGGTGGATCTACATCTGCGAAGAGGAGACCCCTCCCTGCACACCGATTCTGGGCCGGCCCTTGTAGAAGAGAAGGGGAGGATGCTAGACTACGCAGGTTTATTGATTTTCAACACTGGTGCCCGTAATATATGCGTGACGTATATGCGGACGTTGCTGCCATATTAGGTAAAGATCAACACGTGACTTGTATTTTTATGTCTAAAGGCGGGACAGGGGCGACCATATACAACTAACGAAATTTCTTATGATGCGCCTAATTTTCAAGGGACTGAAAGATAAACTTGTTACCGTCAACTTGCATAGTACTGCAATGCCTCGTTCAGGTACCAATTTGATTTTGTATAGCCATGCGTATGTATGAAGTCATGTTACGCATTGGATTGCCCATCACATGTGTGGTCACTCTAATACACTCAATAGGTGTATTTTCCTGAGCAGCATATCAGCCTTACATACATTTTTTTTAGCTCAATCCCCAATTAAATGTTATGATTGTAACTTAACATATTACCAGACATATATCCAAATATATCTCAAAGAAGGGGAATCATGATATTTCAAGGATTCTCCTGGAGCTGAGATCTACCTCTCACACTTTCAGATTATGATCCGTTCCGTAGAACTAGAATAGATGGAGGAGAGCTGAGCGAAAAGTCAACGGGGATTAAGTGTTAGTCACAGTATAAGTTGCGAAACGTATACAGGGGGTATGGAAGATCGGAAGCGTCAGAAGGAAAGGAAGGTTGGGATGGGTTAAAGGAGAAGAGGACGATATGGATATAGATTGGTAAAGCACGCAAATATATAGAGGTCCAAATTTAAAGAGATGAAGATAAGAGAGAAAAATGAGGGCAAGGGAATCACTGGGCAAATAGTTCGGTATTTACGCTTAAGTTGATAGGAATACAAACAGCTACCTCTCTCGATATAGAAAATATGCCACCATTGTCTGTCGACAAATGTATTTCACACGTTGTAATCACACAACCCTCGCTCTGTACATGATTGGTTAAAATGAATACCTGTAGACATCCAAGGTATCGCGACCGGTGCCATATAAGGTAAGTGGTCACATGGTTTTTATTTAATGTATGACGTCAGGATATTGATGTCTATTTTAATAAACGAATCTTCGTTTAAATTAATTTCTGTAACACTTAAACTTCATGGAAATGAATAGTACGCATATTCGTGATTTCGCTTTACAATGTAAAGCTTGTACATCTGCTGTGAAAGCATTTTCGTTAACCGCCTCCATTCTTTTAAATATCCTCATACATATGAGTCACGTGATTTGTCTCTTTACTCGTGGTCTTCACGCTTCGATGGTGAGTACGTGATAGATAGACCCCAAGGAAGCTGTGGTGTATGGGATATACCCAAGGCTTCCGAGGAGTCTATGTGGCTTGTACCACAGTTGACTGCCTTCCACCAATCACAGGCCGAGAAAAGTATACCCTTGGGTAACACCTTTGGGTTTAGGCAGCTTAGAGAACAAAGGTTTGAAAAGTGTGGGTTATGTCCTATAACCCTACACTTTTCGAGGCCTCTGATTGGTGGAAGGCAAGCAACTGTGGTACAAGTTTATATATGGTATTTAACTGAGTACTTACTGGGATGTGATGACGTGATGATGGTTCTGTTGCTGCTGGCGACGACCGGACGAGCGCGACGACGACGATGATGATTATGAAAAAGATGGCAATTACGTCAACATCATCCTCAGTGACACGATGTTTGTTTGGTCATTCTGTTACGTTAGATATGTATTGGCGTATAAGTTCGAACCTCTAAATGTGTGAATTTGTCATAGTGATTATTTAATCATATGTGTTCTGTACACCTGAAGACGTTTTCATGACTGACTGACCATACTCCAAGTAACACACAAAAGCTGTGCACTACGAGACCAGTTGTTTTGACTATCCAGATTCCACTCTCATAGTACTCTATTTTCTAGCCTAGATTATCTATCTTCCTGAACATTTCGTCTATTAAACGACATTAGGACGATGCACCTGTGGTCACAGCGTGGCTAAGCTTCAATGAGGAGCAACGATTCAAAGAACATGTATATATTTCATAAATTTACGAGTTAACTGCGTTCTTACCTTTCTTCATTTTTTCTTCACTAATATCTATCTTACATAACAACATGGCCAAACACACCGCATATTAATGGTGATGATGATGATGATGATGATGGTAATGATGGTGTCCTCTATGATGACGAATAGGATCCCTAAAACACTATCGCCGTCTTTTTACTTCAATTAGTTAAAACTGTAAGAAGTAGACTTTACTCGACACACCTCTCATGGCATCATATTTCCATGTGTCTGGGAAGAAACTCTAGACATACTTTATCTGAAATAATTCCAAGTAATCTGAATATGTAGGACTTTCCAGAGAGGTTCGCCGATACCATATATGGTCAAAAGATCACGTGGTTCTCATTTAATGGCTTACGTCAACGCAGAGAGGAATATTCGCGACGAACGAATTTCCTAATATAACACATATTTTGCATTGTTTTCCCGTTTATTTCAAAAAGGAATAGCCTGTGAGTCAGACTTTGCGAATATGTTATATAACATATTATATCGTATGTTAAGTCATTACATCCTCATGAATATGTACGAAGTCACATGTCTTTAATGGCTGCATCTCAAGGCAGTCACGTGAGTCAGTGTCGTGTAATTTTAAGAATTGTTTTCAAGTCATTCAAATCAATTGTTTTTTTTTTCTCTTTTATGAACTTTGGATAATAGTTCGTTTATTTTATTTTCTAATTATAACAACATAAACAAATATTACAAACATATAAAACATGTATACAGTATCACATATATCTCAATAGTATCTATAGTATTACAATCTGATACTTGCCTCCTATTTACATACATAGACACACTTGGAGGACTTTTATGAAAAAAAAATGAAAAAAATATAAACAATTATAAATTCTTAATATCAAATCAATTGTTATTGTATTTAATATATTTAAATATCAAGCCTGAAAACGATACATTTCATCGCAAAACAACGTAGAATAAAGCAAGAGTTAGTTCATGAGTCGGTAAGGTTTCAACCCGCAACTTTGGATCATCACAAACAGAATTGTCATCAACGTCTTTCTTTTCAAAAATGAAGCTTAGCTTTGAGATTAATTCCAAGTGTCCTGCCACCTGTTGACTTTTATCGACAAAAACAGGCCACTGTTGTTGTTGTTGTTGTTGTTGTTGTTGTTGCAGCATTTGCTGTTCTAATAGCAGTGTTGGTGATGATGATATTTCAGATGTAGAATTCGAGAGGGACTTCTGCTGGTCTGCATTCGAAACTGGAGACATGGAGGATGGATTCCATAGAGGATCATGGCTGGGTAACTGGCTTTTTCCCGTAGCCTTTTTGATGTCCAGCGAATTCGGTCTCTCATAGTTATGGTTGCAACATTCCCCATCCTCACTACTATGTCCTTCAGCTGACGAAGAGCTTGATATCTAATATGGCGTAAATACAACATGATTTGATTTCAATATATTCCTTGTTTAAAAGGGATTTATCACAAATAATCTCACAAAGGCTGAACAGGAGTAGATAAAGCTAGCATAATGGAATGAAAATATGAATGAAGAAATCAAAACAAAAAATATTATGAAAGTAAAGAGAATGGTCATATATGATTTAATATGCATGCCTTATATGAGACAGAGGATGATGCTTAAATGTTTGCTAAACAGCAATGCTAATGCTGATGCATTCTGTTCTAGTTGCATTGTCCTCATTTCTTTTCATAGGCTCTTTGGCGTTCATGCTTAGTCTAGCATACAACTGGAGATCCTTATTTTCTTGTTTTCTGCTGTATCTATGGTAAATGTTCTTGATTGTATGCCTAATGAAATGATAATGTATTTGATAATGATATGTATTTGTAAGAGAGTTTGTCATTGACCTTGATGAAGAGTGATGTCTTACATGTTCAAATTGTAAGATGTTTTTCATTGTACTTTCCTATCGTTTATCTACTAAATGTATATTCTTGTTCACTACCAGTTTGGACCTTTTCACATGTAATATTTACCCATGAAATATATACTAGTATATATATATATATATATATATATATATATATATATATATATATATATATATATATATATATATATATATATATATATATATATATATATATATATATATATATACTGTATATATATATATATATATATATATATATATACTAGCATATATATATATATATATATATATATATATATATATATATATATATATATATATATATATATATATATATATATATATATATATATATATATATATATATATATATATATATATATGTATATATACGTATATGTGCTGTGAAGAAGGATTTGTGAAACAATTTGATGCAGGGGTATATACATAGTCCAGATTCCAAGGAAACCTGGATATCAAGACTTGAACTTGAACATAATTCAACTGCTAATCTAGATTATGCAGATTCAAGCAAGCCCAGGAATACCCACAGTAGCTATCCATACCTTCTAGGGGTCAATTTTGCACTAGATATACTCCCATCCCTGTTGCGTGTGACTGGCTCTGGTAGTGTGTCATTCTGTAGGTAAAGATGTGGGTTATCATAGCGTCTTAGGTATTGTCCAGAACCATAGCCAACATCATTATTATAGCTGAAACATGAAAGGAGGAAGTTATAAGTTATGTTGAATAAACATTAACCAATAACATTGAAATTGCTTCTTTTCCAGTGTGTCCACATGGCATGTTACCTTTGATTAATCTCTTTAACATATCGAAGCTTCAGTTCCTCCAGAAGTTGTTGTTTTGAACTGCAATACTTTTGTCAATAACTTAGCAATTGAGAATACTTTTTACAAAATATTTGAAGATGTTTTGTTGGTAATGTGCTGATTGACATTTCTTTAACAAATACATTCCTAATTGTGCCTTTGCCAGCAAGATTTCATCAAAATTGCCCGTTACTTTCGACAGCTAGAGCATTATTGTGTACCAAATATAAAGAAGCATAACGTTAATTGAGAAACGAAATGCAAAGGCATCCACATAACTTGGTATTCGATGTCCAGAAAAGAATATATATATATATATATATATATATATATATATATATATATATATATATATATATATATATATATATATATATATATATATATATATATATATATATATATATATATATATATATATATATACTAGTATATAGGCAAGTGCAGCTTTAGTTTTATGAGAGGCGAATTGATTGAGCTTACCTTATAACCCACCATCCATCTAGTAGTGTATGTATAACATCCACAACAACATAGGCGGGAAAACTGACCTCATCAGCATGAGCTGCCCTGTACTCTTGTGTTGTTAAATATGTTACACCTGCGATACAACAAACTGAGGATGTGTGAATTAAAGTGAAACATGATAGATAGGGATTGGCACCTTTAAAACTTTCACGATACTATTAGTTATCCTTGTTGGTAAAATGGTTTAAGGTGATATGTCTGCGAGAAGTCACCAGTATCGCATGAGGCTGTAAAGCTGAGTGCAATACTGCTTTGCGTGCAGGAAAATAAACAAAAATCCCTTTAGAAATAAAAATAAGATCTTACTTGCATACTTAGGTGATGTTCCGATGTTACCAGGTATTTCACCATCATCATCCTCATCAAGTGGGCACAGGTATGATGCAGGAGCCCATCCCTGTTCTTGCTCCACCTGGACAAACCACCAGCCTACAGATTCAATTACACATAATCTAATATCTGAAATCTCATGCACCTATTGTGCAGAATCTATTCTTATGTATAAATCTACATTATGCATGCTGTATGCCCGTTTGTAATATGAGAGAGATTAAGTAGTGGTAACAGACATCGTTCGAAGCATTCATGTCAAACATTTTGTAAATTGTTTTAATGAATTGCCATATAGACCAAACTGTCTATGATTAGTTTTTAGTAATTTGGTAAAATGTTTTACGCTGAACATATAACTGCTAGATAGAAAATCTACAATCCAGCCTTTATTCCAGTCAGAATTCAAGATGGTATGATAGATTTTTTAGAATTAAAATGAAGGAAGGAAGGAATTGAGTTATACATCGTTTTCAACAGCTTACGTCATAGAAACCCGGAACTCTTCACAAACAGTTCCAAGGGGTCTTTCAGTTGCAGAAATACCATAGACAGCCATCCACAACGCCGCACATTTACATAGCGACCAGGCCAACCCGCTTGGAGATCCAGACTCGAAACTACGAACTCATGCTTGGGAGCCAGGCCTTTTAGAAATATATCTTATACTTAAAGTGTATACATTATTTGAAAAGTAATGTGTGTAATATTTTTGAATAGATTAGATTAGGTATAAACTGATGATAGCTAATCTGTACTATACATAATACTTTGACCCATTTTTTGCTTGTAGTGTCCGAAAGCACCTGATTATTTCCATGGTGTTTTTCTCGGAGAATTTTTTTTTGATAAAGTTTGCATTAGAACTCTACTATTAAACAGTTCTCCTCCAAATATGTCTTAAATTACTAAGTACCATATATCCAGACATTATTTTTCAGGGTACAATCCACGAAATATACGCGGCTCTGACGCCGAGTGACTCTCGAAGTGACTGGGCTTCCTAGTTTGCTGCCGCCACTTGCTGCCGCTAAACACGCAGAGAATTATAAAATCTCAAGTTAAAATACGTGTTCTCGTTCATCCAATGTCAGGGGTGTTTACTTAGTGGAAAAAGTCAGCGTTTTTATTAAAATAAGGATGCTTTTTTGGCCAGAAATCAGTGCTTTAGGGGTATTTTTTAATTTTGATAACGAGCGTATGCGCCCCCCTAAATACGCAAGTGTCCCCCCGGGATGTCAGCCTCCGCTGTCGCAGAGTTAAAGTTAATGTGATGCCTTAGTTACTAAGGCAGCCATTTCCCTTCAAGAATAATTTCCTCTGCATATTGTTTTGTTTACAGATAGGAGCTGTGGAAATCATTTTACCAATCGTGTCAACAAAATATAAAGGAATGCAATATACTAGTAACCTAATGCCCCTATAGTAATTTAATAGGTTCATTCTGCTTGAATGACATACTCATGGATTTACTCGCTTAGTTACGCACCTTTGTCTGACCTCCCTTCCGATTTATTGGTGACGAAGGGGGATTGAAGTTCATCCAATAGGAGTAAAACGCCAGCAGGTTTCTTGCTGCGGATAAAACAGTTGCATATTTCAGTTACAAGAATCATCATCGAAACAAATTACGTTTTCAAATGAGAAGGTTATCTGATATGTATCAAAATGACTCTCACTTTGGATAAACTGTGAAAAATTTCTTAGTTGAACTTCCTGGCGCCAACTGACTTCAACCAATACATTTGTTCATACTATGGAGGATTACTAGTATATCAAGCATTTTCCATTTTCCAATGTTTAAAGAAATCCACCATTTGCTTCCGGAACTCACTTCTATCACTTTCATTGAGAACATTTGAGAGCATGGATCTTAATCTGAGGATCCATTTTATTTTTCTCTGCCTTCTCCCGTAGTTCATGAGCTATCTGGCTATCTTCTGGGGCACTAACAAATTCGAGGATGTAGACACTCATATTCTGAATGCCACTACAGTTTTAAAAACACTACACATGGTATTGTCCGGGGGATATTGTCCTAGAACCCCAGAAATACTCATTTATGACCCATTTCTGTAAGGTGGGATGCCCCACAATTCATTCGCAGAATCCTTAATCAGAATATAGAGCAACAGCGTTTTTAGTGGGAATAATGCAGGCAAAACTATGCAACAATTGATAAATAACTTTGCATCCCCTGAGATGGGAGCTAATACAACCTTGGGACAATCGCAGTTGCAGGTGAAAACCTAAACGGAACATTTATATTTCAGGTCTTTTTCTTTTTATCTGTGTTACTGGACACTGTTCCAGTCACAACCGATTTCTGATGAGACCCAGCTGAGAGTGGAAACAGTACATACAATCGATCATCCAACAATAACTTGCTCATTTTAAGACATCAAATTCAATCTTACACGGCGTCTTTTGGAGGGTCGATGTCATCGGGCCGTACGTGAGCGAACTGTTTGACAAAGATGCTCTGGGAAATCTTTTTGTCCAAATTTAAGATGCCTGCACAGTATTTGTTCAGGCTCCTAACACGCTCATCCGCAACACTCCTAATCTCGCTCCTACGCAGCCAGACGTTACCTGCAATGGAATTATAAGTCAAGAAGTTGTTCCAAAAGTAGCCTGAGATCTGTTAGGTAGAACCATAATTAGAATATTATTCAAAGGAAAACTGATAAGCAGCACACTACAAACAACACTACTCTAAATACTAGTATACTGTGGATGCCTCCTTCAAATGATATATAAAATTATCATAGATCCAGAAGACAATCACTAAAGAAACTCACAAGCATGAATGACTTTAAAAACACCATTTGTTATATTAGCTCCATTCTAAAGATTCAGTTTATTTTTAACCTCAAACACTTTTGCTTGATATCTAAGTTTATTCCTAGCCAGCCTTTTTCAGAAATATAATAACTACAGTTCAAACAGGCAACAATAACCAATGGACGAGATTACTCTTTGGGTGGATTTTTTATGATTCAAAACCACATATGTCCTACATTTTGAAAAGTAACAGTACCTTCCCAAGATCTAACTCTGGTTAGTTTTCCTTCTTATTGATATAAGTACAATTTCAAAGATGAAATATCGAACGATAGTTTCCTCCGAAACAAAGTCAAGTTACAATGTTTTCACTGTGATATAATACTAGAAACGCACACACACGTAGTATGTAATTATAAGCGCATGTTTATATAAATACATGCACACACACACACATATATATATATATATATATATATATATATATATATATATATATATATATATATATATATATATATATATATATATATATATATATATATATATACACACACACACACACAAATTGTAGGGATAAATACACACCCATGCATGTGTGCACCCACACTTACCTAGCAACTCTGGAATTAGTCGTTCGCTCGCATTGAAATACCCCGCCTCGATTGGGAAACTTTCTAATAATACTCCCTAATAGAAATTAAAAAGCACAACATAATATTCCAATCACCATTAAAAAGCAAAACTGATTGTTATGAAAGGAGTAAAACGTTTCCTTCTGTGAAGTTACTGTACTTCGGGGTTCTCGCAGTACCATTGTGTTGCATTTATTTTCAAAGCAGTTTTGTAGTCATCTAAGGTGCCAGAAGTGGCATAAAGGTAACATGTAGAGGAACAGGGTTTCGGTTTCTGCCTTAAACTGTATTATCATATCTCACGTGAAGGGGCTTGATCCTGGTTGGTCAAGGGCTATTGAGTGATCGTCATGTTATACCCACTCCTTGGCGACAGCCTGTGGCCCCTAAGCGTGGTTCATTCAATTGAATGAATCATTCAACAGCGAATCACGCTGGCCTGAACACCCACGGAGTTTGCCGACTATAAAAAAGAGTATATATCCAAAATCTCTGATGTTTGCCAATTGTTTCCCCTCTTGCGTTTTATATTTTGTATGGTATAATAAAACAAATATGATATTCCTGTGGGGTGTACAACAGGAATGAATGTCCCGAGAGAGGATTGTCGCCCGAGAGGATTTCAGGAATGTGCCACCATATCAGATAATTAACACCCCTGGAAGAGTTGTTCAAACGTATCGTAAATTTTGACAAATGGGTTCTACATATCCATTCCTTGTCTTCCACCATCCAGACTCTTTCCCATGTGAGTTTTTCTCACTCAACATTTGAGTATACTGCGACTCCAGTCATCATTCGCATACCTCCTTGTATGACATATAGATAATTGAGACCCTTAGCATGTCAAAGGTTTAACACGTAGATGGATGTAATTTATGCATGAAGATGACATATGAAAAAATAGAAACAAACATGTACAAAACTCTTATTTAGTAGGGAAGGTGTGTATTTTCAACGTCAAACTTACATGTAAGAAGAAGAAAGCGCTATAGTTTCTGTATATGATGTACACGCTGCCATCTGTCCATCGAACCTTTACTATGTACATCTAAATCGAAAGATAAATGTGTATACATATTAATAGGCAAGAGTGTTTAGTGTTCACAAACATGCAAGTGTGTGTGTGCATATATATATATATTAGTCCGTGGGCTAGGAGGGGTTTCCGTGCACCCCCCCCAGGATACTACCAGACCAGCGCTATTTTATGTATTTCGGGGTGCTCTTTAAGATTAAGCATGTTAACATTGAATCTTTTGGGATCAACACCCTGTTTTGGGGCATTTTCACTCAAAAATGACTAAAAACGTATGATTTTTGGGATTCCTTTATAATTATTTTATGTTAGACAGCAGAGACCCCACACTTTACACAAATATACTTCATACATTGCTTGTCGATGCTACATCAAATACAGTACAGATAGTGACCCCTAGTAGCCATAAATTGAACTAAAATCTTTAAATATGGCGAAAATAGCAGGTTTTTCCCATTTTCCTGACACTTAAGGGACCCCTGTACACCCAGGATACCCTGCAACCCCATTTTCTTTCATCAGAAAACTGCCTTAGTATGTTTAGAGGATATTAAAACCTGTTAACAGCTAAATTTTAGAAAGCTTCCCGTTTTTGGGCATTTTCACTCAAAAATGACTAAAAACGTGTGATTTTAGGGATTCCTTCATAAAATCTTTATTTTAGACAGCAGATGCAACAAAACTTTACACACATATACTTCATACATTGCTTGTCAATGTTAAATCAGATACAACACTGATAGTGACCCCTAGTGACCATTACTTGAGCTAAAATGTTTAAAAATGGCAAAATTCGCGTTTTTTCTCATTTTCCTGACACTTAAGGCACCCCTGTACACCTAGCATACCCTGCAACCCCATCATTTTTCATTAGAAAACTGCCTTAGTATGTGTAGAGAACAATAGAACCTGTTAACAGTTTAATTTTAGAAAGCTCACGGTTTGGGGCATTTTCACTCAAAAATGATTTAAAACGTGTGATTTTAGGGATTCCTTCTTAAAATATATAAGTTAGACAGCAGAGGCACCAAACTCTACACAAATATACTTCATATATTGCTCGTCAATGTTACTTCAGAAAAAGTACTGAAAGTGACCCCTAGTGGCTATAAATTGAACTGATATCTTTAAAAATGGCAAAAATCACAGTTTTTCTCATTTTCCTGACACTTAAGGCACCCCTGTACACCCAGCATATCCTGCAATCCCATTTTCTTTCTTCTGAAAACTGCCTTTGTATGTTTAGGGTATAAGAGAACATGTTGACAGTTTTATTTAGGAAAGCTCTTCATAACACCTGGCTAACAAGACCAAAACATGCAAAAACAGTCAGATTAGGCAAATCTCACTGAGTGGTTTGATGCAACTTGATACCATTCAATTTGAGATTGAAACTTCACACATATATGCTACTGGCAATAACATCAATGTTGTAACTAAATCCTTGATGAAATTGGCCCCCTGGTGGTCATTTGAGGAACTTACACATAAAAAAAAACAAAACTGGTTACATTTATGTTGTTGATCATCAGAATTGGGCATATACTACCTATATTGTCATGACTGAAGTCTGTTTGTAATCTTTAGTTTCTGCATTTAATTCAGATGGCAGCACCTCAACTGCTGTCTCAGGTTTAGTGTGAATTTGTATATCCAGAGGAAGCCACTGGCTTTGTTTTGGAGAATTACATTCAGAATAGCATAATATTCAGGACTTCATCATCCTGAGACAGCGGGAACAAACGGGCAAGCGTTGAATCAGCAAAGTTGGAAGCCTCCTTCCCCAACCCCCTATCATCCACCTCGGTGACCGCTTTTGCTACTGGGTCCCTAGCCTAGGGAGCTGGTGCTACCATGCTCCACAAAACTGAAGTAGCGAAAAACCAAAAATTCAGACGCTTCAATGGGAGTGGAATCTGGCTCTGGAGCCAAGAACTTGTGAGTATTGTGAATCCAATGCCTAGATGGTCAGCAAAATTCCAGTGAGAACCTGAAATCCAGAGCCTCACAGGACCCCCTCAATGATCTTATGAGATCTGTATGGGGTGGGAGCACTGGGTCACCCCTCCGATCCTGCGGAAGGCCCAAGCTGGTGTAGATCAACTTGGGCGCAGGACGCACTGCAGAGGAAGTACCACGGTTCACCGGGGTAAGTGCAGCCCCAATATTGGCCACTGCGGGGATAGGCATTTCGCTCCAAAGGAGCTTGTGGTCCAGGGCTGACCTGGCCTTGAGAGGGTGGATTCCGAGAGCGTCAAGCCCCTCCACATCCTCCATCTCCCCCTCAGACTTGACTGAGAACCGGTCCCGGGAAAATGCGCCAACCTAGACCTTGATAGAGACCTGGAGTATGATTAGGACCTAGCTCTCTTACCAGGAGGGGAGGGGGAGGAAAGGGAGGGATGCCGCCTCTTGCTTGCCCTTCTCGGGGACTTCAATTCCTCCTCTGCCAATTTCTGTTAGTTCTCTGACAGGGCCATCAGGAGATAGCGAGTAGATTTTAAGCCAACTCAGTCGGGGCCTCTTTAGGCTGGGGAGGTAGAGGTGGGGGAGACTGCTTCCCCCAGGGCTGTGATCAATGACTACATGTCAAAGGTTCGTCCTGAGGCCACCTGAGGAGCAGGCAGTGTGGCAGGTGGATCCCTATGCTGCAGGGCAGCCCTATACTGCTTTCTATGCTTGGGTGTGGAGTTCTTAATGCTTCCCCAGAAGAGGGGAAAGGCAATTGCGCCCTCCTGCTCGGTTGACTCCCAAGATGTACAGGATGTCCTCATCCATGTCTTCCATCAGGTCAAACCTCCCCCCCTCCCGCCAAACAGTTCGTTGAGTGTCTAACCTGAAAGGGTCCACAGACAGGAAAAAATGAGGGGTCCAATCCCCAATGTGGTGGGCTGCCAGAAAAGGCTTGGTGAAGGATTTTAGGACTGCTTCTTTAGGAGTCTTTGCCCCGGGTGTAGAAGTGCCCAAAGCCCTGGGTTCGACCGCAGTGACTGCACTTGGATCAAGGGTGGGCTCGGTAACAACCGCAGTTGTTGCAGAGATCGCACCAGGTGTAATGCCTGCACTTTTCAGCCATCACAGCTCCTTGTAGTGGGCTTGGTGCCCGCTACAGATACCAAGGGGGTACTGCAAATTGCAGCCCCCTCATCTTACCTGCTAGGAGCAGTGCAAGTAGCTTACTACCCTTTTTTATTAGTAGCTTTGACCCGCTGATTTCGCTGTTAGTACAGAACTGGATGTGGTCTATTAGTTCTTATGTATGTAACTTACTGACATCCACTTTTTCAAAACATTTGCTTAGATATCCCTGAATGTCAAAGTTACCAAATTCTTTAATGCTTGGCATTACCTGAGCCAATATTCAGTGCAAAAAAAGGATGAAGCATGCAAGTTATGAAGCTAATAATACAGTTTCTGATGTTACTTTGACAGGCAATGTATGAAGTATATTTGTCTAAGGTTTGGTGCCTCTGCTGTCTAAGCTAAAGATTTTATGAAGGAATCCCTAAAATCACACGTTTTTAGTCATTTTTTGAGTGAAAGTGCCACAAAACGCAAAGCTTTCAAAAAATAAACTGTTAACAGGTTCTATTGTTCTCTACACATACTAAGGCAGTTTTCTGATGAAAAATGATGGGGTTGCAAGGTATGCTGGGTGTACAGGGGTGCCTGTGTCAGGAAAATGAGAAAAAACGCGAATTTTGCCATTTTTAAAGATTTTAGCTCAATTAATGGCCACTAGAGATCATTGTCAGTAACGTATCTGATTTACCATTGACAAGCAATGTATGAAGTATATTTGTGTAAAGTTTGGTGCATCTGCTGTCTAAGATAAAGATTTTATGAAGGAATCCCTAAAATCACACGTTTTTAGTCATTTTTGAGTGAAAATGCCCAAAAACGGGAAGCTTTCTAAAATTTAGCTGTTAACAGGTTTTAATATCCTCTAAACATACTAAGGCAGTTTTCTGATGAAAGAAAATGGGGTTGCAGGGTATCCTGGGTGTACAGGGGTCCCCTAAGTGTCAGGGAAATGAGAAAAACCTGCTATTTTCGCCATTTTTAAAGATTTTAGTTCAATTTATGGCCACTAGGGGGTCACTATCTGTACTGTATTTGATGTAGCATCGACAAGCAATGTATGAAGTATATTTGTGTAAAGTTTGGGGTCTCTGCTGTCTAACATGAAATAATTATAAAGGAATCCCAGAAATCATACGTTTTTAGTCATTTTTGAGTGAAAATGCCCCAAAACAGGGTGTTGATCCCAAAAGATTCAATGTTAACATGCTTAATCTTAAAGAGCACCCCAAAATACATAAAATAGCGCTGGTCTGGTAGGATCCTGGGGGGGGTGCACGGAAACCCTTTCAGCCCACGGACTATATATATATATATATATATATATATATATATATATATATATATATACATATATATATATGAATATATATATATATATACATGTATATATATATATATATATATATATATATATATATATATATATATATATATATATATATATATATATATATATATATACATATGTACGTATATATATATATATGTATATATATATTTATATATATATATATATATATATATATATATATATATATATATATATATATATATATATATATATATATATATATGTACAATACACACACGCATATCAATCTATCTATCCATCTTTTAATCTATCTATCTATCTATCTACCTATATATATATATATATATATATATATATATATATATATATATATATATATACATATATATATATATATATATATATATATATATATATATATATATATATATATATATATATATATATATATATATATATATATATAGTTGGTTAGGTGTCGGACTAGTAATCAGAGGGTCGCTTGTTCGATTCCCGGCCACTCCGGGCACTTTGGTCGTTCTTGGGCAAAACAGTTTATTCCATATTGCTTCAGTCTACCCAGCTGCAAAATGGGTACCTAGCATAAATTTAGGCAGTGCTTAGAGTGTGTGCGCTATATGCTGCCAGTTGCTCTGGAATATCCCCAGGGGGATTGAAATGGTTTCTGTATGTACAGTGCCTGCTAGGGGAGGAAGGTTGTGTGAGCACTTCGGTGGATGCAAGACTATAAACCGATTACCTTTATATATATATATATATATATATATATATATATATATATATATATATATATATATATATATATATATATATGTATATATGTATATATGTATATCAGATAGATAGATGGATGGATGGATAGAATTCGAAGCTAGCTAGACAGAATGACCATTACTAAAAACAATAGGACATTCTGCCAGTCACAACATTTAAGTCAACTAGATGAACTATTTATCAGACTTAGTCATAGATTCCCCATCTTGTATACTTACGTAATGACGGGACGGTTTATATCGTTTCTCAATTCCGATAACTTGAATGGAAGTAATATCCCTTTCTGCATTTGTTGCTAACGGCGCCTTCCCCTGAAAAGATTATAACACAAAACTATCATTATGACAACAGCTTGTTAGAGTGCTATACACTAACTTTAGATATGAATGCGGATGTATTACTTTCAGTTTCAGTTTCTGACTACCCGACTTCCCTCTTTGGAGACCATTTTGTCCGTTTTTCAGTAGATTTTATTGGTCATCATTTCACAAATAGAAATAATCTGACATCATTTTAAGCTTAAACATGTTTAAAATTATATATATATATATATGTTACAGTAAGAGTGTCAATCCAGGGATTTAGTCAAATCCCTAAAACTTTCAGGGATTTTGTCAAACCCCTGTTTCACTCTGGGATTTGACTAAATCCCTAAACTTGCTAGGGATTTGACTAAATCCCTGAAAATGGGAGGGTCATTTTTGACTAGTTTACTGGACGCATTTCAAAGCTTCCTTAGATGGTTAGTTAAGTGCTACTTATGATTCCTGACTATCAACGTAATGAGGATGTGGCTCAATACTTGGTATTGTGCTGAATAATTCATGCTCAACCAAAATTTCTTTCTTGATGATGATAATAATTAGTATCATTATGATATTCATCATTTTCATTGTTATCATTATAGGTAGTACTACTATTCAAGATAGAAGTACAATAAGTTGTATTGTGATTAGAAGTAGGAGTGTACTTAGTAGTATAGCCTTAGTAGTGGTATTCTAATTAAAAGTAGTAACAGTCATAGTTATAGTTGTAGCAGTAAAATGTAAAATGTACTTTATAAAGTGGTAGTAGTTAGTGTAGCAGTAGAAGTATCAGCAGCAGCAATGGTAGTAATATTGTATTGTAAGCAGCAGCAGCAGTAGTAGTAGTAGTATATTGTTATTATATATCATTATCATCATTATTATTATTATTATCATTATTATTATTATTATTATTATTATCATTATTATTATTATTATTATTATTATTATTAGTAGTAGTAGTAGTAGTAGTAGTAGTAGTAGTAGTAGTAGTAGTAGCAGTAGTAATAGTAGTAGCAGTAGTAGTAGCAGTATCATTATTATTATTATTATTATTATTATTATTATTATTATTATTATTATTATAGTTATTATTATTATTATCAGTATCATAAGTATTTATTCATCATTATTATTATTTTTATTATTATTGAAAATATTATTATTACTATTATAATCGTTATCATTAAAGCTATTTATATTTTGTTATGATTATTATTACATAGGAGAATATGAACAACAGCGAGTTAATTTGTGAAGGGGTTAAAAACCTGACCTCTATTTAGGATGTGGATAGAGACTTGAGGCTAGCTTTGAATGCCTCAGGTGTCTGAGATGTTGGGATGTCCAGGGGTAGAGCGTTCCACTCCCTGATGGTTCTAGGGAAGAAGGAGAACTTGTGGTAGTCACTAGTTGAGCTGGGTACCAGGTAGCCGGCTGGCTGGCACAGACGGGAAGATCTTGTTATAGGTCTTAGGTGGTGCTATGCAGGTACAGCAACCAGGCCATTAGCAATCTTGTACATCAAGACAAGCCGCATGTCTCTCCTTTGCTGTTCTAGTGTCTCCCATCCTAGCACCGAGATCATATCGGTGACACTGTCGGTTCTGTCCCATCTGTTAGTCATGAAACGCGCTGCCCTTCTCTGTACCATCTCAATTTTGTTGATGTTGTCCTTGGCGTAAGGATCCCAGATGGTTGCCGAATATTCCACCATTGGTCTTACTTGTGTCTTGTAGGCTTTGGACTTCAGTTCTTCTGAGTTTATCTTGAGGTTTCTTCTCAGGAAGCCCAGGACTCTGTTTGCTTTTGTTTTAGCATTTTCTATGTGAGTGTTCCATTTCAGATCCTTAGTGACGCCAAGGTATTTGGCTGTGTCAATGGATTTGAGGGTGTGGCCATGAAGGACGTAGTCAGACTTGATGGTTGTCTTCTTGTGACGGATGTTGATGACTTCACACTTGCCACTTTGTTTCCCAGTCAGCCAGTCTGTTCAGGTCGTCTTGCAGGAGCCGAGAGTCTCGCTTGGATTTGATGGGGAGATAGGCTATGGTGTCATCTGCAAACAGGCGTACTGTCGAATTAAGGCCTTCACTTATGTCATATATGTAGAAAAGAAACAAGGACAGTCCGAGAACTGAGCCTTGCGGTACACCAGACAAAACGCTGACATAATCAAATTTTTCTCCCTCCACTACTATGGCCTGGGTTCTGTTTCTGAGGAAACCTTCTATCCATCGGTTTGTTTTCCCGCGTATGCCATAGAAGTCTAGCTTTTGAGTGAGCTTGGTGTGACTGACCTTATCAAAAGCCTTGGAGAAGTGCATTACCAGTACGTCTGTTTGTCTGCCTGAATGGAGATTGTTGACCACATCAGTCACAAACTGGAGGAGATGAGTGTCGCATAATCGATTTTCATGGAAGCCATGTTGGAAGTCGCTTAGGATGTTGTTTGTGTTTGTGTGCAGAGATGCAGGTTAGTGATAAGGGCCGATAGTTAGCTGCCACATATTTTTGGCCTTTTTTGTAGATCGGGGCTACATCAGCTGTTCACCAGTCTTTCGGGACTTCTCCTGTTTGCATCGACTTCTGGAAGATGGTAGTTAGCGTCGGGGCTAATGTGGCGGCCATTTCTTTCATGAACCTGGGACTGATCTGGTCGGGACCGGCTGCCATGTGGGGTGCTAGATTACTAAGGAGCTTCAAGACACCCTCTGTTGTTATTTGGATGTCTGGAGCTGTCGGGAATGGACTCGAAGGCAATGAAACGTCCTGTGTCGCTGTCTGGTCTTTCGTGAAGACCGACTCGAATTGGCGGTTGAGGATTTCGGCTTTTCCACGGGCGTCAAACACCAGTTGACCTTGATCACGTAAGGGGGCGATTCCTCAGCTGTCAGAAGGAGCATGCTTCATGAGCATCCAGAAGCATTTCATTCCTTCATAGGGTTTTTCTTCGTCCATTGGTTCAATGATAATCTCCACATAACTCCAGTAGGCTGAACGGACTTCCCGTTGGACTCTGTGCTTCAGGCTCTTGAACTGGCTGATTTTCTCTGCTGTTCTTGATGATTTCTGCCTGGAGTAGAGTCTATCTTGCTTCCACATCATCTTACGGATGTCTGCAGTAATCCAGGGGAAGTTGTCTTTGCTCTTGGCAGTTTTATGTGGGATGAACTTTCTGATGCCTTCTTGTAATCCGTCTCTGAATATGCCCCAGAGCTCGTCGGTAGAGCATGAGTTAGTCTTCTTCGTGATTCTTTTATGGATATCTGCCATGTGGTGTTTTAGGCTATCCCAATCTGCCTTCCTGTACAGGGGTATGTTCCGCCTCTTTTGCTTAGGTTGGATTGGGTTGATATCCACTTCGACATAGACTCCCTCATGATTGCTGATGCCTGGGGTGGTATGGACCCTGTTGAACTTGTTGGGCACATTTGAGCAGATGAGATCCAAGGTGTTTGGTCCCCGTGTTGGCTCTTCCACCATTTGTACGAGGTTGTAGTCGTCGAGCATGTTGCCAAACTGGAGATGGGCTGATGGGTTTGAAGTTCCCTCTTTCAGTCTTCTCTCTGCCCAATTCCAGCCCGCAAAGTTCATATCGCCGGCTAGAATTATGTTGGCACTGGAATACATACCCAGTTTATCTAGCGAGCTACAGAGATGGAGTAAGCTTACTTCATCTTGTACATTTGGCCTGTGATAAGTCGCCAGGTGAAGAGTCTTGTGGCCAGCGATTTCCACCTTGGCCCAGATGATCTCGCAGTCTGAGTCGAGTTCAGGTTCGCTGGAGCTGATGAACTTGTTGTTGATTGCCATGAACACTCCGCCACCCGTTGAGTTGAATCTGTCCTTCCTGTACACCTCGAAGTCAGGTGGGAATATCTCGTTGTTCTTGACATCCGGAGTCAGCCACGACTCTGTGCTGAAGATGATATCAGGTTTTACGCTGTCTACTGCATTCAAGAGTTGTTCTTTCTTGTTTTTGACTGACCTACAGTTTAGGTTCAGTAGTCTGAGCAGTTTGGGGACATCTTTGGCTGGCTTCTTGGCTCTAGGTGACTTCCTGCTCTTTGGTGATGACGAGTGTGCAGGAGGGCCTGGAGATGTTATAGATGTGAAGCTGGCCATATCGCTGCTTGCTAATTTCGAAAGAGGCTCGAAACTATTAGGAGAGTTGTCGAGTTGAACAGGCATCTGCTGTAGTTCGGAGTGCCGCAGCATACGCAATGCCAGGAGAAGTTGCTGTTGTATAAGATGCCATAAGTCATAGCACCAATATTCTCCAGTGTATGTGGAACCAGCATTCGCAGGTGTCGCATCTCAAGGCTTTATCATTCCATGTAACTTCCGCTTTGCAGGCTCCACAGGGGTATCTTGAGTCTTCAGTATTATCAGGACTGCTAGCCGTTGGGCCTGGGTTTGTTTGGATGTCACATGAAGTAGATAGTAGGGCTGCAGCCAGATAGAGTAGAGCGATACTTGGATCCTGTTGTCCTTACTTTTGGTGAGTAGCCAGTAATGTAGGTCACGACATAAAAGGAGATCACATGACCTACCACCACGTGGAACTCTAAAGATTTTTGAATGGATGAATCCAATAGAAATGGCCTAATAGGGAAGAAGCACATCAAAGAGATTGTATGCATTATATTTCTTGAAAATGCTGACCATTTCTACGTACATGACACTGAAAATATAATCAAAATTTTAAACTAAAAGAGTTGAGACAACATGACTTGCTCCACGTTCGTATCACACGTAAACTTAGATTTGACCTGTCATTCCTTGATTTCTTATCACAATAGAAGTCGCCATATTATCGTGGACGTAAGCGGATTTCATTCATAGATTTCAAGTATTATTCGGTTGCGACTACCGTAAATGTGGGTTTGGCACCGATCACTGACTACCGACGATGCAAGTGTCACATGCCCCGCATAGTTTGAATAAGAGTGGAGGGTGAAACCACGAATGTCGATCATGTGTCTATTCATCTAAGGTGAAACTCTTGAGGTCTCAAAAATGTTAAGAGATTGAAATTCCCCCATTTTCTCTGGAGTTTGCAGAAAACTTAAGAACATAGTTCAAAATAAGCTTTTTATCAATCCAGGCATACAATTGTTTGACAGTTGTGGATGTAGAGGGGTTTCAAGGGATTCGAAGAACCCCATTTCAATTGAAAATAATGATTTTCTTTTCTTTAGTTTTGCTTAAAAATAAGGTATATCTAGCCCTCTGCTCAAACGATCTTAGAGTGAACCTTCTGCATGGAAATCCTGTATTCGCCCCTGCTTGATTCTGATCTTGAAGTTAGTCAGAAAAAGCAATCTAAAAATATATGAAGTAATACAACTTTTGCAAGACGACACTTCTCCATGCTGATATTCACTAAAACATGGTCGTCTCAAAGATGCATTTTAGGTATCAAATGAGAATGGATTTGATTGAAATTTATAGCTAACAGTATTACCAAGGAAAATATTTTCGATTTTGACTTTGCACCACAGTTATGAAATTGAAAAACAATACTTTTTTCTCATTTTCAACAAAATTGGAATGATATGATTGTAAGGAAAATGTGATACCCTTCCCTCCAAATTGATCTTTCTTATACCTTTGAGAAACTTAATGGCCCTTGACGGATTGTTCATACCCTCGGCACGAAACGGCCGGAAAAGTGAAACGTTCGCAATTGTAAAGATATGAACGTGTCCAGAGCAGGTTTCTATGGTAAGCAAAATTTGCCGGAGATGCCGTAAAGTTAACGACATGTCAAGGCGAATAGATATAATTACTATTGTTTCTTTATTTGTAAAGGGGTTAGGTCAGTAGATCAAGAAATTTTTTCAGCTGTTTTGGCGCTCATTAAATGTCCATAACGACAATCGGGTGATTTAGACCCAGTTGGCGGCCATAATAGATGATACCCAGCGCCATGATTTACGGATGTCCTTGTCCAGATGACGAAGAGAGATCAAATTTATATTGGGCCCGTATCTACATTTTGGGAGGGGGGGGGGGGGGTAATTAATGAAAATGGCTCGGGACATCACACCATCAGGAACAAAGACCAAATTGAAGTACGCTACTCAGTACATCATGTCTTAACTACAACACCAGCTCTATGTTACCTGTTATCTGTACAGTATAGTGAGATAGACCTACGACTGCCATAGGCGTGCGGTCGCGGGTGCCATGTCTCCGCAAAACTTCGCGCGTTCCATCAAAATAATACGTGCTCAATGCAAAATTTCCCATCTAGAATTGAGTCCTTCTGGATGTCGCTTCTATCATAGCTTAAACGAGAGCGCTTTTACACTGTATTTTGATATATAGAGAATACAAACTGGACAATCAAAGCAACGAGTTCCGTCACGCGCCATTAAATCTGGTGCCATTACTAACAGTCCGACCAGTGGGCCATGAAAATGTCTTTAAGCAGAAGGTGATACAGAACAGAATATATCCAAGTCAAAATGACATTCTCCTTCGACTTACCACCATAGCAGAGCATGTACTAGACTAGCTCCTAGTCTATGATTTCATTAGATTATGCTTTTCTCTGTTCTAATCTCTATCATTTGCTAATGCCTTGGTGTTAGTTCCTGTGGCTTGTGATAGATGGCACCATGGGTGGGCACACTGGTCAGTCACAACCATAAGAAATCCAGATGAACCCATGCTGGCCACCTGGTGAGCTAATATAGAACTTAATATGGGTAGATATCTTATAATGTTATATAAACATTAGGTAAGTTATTAAAGACAAATAAATAAATTTCTTGGCCTTAGGACTAGGCTAAGCATGTACAAAATAGCGTCAAATGATGAACATGACGACGACGATGATGATAATCATGACGACGGTGTGTAGTGGTTGGGGTTGTTATATTATGATGATGATGATGATGGGGATGAATCATCTCATCCTCATCCACCCCCCCATCATCATCATCATCCTCCTCATAATAATCGTCATAAAAAACAACAGCAGAAGCAGCAGCACTAATATCATGATCATTATTACCATCATCATCATCAAAAACAGTAGCAGAAGCAGCAGCACTAATAGCATGATCATTATTACCATCATCATCATCAAAAATAACAACAACAATAACAAAAACAACAGCAGCAGCATTAATAACATGATCATTATTTATATCATCATCATCATCATTATCATCATCACAATCACCATCATCATAACAACAACAACAACAACAACAACAATATATTTCCAACTACTCTCCTAGTATACTGCAGTGCCATCTATCCACAAGGGATGACATTTAAATATGGCCTGGGAGGCAGGCTAGCATACTTCCAGATCAATAGAAACTGGTCGTCGCAGTTGGCTACGCATTCAGAGAGTTTGTATGGCGCCTCATCGATGTCGACCATTTAGATAACGCGGTGACCACAGATGTATTCTGCTGTTGTCATCTAATGGGAGAATTATTCATGTAAATGTTGTTTAAAGACACGTACAAGCTGGACGATCAAAGCAAAGAGTTCCGTCATGCGCCATTAAAGCTCAGGCATAGGCGGATCCAGGGGGGGGGGGCCGAGGGGGCACTGGCCCCCCCCTTGTTAAAAAATCATGGGGCCTGGCCCCCCCCTTAATTTCTGGCAACAAAAAAAAATATGAAAGATATTATCAATAGCAGGGAATTTCAGGGTGACAAGGGACCTGATTGGCCGAAAACGTTTCATCCCAGGGATGTACCTTCTAGGAAAATCAGAATATTTGGGTATTATACATACTAATTTGGGCCCCTAGTTTGAAAAATCTAGGAGCGCACAGCAGAATAACGCGGATATACATTAGCCAAGTATCCCTTTTCTTATGTATAAACTTTTTGTCTCAACTTGGAGTTTCCGCAAAATGTTGATTTTGCTCATTGTGACTGGTCTTATTGTAAAATTTGCCCATTGCCAATAATACAAACACTCGAGCATTTAGTCACAAAAAAATGGAAAAAGCGGTTTCCAAACTCGAGTCAGACAGACTGAATATGGCAGTGACAACAATTGAAATTTTAATTCAAAAGATAATTTCAAAGGCATCAGCTGCTCGTGTGTATGTATGTTTATAGACTTTAACTTCGACTTCATAGTTACAAAAGCATACTTTGATTAGTTGGAAATTACAAATATAATCAACAAATATAATCAAGAGAAACATGGTATTACAGATGGAAATAGTACTGTAGGATCATTATGTAACAATATGGGAATAACAGCTTTACAGTTGTACTATGTCCCATGGGGAGTTCAATCTCAGAGTTGAAAGTCGCCGTTTTATACCCTTTAAACACTTTTAATATACTAAAGCAAATGGGCTGCCTGCATTGATCCTCAGTAGTTTTCTTCAATGAAACATTTTAAAAATGAAATTTGTCATTAGATAAACTAGTGATCTAATTCTAAATTACCAATTTTGCTTGCAGGATTGCCCTGATAATACATCTCAGAGCATATATGCCCTCTGGCTTTTGAAAATGAATAACTGCAAACAAATTGGACCTAATTTTTTCAAAACTTTTGTGCATATATATATTTAGGGAAGCATTTACTGACCCTGCAAAGAGAAAAATGGCCCCTTAAAAATCAGCTTTTTTACAACTTTTCATTGTTCTATTTCACTTGAAAGTGTCCCAAAATGCACCTCAGAGCACCTAATTTTCAAAATTTTCTGGGGGAGCATGCCCCCAGACCCCCCTACTATGGACAGCATGCTGTTGCATACAGACCATGCAAAGAGAATAATGGCCCCTTAAAAAATAAGTTTTTTTTACAACTTTTCTATGTTCTATTTCACTTGAAAATGTCCTAAAATGCACCTCAGAGCACCTAATTTTCAAAATTTTCTGGGTGGGCATGCCCCCAGAACTCCCTATCATGGACAGCATGCTGTTGCATACTGCTGCTGTCGCGGTTCTCGCACCGGAATTAATCTGCTTCTACTTCCTAAAATCCAGGACAAAAATTTGCCCTTCCTAAAAATCTTAAGGTAGACCTCTCATACATAAGTTTCATATTACTTTATACACAAACTTGCTCTGCAAATTCCCCCCAGAAGAGAACACCTACAATATCAATATCCAGATCCAAGATGTGGAGCTCGCGGACTTCATCCATCTAAATTGAAATGCTGGATCCGCCCATGACTTTGATGGTCACCCCGGACCCAACCTGGCCCCCCCCTTAATAAATTCCTGGATCCGCCCCTGATTTTAGCTGGTGTTATTACTTAAAGTGTGCCCAGTGAGCTATGAAAACGTCTTTAACTGGAGGGGGATACAGAACATACCCATGCTAAAATTCGATTATACTTCGACTAACTACCGTACTTAGATGAAGAAAAAAATGGATATGTAGCGAGAGACCAATTACTAAACTTGAAGGGCTGGACGTGCCATGTCAGGGGTCTCTGATATGGCATCAGCGTGAGGTCACGGGGAACAAAGACCAATCTCGTATCATTTACATTACCACAGGGGGAAAGGCTGTCCGCCTGGCAAGGCCAGTATTCGAGCAAATTTGAATTCTGTACCAGTATTCGAGCGATACTCTAACGGTTTTTATATTCAACAGCTAATAAATCACAGATTTATTGTTTAAACATTTAAGAATCATTCATTAACCATTTGTTGTCAGTAAACCATCCTCCATGTGAAAAATTGCAACAAAATACCCAGCAGTATTTTTTTAATGGTAAATTATGTCCTAGTTTTTTGTAGGTTCCACACAAATTGCTCCCTCATTCAAATTTACCTATCATTTGAAGACAGAAAGCTATACCACTAATTAGAGAAGGTTCTTAGGAACTAAAATATGTAAGAATATTTAGACAAACTGAAGCTTAGAATTTATAATATTTCTTTGAAAGTTGCACAACCATCTCTCCACTGTACGCCCACCACGCGAGCGACTTCGAGGCACTGTACGCCTACTCTGCGAGCACAGTATGCCCACTCTTCGAGCAAAACCAAACTGAACCCAACTTAAACAGTCATGTATTACTGTTTTAAGCAATAGATCTATATAATTTAGTGGTTGAACTTCTGATGCATACACCATAGTTATCAAAATCACAAAATTCCGCCTAAATTCATTACTATGCGCATAATTAAAATTTTCTTAAAAATATATCACAAAATAGTAGAGCTGCACTCACCACTCACAAATGTGAATGGCTCAATTACTGAAGCCAGACAAGCCGAGCTCGAGCTTGTGTGGTCAACTCGTCTATGTAGGGAACACAGACCTAACACAGAACCCCTAACACACACTCTCATATGAATGCTTATCACTGTCTTGTTTACAATCCTCAATGTATACAGGCATTGTTGAGTGTTATACTGACCTTTGTATCTCTGCAGCACATTTCAAAATGAAATAAACATGTAAATGTTAATAAATTTCCATCATTAAGTATTTATTTCTTAATTTTTGGACTGGATAATAAATATTTATCTTTAAAAACCCTGTGTCCCTGAGCTCGTGGTCTTAGCCATCAGGGCGTCTTTCTGGACACCCAAACCCTTAAAAAGCACCCCTCAGGACACCTAAATTATTTTGTGAGGAATTTCTAAAAATGTCAATCTCAAGCATATGATTGAATTTTTGTCATCTCCATATAATTCCCATGACATTGTTTAGGGATATCATGTCTTATTTGATAAATCTATACATGTTTATGGTTGAAATCTGAGTATATATTGTGATCCCTCTTAAAAATTTAGACGCCCAAAACTTTTACAATTGCCAATTTTGGGCACCCAGTTTTTAAATCCTGGCTAAGACCCTGCCTGAGCTCATGAGTCAAAATGGTGGTGAGCTCATGAGTTTATCTCCCTCTGTGAGTGCAGCTCTATAAAATAGTGAAATCATTCGTGTTATGGTTTTGGTTATGGTTTTCAATATTACCACAAGTGTCAGGTCTATCATAATATGGGCAGGAGCTCTGCTATGCTGACCTATTGAATTTGTTAGCTGTTGTACAGTCAGCTACCACTAATCCCATCAGAAGAGTGACCCACTGTTTTCAGATTCCGAGTGTGTGGTCTAGAGGGTATAGTAAGAAATAGTAAGTGTGCAATATTATCCATTGGGAACCTTTCATAAGCTATCATTTCCGTGAACTTTGTATAGGCATCAAGTTTTCCTGCTTGCTTCAGATTTTTAAGGGCTGCAGGAAGTAACTCAACAAACTGGGCATATGTTTCTTCCAAGTCCATTGGGAGTCCCTGTGGTGACACTTGACAGGAGGCATCACTGGTGAGAAGAGATGTCTTCAAAGTTTTCATCGTGTTCCACATCATCTCCTGTGAAATCCAAGTGTTAAGTCACCTTCCTATCGTGTATTATATCATCTTGAATGTTTCGTAATCTCTTAGGTGTTGGGCGCATAACCTCTTCTTTGTCAAAAACTTGGTCAGCATTCTCATAATCTGCTATCCATACTTTCAAACTATTGGGTGAAATCCATATTGCTTGATGTCTCTCCTCAATTTTCTGGGAATGTGTCTATAGTGTAATGAACGGTAGGCAATTCCGCTTTGATGTACACATTTAACTCTTATTGACAGAGGCTTATCTGGATGGTTAGTGATAGTACAGGGTTCGCCTTTCCCAGGGGCCCAGGGACATATGCCCCTAGATTTTGTTGTGAGCCCCTAGATTTTTCAGACTAGGGGCCCAAAATAATATGTATGATAACCAGAAATCCTGTTTTTGACCGCTTATTTTAATAAAAAGACCTGATTTGGGCCCCTAGCCTGAAATCTTAGTGTCAGACCCTGTAGTATGTGCCAGTATCACAGCTGGATCAGGACTCACAGCATCACTACTGTCGCGTACAGTTGCTGAAATGTGCTCGAAGAGTAGGCGTACACGCTCGCAGGGTGGGCGTACAGTGAAACTCACCAGAAAGCAATAGGAACTAAAACATTTTGCAATATTTGTATCTATTTATCATTCATGGAGAGACACCATAATGAGAAAAGACTCTTAAAATTACCTTAAAAATTACTAAAACTTTGTAGTACTAACACGTATGGGTTAAGAAGTATTTAAAGTAGCACATGTCAGCATTTGAGGGTACTACACCACATGAAATCGCTCTAGTATACTCCTTTATCTCATAAGCTTGACACTAAAAACTTGACTGTAGCAGGTAAAGATACTTGTCTAACTGGAGGTCTTATCAAATACTGATTAAATGTTGTACTTTCTAGGAATTTCAAGAAAATATGACAGCAAATTCCACACAACCACATGATAGCTCGAATATTGGCGTGATATGCTAATTTCGCTCGAATACTGGCCTTGCCAGGCGGACAGCCTTTCCCCCTGTGATTACAGAGAAAACTATGCGCCAGCATGCGCAGATCACAACTTTTGGCCTATTCGTTGAGGCTAGCCTGTTCAGGTTGACCGGCTGGTTTCATGTCCCCCCTTTTTTATTTATCTAAACTACCGTAGCAGAGTACATTTAAGTACGTCAAATGATGGTGATGGTGATGATGATGATGATGATGATGATGATAATGACGGCGATAGTGGTTGTTGTGGTAATATTAATTGCAATTTTGATGACGATTGGTGATGAAGTTCATCTGAATATCCTCCTCCTCCTCATCATCATCATCAGACATTATCATATTTTAGCACAACTCTCCCTTGACTGTAAAAGGCATAATCTTCATAAAAACGTAAGCAGAAGGCATTACATTCGCCGAAGCCATACATGGACATCAGGTCACGTGGTTCTCAGTCCTGTACAGCTATGATTTGCCTATGCTATGATTTGCCACCTTTCTTAACTTGAAGTTTTGCTGAAAAACACTTGTTGTAATCCTACTGCTATGTTGAGACAATAAAAACACATATAGAAAAAACACTTTGCACAGAAACCCTGTAACCAAAGAAACAATCTCCGCGATGACACGGCAGACCAAGCTGTGGCCTCCTGTTATGATAAACAAGGCCTGTTCTATGAATGCAAATGAGTACATGTATCTATAAATGTTTAGACTATACACACCGACTCCACAGTTCTCTTGATTTCTCTTCAAACTCGAAAAGAAAATTATTTTCACACTGTAGTTATCTGAAAACTGATTTCAAACTAAATTGGATCCCTCGTCTGGAGGTGATCACGTGAATGTTTGTGTGTGCCCATTTGGAAGGACAGGGTCGGCCTTCCAAAGTTGTTATAACTTCCGCCACCCTACTTCCATGCGGCTTGAAAACATTTAGTTCGATTTCCATTCGAGAGAGGATGACTATTACTTCCGATTTTGCCCGTTAGGTGGCTACATACAAAATATATGTATATGGTTATGTTTATGAATTATGGATATAAATTTGGTGCTATAAGAATGTGAACCCGCTCTAATATGATGGGCGGGACAATGACATGTTTCAATAGTTGATAATTGTGCTTATGAATGGAACTACGTTTAAGATGATGATGATGATGATGATGATGATGATGATGATGATGACGGTGATGACAATGATGGGATTGGGTAGTGATGATAATGATGGTATTGATAATCACCATAACCTCTGGTCTCTTTCCCTCTCCTCCTCCTCCTCACCATCATCAGCATAAGTTGCAGTTATAGTATAGTATGATCACCATCATTACCAGCATTATCATCAAACCTTAGCTGGAGCTAAGTTTGATGATTTTTCCTCACAAATGTTCACCACATGAGAACATCAACTTAGTAACTACTAAAACGGATCGTGATGTTGAAATGACCGCCCATTGCAGCATTAGTCGATCCTCGTGTACATAGGAATTTATTTGACACCTGTCATGAAATAATACTTTTGCCATGCCCGTCTCGACTTGCCACAAGTCTGTGTTAGCTGGCTCTTTCCGGAGTTGATCACCCTGAAAAGAAATCATCCTTAGGTTAGTTCTGAATTAATCCTCAAGCGGGACACACTAGAGCTGTATTTGAGTTTCGAACTGCAACGTTTAAAAACGGTGCTGCCGTCCCTAGGTTGATAGAGACATCACGCCTACTTAACACTTAGTAGTGGTGGTGACATGACATTAAACCTAACTCAACTAGTTCTTCGGCTATGTCGGGCTAGAAAGGCATAGTAATTTCTAAAAACGTATTCCGATTGTATAAGAATGGTTCATATACGTTCGCCGGTGCCATATATGGTATAAGGATCACGTGGTTGTTATTAAAGAGCCTACGTCAGTACAAAAGAGAATATCAACGACGAACGAATTCTCCTTATATGTCATATTTCTGGAACTGCTTTTAGGCGTATTTCAAATATAAATAACAACAGCATCTATTCTTTGCATTCAAGTTTGGTAAATATGTTTATACTCATTCATTGCATCTGAACAACCATTCAAGGGGTGTATCCTTATGAATATGTATGAAGTCACGTGACTATGTAGGCGCACAAGCTCTACCATTTTAGAAGTCAGTGTCGCGTGTCTGTAGCACGTGGAGGCCTCCTCCAGTGTTCATTGTGTCGCGGGTATTGTGATCCATTGAACAACCAGGTAATCAGCTTTATCGCCTGCGAATAAAAAATATGTTATTGTAGCACAGCATAAAATTATGGCAGATTAAACATTTGATTGTTCGGATGGTCAATCTTGGAAAGTCATGGAGTAGGTGGAACCTGTCTATATTGATACATGTACTTAAACTGCTTCCTTTTGAATTTATACATATTTTTCACCTCCTAACGTAATAAATCGCAACATAAAATCACAGTCGATGTATGAGAGAAGCTACCACTCTAGTCCTACCATGTCATGCATAATGGGGTCTTACATGAGGAGAGATAAGAAATCGCTATGCATAATAATAATAATAATAATAATAATAATAATAATAATAATAATAATAATAATAATTGATATTTGTGTTCAAAAGCGCTTTTTAAAGAAATCAGTGGACATGCTTATTGTCCCTATAGTTGAATAAACTCCTTATCAAATAGCAGTTTTAGCTGTTTCTTGAAGATTTGCACACTATAAGCGGCCTAAGCTTGATGATGTGGGGCAGCTCATTCCAGAAACGTGTTGCATAGGCACAGAAGGCTCTGTCACCAAACCTCCTCAGATTTGTGTTTGATATCTGCAGGAACAGTAGATGATATATCTACAGTTCATGCATGCATTTGAAATGCATTTGAAATGCATTTGAAATTCAAAAGCAGAATCCTGATGAAAAATTGGTGTAATGTGATCATGTGATCATAATAACCACTATGGCGGCATTGATTTGGACTTTCTGGAAACTGCATAGTAGCTCCTCAGTAATTCCACAGAGAATTCCCTTACAATAGTCAAGGCGTGATGTCACCAGTGAGACAATGGCGCCCTTGTTTGTATCAGTATTGAGAAATTTTCTTAATTTTCAAATGTTTTTAGGGTGGTAATTTGCGGACTTTGGATCAAACAAATCACCCAGATTACCGATTGGCACTATTACACCACTTATGGTAATACTAGGAACATAATTTTTGCCCGCATCTGTGGGGTACCCATAACCAGAACCTCTGTCTTGTCTGCATTCAGATTAAGTTTATTTTGAGACATCCACATATAGATATCAGTGAGGCATTTTTCCAACTGCACCCTTGAGTAGAGTTGAGTATCATCTGCATTAGCATGGAGTTTTAGACCATGCTTTCTTATCAGTACATGTATTCCTAGGGAGGAGGTAAACCAGGAAGAGCAGGGGGCCCAACACGGATCCAAACATATCTTGATTATGATGCTATACTTAGTAAATGTTTTCATGAAATTTACGATTTTTTCCTCTCTTTCTCCTTCTAATTATCATCATTATCATTATTATCATCATAATCATCATCATTATTATCAATATTGTCATCATCAGTATTATCATTATTGTATTATGTTATATTATATTTTATTATATTATATCATATTATATTATATTATATTATATAACTACTCTCAGATTGGATTTAGAAATAATGCTTATACTATTGCCATCTATTAGTATCTTGTCTAACAATAAAATTTCAAGTAATTAGTATTAGATGTATTTTCAATTGTAAAATGTAAAACTATAACAACATCAATGGTATTGAACACTACTACTACTACTTATAATAGTAACAATGATAATAATGATAACATAATGACATTAAAACATCATCAACAATAACTAATAATAATAATGATAATAATAATAATACAAATAATGATAATATTGATTTAACAATAATAACGACAGCAAGAGTAGTAGTAATGATAATAATAACAACAACAACAATAATAATAATAATAATAATAATAATAATAATAATAATAATGATAATAACATAATAATAATAATAATAATAATAATAATAATAATAATAATAATAATTATAATAATAATAGTAATGATAATAATAACAATAATAATAATAGTAATAATAATAATAATAATAATAATATCTCCAGTCAACAAGTCAACAATTAGTAAAAGGGAGTAGTCCCCCCATTAGACCCATCATGTGTGTATTAGTTCCGCACCTGCTCACAAGGAAGCAACCAACGAGTATTTAACGTACCTGATTGCGTGGAGTTGTTCATTAGCCAGCCTGCTCATTAGGGAATGCTGTTCATTGAATCGTCATCCAACATGAGGGGATGCGTATGGAAGGTCTGGCTGGCGCTTTGCTATACTTTGTGCCATGTGCAGGACAGTCTGGGGAAGCAGGCTATATTCCAAAGAGCGAATTTTGGATACAATTTCGAAGAGCCGCAAGAGTTTCTCATGAAAACACATCATGGTGTAGCCGTAACAGAATGTATGGAGCTGTGTGTGGGCACACGGTTCTGTGGATCAGTGGTGTACGCCAGGAGTTTACAAACATGTACACTCCTGACTGCCAGTGGGCCTGATAGCATACCTGTCTCAGCAATTGCCCCCAAAAGTGATGACGCTCAAGTGTGGATACCTGGTAAGTAGCTCCTACTAATATAATGATAGTAATAAGTACAGGGATTTCAACCAGTAGAATGGTCAAAATCTGATCTCAGTGATGGTTTCTTTACTCAATTTCGGGCTGTTCAAGATACACTAGAAAAGCATCCTAATATGATGTGACATACATTCAATCGCAATGAAAACTGTTAGATGAGGAGCCATTTGTGGAATAAACAGATTTCATGTATAAGTAATTGATTTCCCAAGTCACGCTTCACAGAGTTGAGGAACTGGCAAATATACAATATGTACGATTTTGTAAAAGAGATCAACCCTTCATAATTAATTCATTTACAATTGGAATGTAAATGTTGCTAACAACTTTGAAAATACATTGGAAACATTATGGAATTAACTTGAAAGGCTTGTGATACATAGGACCTTGTTATGATTTACTACCATCTATCTGACACTAATTCAAATTTGGAAACGAATTTGAGACGTTGCTTTTTCTTAATACGCATGTACCATTAAAACTATACCGACCTATTCTAAATTGTATCCTACTAATCAGGATTTTTTGGTAGGTATTAAACTCGGCAATTCTGCCTTTTCGGATAAAAACACTTCTTTTCCTTGATTTCCTTGATTTTAGCCCATAATTGCTATATAACAATTGCTTTCGTTAGAGCAGAACAGAAAAAAATTATTGAAATTTCCAAAAGCGTCACACAACCTGCAGTAATTTTCTTCGAAATGCTGCTTTATCATCAAGATATTTTCACATTATCATGCCATATGACCTAATCCTAATGCAGTGTAAAACTCATTCCAATTTCATTCCTATCAAGAAAAGTCTAATACATGAGTTTGTTCCGTCCGATCACAGACCTAAACGGCCTGTTTTGTATATTACAGGTTCATTTCAACAACACATGTGCAGAGCACACATTGGGTTTTATCCTGAGAGATTGGGTGGTTCAGGAACAGGTGCAATGCATATCATGTTATCTGCAAAGTTTGTGTGCAACGCCACCATCGTAACCTGGGAGATGTACAGAATCAGGGCGGCGTTGACGGGATGGGTAGAAGTGCTTCGCCCTGTGGCGAGCGGGCCAGGAGAGAGCTACAGCGTGGTCCATCGTACCTTTGTCCCTGCCGTACCACAAGATGGCCTCCAGAAGATAGTCCTCGGAGTGGGATTGCAAGCGGAAGCCGGTGATGTGCTGGCTGTTCGGCCAGCTGACGGCTATCAGTTCATAGACAATGACCGTGACAAGAGTCATAGCAACTTGCCGGCATGGCAGTGTATGTTACAACACCACCTTGCTACGGATGGGTCTCCTTCTGATATATCTCAATGTACTCAAATCAATCGCAAATTCGCTTTTAGGGCAATAGTTAACTAGGGAAGTTTGAGGGTGAGGAATCAAGTATCGCCTTAGAAACAGCCGGTTGAATTCTGTCTCCGGGGTCCTATATGGAGCAAATATGATACCATCCATGGCTGCAAATTGGAATTTGAAAGCTTGATTATCACCTTTTTTCTGTCATACTGTGGCGGATGAGTCGTGATTAGTTGTAGAAAAGTAGTAGAAGAAATCGGACTACCCGGCGAAAAACACCAAGCACCAAGTCAGTGGTGAGAGACAGCGAATAGTCAGAGGCAACACGCTAAACCACTGGGCTATCAGGGCAGACCTACCCCCATATCTCAACCTCCATCAATCGTAGCATATTTTGTTTTAGAATTTGATTAAGCCAAATTCAATAGCTTAGGCCACATCGCGGTGAAATAAATGCCATGATTGAACAAACTTAAAATCTTCAAATTCGAATAATATCTAAACAAACGATGAAAGCTAATAAATGTAGCACTTTATATAATGGTGTATACTAGTACTTGGTTTATGTACCAAAATCTTTTTGTATTTCATAGGCTACATCGTGTTTTATTGCAGAAGTTTCATAATGAAAAGACAATGAGCTGTCAGACAAAACTGTGCAGAGAACGTGTTTTGGTCCTACATGTATACGTATTGTACCTGTGTGTATTGTAGCGTAATTCCTATCCTAGCGTTTTTTCTTATAGTAAACTCATTAGTGACGTTAGCACATTACTGACGTCTATTGGAAGGAGGCGGTAGACAATTACTGTATAATCGATGTTGCACTTATTCACACTGTATAAAACTGCGATGTGTTCAAAATGTAGCCGGTAAGCCATCTATAGACTGTCAGGCTTTGAGGTGAACAAAGCCTGTTTACAAAGACGCGTGATCCACATGAATGTAGAGCCACATGAATGTAGGGCCACAAAGTGAACGTGGTACTCAGGTGTAACGCAATGCGCAATCAATGATGCACACTACCATTAACTACCTATAGTATATACCATGTTAATATTGCGGCACTTTAAAATGAATTTGTCTGCACCATCGGCACATTTCGTCTCGTTTATGATGGCTGAAAATTGAGATATATACACTTAAACACTAGTATTCTATTCTATGATGGGATGATTGGCACACGTTAAAACTCAAATGCAAGAAGTGACCTATTATTGAGCTGTTAAAACATAGCACTTAAGCTACAGAGGGAAGTAGAATTTTATTCATTCATTACAGAAATGCTCAGTTTATCATAAGTGTATGATGTACAATGTACAAGTTATTACGATAAGAATTGATACATTGGTACATTATCATGTAATATATATTCATTGTCGAATATAAAGTGAACAGAAAATAAATTCGTTTAAGCATTGGACCAGGATTTAGGAGAGTAAAGTGCATGAGTAAACATTTTAGATGTATTCATGTAATACTTTAGTATGTTGATATATTCTACACTGTACATCATCCCAGCACCCGATTTTACAGCTAAACTTCTCTGAGATGTGAACTCCTATCATGAACGTAATTTCTCAATCCAGATTTGTTCGGAATATATTGCAAAAGAACTTCTCATGCGTGAACAGCTCCTAACCTTTTTGCCCTGGTCCCAAGGTGTACACATCTCTTTTGGAATAACTTTCTTTAAATTGTCAATGTACCGCGCTGGCTTCCTTCCACCAATCACAAGCCTCGAAAAGTGGAAAGCAGTCAACTGTGAAAAAATCTTCATAGACCCCTCTGAGTTTGTGGTGTATGTGGTTTCCTCTACCATTCGAGCTAGTCCCTCAGGGGTACTTTGTATATCAATGGCACTATCGTAATGGGTGCTTCAAGAATAACATCAGTGATTTTGTTAGAAAAGGCAATGTCATGACAAAATTCAGCCGATTCGAGTCGGTAACCAACCGAAATAGCTCCTTCGATTGATACCGAAGCCATCCATATATAAATTATGTCTTGTCAAAAGCTCAAGAAAAAAATATTGATTGCGAACAAACTGCTGTCCTACCAACAGCTTTACTGCACAGATCGATATGAACATGTATGAGAGGAGTAAATAAGCATTGTTAGACCATCCTTTTCTTCCCTGCTAGGAAGAATTAATCAATGATGCACTCACGAAGGTTTTCAGGACTTGACGTCTGAGTTCAAAGTTTTTTTACAAAGGTTACTTTTACACAATGGCCCGCCGGGTGGGGATTGGAAATTCAGAGGAAAATGTGTTTGCTCAAAACTTAATAATAAGTCACAAGATACGGAGCGCCATCGATTTTTCCAAGGACAATTTTTGATCTCTGAGATTGTTTTTCACTGTTTAGAAAGGGCGCTTGCGAAGGGTGTTGGTTGGAAAAGTCAAGAGAAATGTTTGCTATTAATGCGCTATAAGATTTATTAAGCGCCATCGATTTTCCCAAGAACCTCAAAACAACTCTCCTGTATTAGGCAAAATACCCTCCAACATCATTATAATTACGATTTCGATTTTCGCCCCTTGAAAATAAGTTCATAACGAAGGAGGTAGACTTTCACGACATGCATAATTCGAATCGTAAGCTGTCATGGGGTCTTCTAGTACAAATCACATAACAGTATACATCATTTCTCACTGAATCAGCGTAAACCCGCGAAACCACCTGTGTGAGGCCGCAGGTTTTTTTTCGGGGTTTAAATTTTCAAACTGTTCTGTTTGGTTTGATGAGACTACGCTTTGCATAGAGGAGGATATGTCTTATATTGTCCAATATTCCTGTCGTAGTTAGAGAGCGGTTAATCATATTATACCCTTCAGTGCAAAACATGGCTTGAATTACCAAGCGGAATTGGACGGGTGACATGGACCATTTATACTGTACTGATGATATTTCTATTTTTTTATTATTACAAACCTTCTTGATAATCCAGATTTAGACAAGTATCCATTTATCATACACTATCAAAGAAATCTTTGTTAAAATAATCATAATGACAACCCAAAACTATTTGTATTCTATCGTATTTGAGTAATACATTCTCACCAACCACTCGGTCAGTGTGGTCAGAGTGCAGGCTTGTCAGTTCCCAATCGTAGTGCACATATATATATATATATATATATATATATATATATATATATATATATATATATATATATATATATATATATATATATATATATATATATATATACATACATATATATATATATATATATATATATATATATATATATATATATATGTATGTATGTATGTATATATATATATATGTATATATATATATATATACATATATATATATATATATATATATATATATATATATATATATATATATATATATATATATATATACACACATATATATACATATATATATATATATATATATATATATATATATATATATATATATATATATATATATATATATAAATATACATATATATATATATATATATATATATATATATATATATATATATATATATTTATATATATATATATATATACATATACATATATATATATATTTATATATATATATATATATATATATATATATATATATATATATATATATATATATATATATATATATATATATATACACACACACATACACATACATATATATATACATATATATATATATATATATATATATATATATATATATATATATATATATATATATATATATATATTTATATATATATATATATATATATATATATATATACACACACACACACATATATATACATATATATATATATATATATATATATATATATATATATATATATATATATACATATATATATATATATATATATATATATATATATATATACATATATATATATATATATATATATATTTATATATATATATATATATATAATTATATATATATATATTTATTAATGACGTCGTTAAAATTACCCAGGTGGGAACACAATAAATTGGCCCAATTGATTTCATAGGCACATTTTGATCAACGCCCTCTAACATATTTCGTCACACACACACACACAATGATTTTTAAAAAAGTTGATTGATGATTCGGTATCCTCACGGCAGGTGGCGCGTATTCTTATGGCTTTAATATACCATGTTCATTGTGTGTAGGATAGGGCGGTCACTAGGAATAACCGACCAGCGGGATAAAATCGCCATTGTTTATCAACCCAATTACAGGGTGGTGAATGCCCTGAAATGGCCCAGCTATGCACTCATACTTACACTCCTACTGGTTAAAACATCGACAAAACCCTTGTCACTGGAGCTATTTATTCATGCTAATATGACATGGTTCTACCAAATACATGCAATCCCTAAAAAAGAACACACTTTGTTTACACTTGGTAGGAATAATTTGTGTTTGCGCCATCTAGAAAAGAAACTGTCACCAGGGTTGGGACTAGTTATTAGGGGATCACAGGCTACCCATACAGGTTCTGATGGTAGAGGGTTAAAGTAGTACATAAGTCATAGTATAAATATACACTGTACATTTATTTTAGTCAGATAGTATAGAGCATGGTGAGGGCAGGAGTTGTAGGTCTGAGCCTACATGTTGCTCCTAGCAGCCCCCTGACCAAGTCTGAATTATTTACTAAACTTTGCATAGTAGTCTGTCTTAAAGTGCCAGCCATCTCTGTTTCTGGAATATACCTTCCATTTTGAACTCTACCCCTTTAGAAAAGAACGAATGTATTAGTTTTTAAAGTATCAAGTTTATCACCATTTGGATCTGATTTTGTAGTTGAATTGCCTGAACTAGATTTGAGAGTACTTTGTTTATCTATTTTGATAATTTTTGCCTTATCCTGTGTTGAATTTTTAAATTGTTCTTGATTTCCAAAATTCGGTACAGTTTTATGCCTACTATTAGTAAAATTTGGCTTTTGGGGAATTTTAGATGAATTTGAAGCAAAATATTTTTGTCTATTTGCTGATTGCCCATATGATCTTGCCTTAGAAATAGAATTTAGACTTGGTATAAGCTTATGATCAGTCTTCCCTAGTGAATTGGAATTTCTCTTATTGTAAACATTTTTAGATTTTGGACAAGCTGCATCATTTTTAGAATTTGAATAGTTGTACTTACATTTCTGCTGTTGATCACTTGAATGAATGTCTGTTTGTGCATTATAGGAATGTTTGTATTCATGTCCATTTCTGTTGGCAGAATCACACCAAGTCCTTGTATTTTTGTCTTTTCTAACACACCTAAACAATTTATTCATTGATGCATACCTGCTGATCAGCTGAACATGGTCGTCGCAGTTGACCAGGCTATTGGTCCCTGAAAAGTAAACTTTTCCTTCTAAGTGACCAACCAGTGTGGTGTAGTATACCAGCAATGGCCGATAGATGGTACCATATGTGGTCCTCCCATCAATAGTGGTGTAATACACCTGCATTGTGAAAGGAAATTGGTATATTTTGGTCACTCGGGCTATCGTTGCGACTTGATGCCTAGCAAAAGAGAAAAGAAATTAAGACAGAAGAAATACATATGATAGTCTAAGAAGCTAGGTTAGTTGTAAAGTCAGAGTGTTCATATTATAGGCCTTCTGGATAAATCGGTTCATCGAGGCAAAGCATTGAGACGACGCGATAACCACAGATGTGATAATGTTCCCACGTTATCTAATGGGAGAATTATTCACGGAAATGTTGTGTACGCAGAATACAAGCTGGTTGATCAAAACAACAGGTTCTGTCATGCACCATTACAGCTGGAGCTATTACTAACAGCCTGACCAGTGGGCTATGAAAACGCCGTTAAGTGAAGGTGTCACCGAATATTACCACATCAAATTCAGATTTTCTTTCGACTGACTATCATGTCAGAATATTTACACAAAATTATGACAAACAACGCTTCCGCTGCTGGTGATGATGATGATGATGATGATGATGATGGCGATTTGGTAGTGATGACAATGATAGTGATAATAATCAACATAATCCCTCTTTCCGCCTTCTCCTTCCCATCATCATCATCAGCATATGTTGCAGTAACAGTATCATCATCGTCATCACCGTCATTATCAGCATCATCAGCATACCTCAGTAGGAATATTATGATGCTTTTCCCTCATACATGTTCACCACATGAGCCACTTCAAACTACTAAAACGGATATTGATGTAGAAATTACCGTCCATTGCAGCAGTAGCCGCTCCACTTGTATATAGGATTTTGTTGACACACCTGTCACGAAATAATACTTTTGCCATGTCCAGCTTGACTTGCTACAATGCCACGTCTATGTTAACTCGCTCTTTCCAGAGTCTCCCTGAGTAGATTTCATCCATAGTTTAGTTATGAATTAATCCTTAAGGGGGACACACTACAGCTGTCTTTGAGTTTCGAGCTGCAACTTCTAAAAACTGTGCTGCCGTCTATAGGTTGAGATGGACATCACACCTACTTTACTCCCGGTAGTGGTGGTGGCATAACATTAAACCTAACCCAGTCTTTGCTCGGGCTATGTCCGCCTAGAAAGGCATACCAATTTAAAAAAAACGTATTCTAAATGTATACGACTGGTACAGAAACGTTCGCCGGGCCATACAAGGTCAAAAGATCATGTAGTTCTTATTCGGGAGCCGACGTCAGCACAAAACGGTATATTAACAACAAACGAATTTTCCTTATATGTCATATTTTTTGAATTGATTTTGGGTGTATTTCATATACCAATAACAACAGAAGATTGGTTAATATTTTTATAACTATTCATTGCATCCTAACAACCATGCAGTGGGTGTATATCCTTATGAATATCTTATTTGGTCATCTAAGTGAATATGTATGAAGTCACGTGAGTACCTAGGGCCACATGCTCTACCATTGTAGAAGTCAGTGTCACTTGTCTGTAGCACGTGGAGGCCTCCTCCAGTGTTCATTGTGTCGCGGGTATTGTGCTCCGTTGAACAACCTGACAATCAGGTTTCTTGCCGGCGAATGAAATATTTCTCTTGAATGTATATCTTTATTATCCCCAAGTGATAAACCCCAACTTAAAATCACAGTCGATCTATGAGAGCAGCTACCACTCTAGTCCTTCCATATCATGCATAATGCAGGCTTTCACGAGGAGAGATAAGACATCGCTATAAATAATAATAATAATAAATAATAATAATAACAATAATAATAACAATAATAATAATAAAATGATAATAACAATACTACTACTACTACTACTAATAATAATGATTATAATAATAATAATAACAATGATAATAATAATAATGTCTTATCAGTATTCCCTTAGATGAATAGTCACAGTGACACAGTGATCGACATTCATTGTGTTCCTAATGGTATAGGTGGTAAACCAACACTTATCCCTGTGGTAACGACCATAGGATTTCCTGTGATGCGGAGAATGGATCATCCAGAGAAAGTCCGATACAAGGTGATAGGAGGGGAAATGAAAGGAATGGAAAGTAGTATGAAGCTAGTGGCGCTGGGCGCAACACAGCGCAAAGGTTAGGGAGGTATGGCAGAGGAATGGATCCGTGCGCCAAAATATGTAGGCCGGCGCACGGATCCATGTCTCAAGGGGAATGGATATAGATGTATTAGTTATATGAGGAATATGGGTAGTGAGGAAAAGCAAATTAGTGATCGTGTAAATATTTAAAGCTATGTTCACCTGGGAAAAAAAGGTCTGACTTGGAAAATATTTGTTACTGAAATACCATAAAGGTGAGAATATGGGGAATTCAAAAACATTAATCAGAATTTGCCCCCCCCCCCCTCCCCCAATATGATACTGACCACCTCTGGGTCATGGACTATTATGATGTATTCAGTTCAAAAGCAATCTCTGTGTTTCTCATAACTGGGAATTTGTCATCATGCTGCAAGTGTGATCTGCTACATAAAATTAAAGTTATTTCATAATCATACTTGTATGGTTATCAATTTGCCAACACCTGTAAAATATGATAGCCCACTCCTAAACTAATAAACTAATCTGACCCCTGGTGGCCAGGATTGGAACCGCATAAAATCTCCTGATTTTGGATGGTTGAATGTTAACAGGTATGAATTATATAACTTGGTCAGAAATCTTCAGATTAGCTACTGATTTGCCAACTTTCAAAAATCATCCACAATTCCTCAAAAATAAATTCATGTTCTAGCCAAGAGCCAAGAATTTCATAATATGCTGAACATAGTAAGTATTTGATCTTGAAAGATCACACAATGTCTGGAAAGATCACACAATGTAAATGTTGTTGATGACGACATTTTCAGTTCCAAAGCTATCTGCGTGTTTTTTAAAACTGTGTGAATATTATCATGCAGCAATTGTGATCTGCTAAAATTAAAGTTATCCTATTAACATATGTTTCCATGATTACCAACTCTAAAGGCCCGCTCCTTAAGCAAAAGTACTAACCTGGCCCCTCCCAGAATTGGAACTAAACAAAATGAAACCAAAAGACGTCGCAGTAACCGCCTGATAAGTGATATATCCTGATTTTGGATTGTTGAATGCTGACGGGTATGCCAACGTACGTGCACAATATCAATTGAAGAATTCATAACACACACGTACCATGATTTAAGAACTTATGGCCAGTTTAGCGATATTCTCAGAATGAGGCATCTCCGTAGTTTAATAGTATGCCGTAGGTGTACGTCCTATACATATTTCGCTGTCTCGCTATGCGCGGAATTACAGTAAAGTTGTTCCCCTTTTTCGACATATTAGCTAAAAGTACACGGGCGCGAAAATATGCCAAAAATTTTCCCATATATAAGCTTCAGACAATGTTTCAATCGCACGCATGACTTGATTTTTTGGCCGCTCAGTTTCATCAATAAACTCCTACCATAAACCGTTATTGACGACGAATTTGTAATCGTCGATTCTCCCTATTACCTAGTAATATCCCATCTGGGCGAATGGGAGAATGCTGAACCTATTAAGCCCTACGGGCAGTGACGTGCTTGGGCACTTCGAATCCCGACTCGGTCTAGCTGAACTCGAAGAGTACGGTCAGAACGTATGATCGGAACCAATCAAGGGCTGGCCCTGTTATACCCAGAGAAAGTCCGATACAAGGTGATAGGAGGGGAAATGAAAGGAATGGAAAGTAGTATGAAGCTAGTGGCGCTGGGCGCAACACAGCGCAAAGGTTAGGGAGGTATGGCAGAGGAATGGATCCGTGCGCCAAAATATGTAGGCCGGCGCACGGATCCATGTCTCAAGGGGAATGGATATAGATGTATTAGTTATATGAGGAATATGGGTAGTGAGGAAAAGCAAATTAGTGATCGTGTAAATATTTAAAGCTATGTTCACCTGGGAAAAAAAGGTCTGATTTGGAAAATATTTGTTACTGAAATACCATAAAGGTGAGAATATGGGGAATTCAAAAACATTAATCAGAATTTGCCCCCCCCCCTCCCCCAATATGATACTGACCACCTCTGGGTCATGGACTATTATGATGTATTCAGTTCAAAAGCAATCTCTGTGTGTTTCTCATAACTGGGAATTTGTCATCATGCTGCAAGTGTGATCTGCTACATAAAATTAAAGTTATTTCATAATCATACTTGTATGGTTATCAATTTGCCAACACCTGTAAAATATGATAGCCCACTCCTAAACTAATAAACTAATCTGACCCCTGGTGGCCAGGATTGGAACCGCATAAAATCTCCTGATTTTGGATGGTTGAATGTTAACAGGTATGAATTATATAACTTGGTCAGAAATATTCAGATTAGCTACTGATTTGTCAACTTTCAAAAATCATCCACAATTCCTCAAGAATAAATTCATTTTCTAGCCAAGAGCCAAGAATTTCATAATATGCTGAACATAGTAAGTATTTGATCTTGAAAGATCACACAATGTCTGGAAAGATCACACAATGTAAATGTTGTTGATGACGACATTTTCAGTTCCAAAGCTATCTGCGTGTTTTTTAAAACTGTGTGAATATTATCATGCAGCAATTGTGATCTGCTAAAATTAAAGTTATCCTATTAACATATGTTTCCATGATTACCAACTCTAAAGGCCCGCTCCTTAAGCAAAAGTACTAACCTGGCCCCTCCCAGAATTGGAACTAAACAAAATGAAACCAAAAGACGTCGCAGTAACCGCCTGATAAGTGATATATCCTGATTTTGGATTGTTGAATGCTGACGGGTATGCCAACGTACGTGCACAATATCAATTGAAGAATTCATAACACACACGTACCATGATTTAAGAACTTATGGCCAGTTTAGCGATATTCTCAGAATGAGGCATCTCCGTAGTTTAATAGTATGCCGTAGGTGTACGTCCTATACATATTTCGCTGTCTCGCTATGCGCGGAATTACAGTAAAGTTGTTCCCCTTTTTCGACATATTAGCTAAAAGTACACGGGCGCGAAAATATGCCAAAAATTTTCCCATATATAAGCTTCAGACAATGTTTCAATCGCACGCATGACTTGATTTTTTGGCCGCTCAGTTTCATCAATAAACTCCTACCATAAACCGTTATTGACGACGAATTTGTAATCGTCGATTCTCCCTATTACCTAGTAATATCCCATCTGGGCGAATGGGAGAATGCTGAACCTATTAAGCCCTACGGGCAGTGACGTGCTTGGGCACTTCGAATCCCGACTCGGTCCAGAGTGCTTTCCCTTCTAGAAAACAACACTTCAATCATGGTCAATGGTGTCATTTACTGCACTTAGGTCCAGCAGAATCAGTATAATACAGTTATTACTTCCATGCTGGTCAATACTTGCAAGGATGTCATTCTGCACTTTCAGTGGTATCAAATGCTACACCTGGGTCCAGCAGAATCAGAATAACAATTCCATGCTGGTCAATGCTTGTAAGGATGTACTTCTGTACTTTCACCGGTGCTGCCACGAGGTCAAGGCAGACCTAGACGTTTGTGCACCCAATTCTCTGATTGGTTGTGGCCCTGGCCACTATTTCAACATCCACTTTCGCGCTTATTTATTGTTTGTTTAGGTACTTAGAGTAGCCTGGGGACAGATAGTGAACGCGTGTCCACACAAATATCCGTACAATGCGCTTATTAAACACTTATAATTATTCAATTATGATCGTCTGTCAGTGAAATGTTGTATCCTTGGCGTTACTAGTTAGGCGCCCTCTATGTTGTGAATAGCCGTGTTAGGAAGGAACTTTTTCTTCATAAAAATGGAAGGTTACACATGCGTTATTAGGCCACCGGTTTACTTGGTTATGCGCTGGAATACCAAGTGACGCCATTGTCTGGTACTTTTTTCCTAAATGTACAATGCGTTTTATCAATTTTAAAATCATTCTATTATGATTGTCTGTCAATAAAATGTTGTATAGTTGGCGTCGCTAGTGTTGTTGCGTTTTTTTATGTTGCTAATGGCCGTGTTTATGGACGAACTATTTCTCATAAGAAAATGGAAGGTTACATGTTGCGTTGTTCGGCGACCTCGCCGCAGTGTGCACGAATATACAGTGGATGGACTAGTGCCAGTCCTTTGAGCTGTTGCGTGCGCGAATATGCATTGAATAGACTAGTGCCAGTCCTTTAAGCTGCTGCGTGCCAACAATCAGGGGGAGGGGGCGGGGTCGGTACGATGCTGGTGCCGTTCAGCTGGGTGGACTCGTGCATGAAGCACACAACATATCATGGGATCATATTTAATAACAACAACAGCTTAATTGTTCCAGTTATCAATAGAGTATAGTGAGATAGAACTATAACAGCCATTGACATGCGGTCGCGGGCGCATTTTCTCCGCACAACTTCACGCTTTCCATCAAAATATTACATGCTCAATGCACACTTTCCCTTCTAGAATTAAATCCTTCGGGATATCATTTAGTTCGATTTTCATCCGATAGAGGGACCGACTACTTCTTCTTCGTGTGTCCGTTAGGAGGCGACAGAATTAGCAAGACGGGATACATTTCAATTGTAAGGCCTGTCACTTTGTTGTTATGATACGTTGTTGTACTGACTTGTCTAGTTTTCATGTTAGTTTGCGGTACTGCATACAGACGACTCTAGAAAATGGACTTTTTTGAGATATTGCAACAAAGATATATTTAGTACTAGAACCGTCGTCTAATATTCGTGAGTCATCAGGGACTCTACACATTACACCATGCATGGATATACAACAAAACGTACTAAAGCAGCGTCCAATGTAACCACTTGCCCCCCTTGAAAGTGGCTAATGAATTCGGCAAAAAACGGCAATCGGACAAGCAGAACAAGACCGATACTTGCCCCGCCCGGCAATTAATGTACTGGTCCTAGCAATGTTACTCAACTTTGTTTAAGGCTGTGATGCTGATGACACTCTCAAAATAAGACAACTCCTAGTTAAGCACTCCTGTCCCCCTTCTAACAATAGTTATCTAATCCCTGTGGTGTTGGTGTTTCAAATATAAGTTTTCTCAACTAACCTGCTTGAGCTGACCTCGATATAAACACAGTTTCAATTTTACATTATTTTTTTACCTCAAATGAGGTTTTCTTGATCAATAAAGGTTCATTTGATTTATAAATATCATACATGTCTGCTAAATACTAGTATGCTAGGCTAGGGCAACTGGAAGCCAGATTTGGAGTTCATGCAAGGGAATACCTTACAGCACGCGATTTTGGTGGATATTTTTACCTAAGAAAGTAGATCACAATGGACAGACAAGGTTCCGATGCTGCACACAACATAACATGGGTACAAAATATGGGATTATATTTAACTACAACAACAGCTGAATTGTACCAGTTCTCAATAAAATATAGTGATATAGAACTATAACATCCATTGGCATGCGGTCGCGGGCGCCTTGTCTCCACACAATTTCGCGTTTTCCATCAAATATTACATGCTCAATAGAAAATTTCCTTTCTAGAATTGAGTCCTTCTGGGTGCATAAAGTCAGTTGGTTGGAGAAGATACGGCAATGAAATGTGCTCGACCGTATTATTGCTATTCATAGTGTAGCCGGAACAAATCATTTACATATCGGCCATCTAATTCGTGACGTCATAGTTATCCTGGTGTGCAGGCACCTCCAAATGGACATTCTTGAAATTTGTATTTTGGTCGCTATACTCTCATGTTCAGTTGCAATAATGTGCTTCATTCGCAGGCGATAAAGCTGATTTAATACCATATTGTTAAGGCTGTGGTGCTGGTGACACTCTCAAAATAAGACAACTCCTAGTTTAGCACTCCTGTCCCCTTTCTAACAATAGTAATCTAATCCCTGAGGTCTTGGTCTTTCAAATATAAGTTTTCTTTAACTTACCTGCTTGAGCTGACCTCGATATAAACACAGTTTCAATTTTACAGTGTTTTACCTCAAATGAGGTTTTCTTGATCAATAAAGGTTCATTTGATTTATAAATACCATACATGTCTGCTAAATATACTAGGCTAGCACAACTGAAAGACAAATTTGGAGTTCCTGCAAGAGAATACCTTACAGCACGGCGATTTTGCTGGAAATTTTACTTACGAAATTAGGTCAACATGTCTGTTCATTGTGACCTACTTTCTTAGGTAAAAATTTAAATAAAAATAATTCTACTACCCTGTCTTTTTGTACAGCCAATTGCTGCTCATGATTTCTTCATTTACCTGTTTGATACTCATACAGGTTTTTTATGCAACTTTCGAAGAGAGTTACTGTGTAGAGTACTACAGTCTAAGATACACTGCACAGAGCTAGGGGACAGGAAGTGGGCTGCCACTCGTTGAGTCACAGCTGATAGCAGTTGAAGAACATGTCTGCTTCCAGGGGCTGCTAGGGGCTGGGCAGGCTGGTGGCAATAATCAAAATTCTCCCCTCATGGGATCACTGAGAGAAAAAAGAGGACAGCATCCTATTCTTGAAGTGTATTACTTTCATATTAGCTAATATGTATGTGAGACTTTAGTTCCCCTTTAAACTTATTTCATCAGGTGGATAGAGGAATATCTTTGAGTATGACACTACTAAGGATGGATTGGAGGACCATTTAGTGACATCAATCTGTAATTGCTGGTACGACACCACACTGGTTACTCACTCAGAAAGGAAAGTTTACTTTTTAGGGGCCAGTAGCCTAGTCCATGTAACCAACTGCAAAAACTAAGTTCATTTGAACAGCAGGCATGCATAAATTAACATTGCGTTCAAAATACATTGAGATGGCGCAAATACGTTGTATTCCTGCCAATTCTTTATATGCACTACACCCATTTGATAGAACCTTCTAATATTCACGAATGAATAAAAAAGCTCCAGTGTATGAGTTTGATTAGTGTATTCACAGGTATGAGCGCGAATGTCGATCATTGGATACTCAGAACGATAAGAGAACATACAATAATGAATCGAGCATTCGTGCTTGACCGTATTATTTGCTAATCGGAGTGTAGCCAGAACAAATTATTTACTAATCAGCAAAACTAATTCGTGACGTCATACAGATACCCTGGTGTGCAGACACTGAACTAGAGACATGGTTGAAGCTAGACGCAAATGTTCATGCAGAGCTGCAAGCGCCCCCAAAAGTGAAACGGCAGCCGATGTAACTAATTGAACCTCAGAATAGCAAGTTCATAACACTAGGAAAATTGGATTGCGAAACTGGCGATGCCACAAAGTTAACGACATGTAAAGGCGTATTGATAAAGTTATTATTGTTTATTTATTTGAAAAGGCATTAGATTAAAAGATCAAATACAATTTTTCAGCTATTTTGACGCTCCTTATTGGGTTCTAACGACATTCGGGTGATGGCGAGCCGTCTGGCAGTAGTTAGACAACAGGCGCCATATTTGATTTGGTTATTTACCAAAGGTGACGAAGGTAGGTCATAATCAGTTTCGGGCCGTATGTAAATGTGTGGGGTCATTGATAAAAGTGGCTTAGTGGTACATGTACCTAACAAAGATCTACTACGGTTGTCAGTCACGTAAATGACAAGAATGACTCGGAATACTAGGAACGATCCCAAATAGAGTTACGGGATTTCATCAATATGGTTCTCTTTTCACTCCGTCTCACTCAACAGAAGGAATAGCCTGATTAATAGCCCAGTCGCCCTGGCCCAGTCGACTCCCGATCCTAGGGTCGTCGGTTCGATTGCATCTCTCGATCGTGCAATTTTTTTTCCACCCGCCCAGTGCTTCGTGTGGTACTTAGAAATATTTCATACTCAAAATAACGGTGGCTTTATTTTTATTATTTTTTTTACTTAACTTTGCTAAAAATGAATTGTTGGTCAAAACCGTTGATCCCAGAAAAGACGTCTGCCTGAATTGCCGTTCGCTATAAGGGCCGATGACTTTATGTTGGGCTTAGACTAAAAACAATCTTTTATCTTTGATTTATTATAATAAACATTTCCACAGTTGTGAAGTTAGGAATTTCTTCGAGAAAATATATAGTTTAATGGATGCAAGTAATGCCTAGCCTTCATATAAAAATTGAGATCTGTGAAGTTTAATGGGTGTAAGTATTAATTTATATCTGTTGATGAAGGACACTTGCTGCACATGACTTTACCTTAGATCACCAAACACAAGTGGATTCGAAACCAGCCGGTCAACATGAACATGCAAGCCTCAACTAATGTCAACTAATAGCCGCTAATAGGCCAGAAATTGGTGCTTTGGGCACCCCCAGCTGGTGGTGGAGATAAGGTGTCTCAGTAATGTAATCGATGCGAGAGCCCTGATTGGTCCTTGTTCCCACGTTAGCCCGCGCTGATGGCTTATGTGGTACTCCTGACATGAGTCCAGCACTTAACTATAAGGCATTACTTTATGCAACTCCCACCCATCTACCTTCTGTCCGCCCTTTCACACGTCCCCACGTGATCATCAGTGCCCTATCCATGCACCTTCCACCTGTACTTTGGGCTTGGATCCGTGCGCCCGCCACTCACTTTTTGGGCGCACGGATCCTTACTACACTGCCACTTTCTATTCCTCCTGCGGCCTTTAGCGCCTTGCCGCAACACTTGCCTTCCCCCTTCTCTGTAATTATACTGTCCTCCCAGTACCTCTTTCAATGGGGCCCTATCTGGATAAGGGACGTGCATTGTACAGGGGCGAAGCTTATTGTATCACGTGGTTCTGACAATGCATTTTCAGGAAAGTGGCGCCAAAAGCACTGCCAAGCCGCCCGCCATGTCGGCTCTGACGGTGTTTTACATATTTGCAATGTATTTGTTGCTTATTCAAACACAAAAGAAAAATTAACAGAAAAAGAACGTGCAAATACGGAGATAATTTTGGCCCCATAGATGTTCAGCAAGTGCGAGCAGTGAAGATCTACCGACTCGAGTCCTGTCAGATTTGGTCCGTACAACTCGAAATACGGGACATGGCCGATGCACTCTATATCATGTATATAATGTGTTTTGATTATAGAAATGGCTAAAGGTCGCAGAAACATTATAGTTAACCACGGCCCCTGTGCCGTCAGTACCGGAGTTAGCCACTCGGAGTTGCTAAATCCCATATGTCAGCTTGCCTTGGTACCAAAAATAAATAAATAAACAAATGAACAGACTACTTGTTCTCAGCCCGTTCTTTTAAAGTCGGATTCGGGAGTAATACCAAATTCCATAAATGACAACTCGAGGGTACATATGTTAATTGTTTAATAAATGAAATAATTCAATTGATACTATTTATTCGTAAGAATTCGGTAAGAAGTACACACGCACAATCTTCACCGTTCGTCTAAGAGTTCGATAGGTAAAACAAATACACAGAGAGTGGCGACGGTTCGAGTACCCATCCCTTCTATTTGCAGGGATAGCATCCTTTACATGTAAACCGCTTTTCCTAGTATGGTCAGTCAAGCTTAAAACAGACATTGATCGCTAAGTCCTCTAAATCTCATTTTTGCCTCTCATTCAAAAAATATATGTGAGTAAAACTGCCACAAAAAACAGCGCTAGAGTAAGATAATGCCTGCACAACTGAATGTTTTGATAGAGAACTAAGAGTCGTTCCTCGAGACCACTTCTCACGAGTACCTCTTTCCCACTATTAAACAGTATCCTCGTAGAGTGAAACTCCGCGTCAAAGTCGACCACCACCACTTTCACTTCAGTTATTTCCTTCAGTGCTTCCAGTTTCCGGTAGAGATAGAGGCGCCGGTTACCGTCCAGCACCATGTAGTCGGGGCCCGAGAGCCGACGCTGGCCTCTTTTCGCGCAATCCATTACGGTGATTGGGGGAATGTTGTCAAGTTTCTCCTTGCTGTCCAGGAGTTCATTGAAGGTGTCCTCCAGCATCCCGTGTTGGAACCGATCGCGAATCCTATCAGTGGAGAAGCAAATGGCCGTAGGACGTACACAGGTTGTGCTGGTCATTTTTCCTAGCCCCCGGCCGGCCCCCGAACCTACTGAGGGGTAGTAGTGGTGACGCCTCGCACTCGGTCTGCGATACAGTGCGTTCGTCATATGGTTTCATCGACCCGATATTGGAAAATACCTGACCACAATCCATCCGTAGCCAATTAGTTCAAAGAACACTGCATGCTGCAATGGTGAAGACAGCCGAGAAAGCAGTTGGTATCGATATGAAAAAATGACACCAGTTTTAACCTATTTGCAGCTGTTTAATATTCAGTTTCCCAACAAAAGACCTTTCAGGCAAAATATACTCTGTATAGGCTAAATGGTGATATTAAGGTGATGAGTACCATTGCAAGCGAGTTAAAAGCCCCATCCCAAAACACACCTCACAGCAGCATAACCATATAACAAGGTGTATCTACAGGTTCCTGAGTGTTATTAGGTAGAGAATATCGTCGCCACCTGTCATTATTCAATCCATATTCTGTTTTATTTCAAAATTTACAACTTTTTTTTCAAATGACATATTCTCATTAATTACGCAGGTGATGGTCACTACAGGTTCACAGTTACCTTAGGGATATCATTTACTATGCCCAGGCCATACAAATCTAGTCATTATAAATTGTTTTCCTCTATAATGTTAATGTTCTTTATACATCCGGTTCCCTCACAAGTTCATAAATAACTTGGCCCCGCCTTTTGACTATTGATGCTTTGCATCTACAACCTTACTTGTATTACCTATGATTAGTGTCTAACCGCTGCTATTCACACCATAACACATGTATATGGACAACTCTAGGACGATATTTTGTTAATGACGTCATTAGAATTACCCTGGTGGGAACACACTGAACTAGTCACCTGGACGCGAGGTTCCGGAACCCGCCGCTAGGCGGCTTCAAACACGTCGAATGCCTTTGTGGAACGCCTGGGATTGTTTCATTACTGAAAACTTGGTTCTTCCAGTTATGTATGATAGCGTCCACTCTGTTTTGGTCAAACAGCATGGATACATTCAATGGACTAATTGTACTAAGAATACACTTTTAGGAAATTAAATAACCTTTTTTAAATCAGTGAAATTAGCGATTTTACAGTTTTGATGACGTCACAAGTAATTATAATATTATGATACGCGACGGTGGCGACGCGTAGCGGGCCGCGTTCATTTACACTACAGACCTGTAGTGTAAATGAACGCCGAACACGAACACGTCACAGTCAACCTCCCCCCCCCCCCCTCTACTACACCCATTCTACTGCCGACACATGGCATCCACCCCTAGTTCCGAAAAACTCTGGATTTGATAGGCACATTTCGATCGAAGCTATAAGCATTGAGACGGCGCGGTGACAAGAGATGTATTATGCCCATTTGGACCCTTTTCATCTAATGGGTGAATTATTCACGCAAGTGTTGTGTACACAGAATTCAAGCTGGTTGATCATGACAACAGGTTTCGTCATGCACCATTCAAGCTGGTGTTATTACTAACAGCCTGATCACTGAGCCATGAAAACGTGTTATAGTGGAAGGTGATGGAGAATACATCCATGTCAAAATTACATTCTCCTTCGACTTAGTATCATAGCAGTGTAATGTTATGTAATATTTATTGACTATATTCTCATATATGAAATTACAAATACAATTTGAGGGAGTGGTATCCACAAACAAAAATAAAAACAAAAGGACATAACGACACAAGGAAAATATGCCATAAATTAAACTTATCACACTATTTGGGTACAACCTACTGTATACGACCTTCTCTACGAGAGGGGTCACACTGTAGCCGAAAACACGTCATACCTTGTTATAAGTGGTTCGGGCTTCAATGTTCACAATATAACGTCAAATGATGCTGATGCTGTTGCTGCTGCTGCTGCTGATGATGATTGGTAGTTTTATCAAGGCGGTGATGTTAACATACTGGTGTTGTTATGCTGCTTATGAAAGGAATTACGATGATGGCAATAATAATGATGATGATGCTAATGATGCTGCTGCGGCTGACGATGATGATGATACTGATGATACCCACTGATCGTGATGCTATTCACCATAACCTCCTCCTGTCCTCTCCTCCTCCTCCTCCTCATCAGCATAAGCTGCAGTAACCACCACGTGGTCATCGTTATCATCATCATTACCATGATCATCAAACTTCAGCTGGAGCTCATTATGATGATTTTACCCTCCTAAATGTTCATATGAGCCACGCCGATTTCAAAACCATAAAATTGATTGTGATGTCGAAATGACCGTCCATTGCAGCGGTCCTCATGTACAAAGGATTTTATTTGACACACCGGTCAAATAGAAAGGGTCAAATAGAAAGGCATACTAATTTCTAAAAATGTATTCTGAATGTATACCACTGGTTGAGAGACGTTCGCCGGTGCCATATATGGTCAAACGGTCACGTGATTATTACTAAGGAGCCTACGTTAGCACAAAACGGAATATCAACGACGAACGAATTTTACCTAAATGTTTTATTTCTTGAACTACTTTCAAGCGTATTCTAAAGATAAATAACAACTAGATCTACTCTAGGCATCCATGTTTTGTGAATACTTTATAATCATGTATTGCATCTTAGCAACCATCCAAGGCATACATACTTATGAATATGCATAAAGTCACGTGACTATCAAGGGCCACATGTTCTACCGTGTTAAACTGTCGGTGTCGCTTGTCCTTAGCACGTGGAGGCCTCCTCCAGTGTTCATTGTGTCGTGGATATGGTGTTCCATTGAACAACAGCTTTTTCGCCTGCGAATGAAACATTTTATTGTAACACAGCATAAGTGCAAAGCGATCCAAATACAAATTCAAATTTTGCGAATGTCAATTTGGAAATTGATAGACTACTATTACCCGTCTGTACATGTACCTGGACAGTTTTCTCTTATATTTACATCGCAATTCCATCTCCTAAAGCTTGGATTAAGAAAAGAATGGATATGTAACGAGAGACCAATTACTATATGCCCTATAGTTACATGCTAGCCTCATGCCAGGACTAGCAGATAAGGCAGCAGCACGAGGTCACGTGGGAACAAGGACCAATCAGGGCTCCCGCATCGATTACATTACAGAGAAACCTTATCTCCACCACCTACTGGGGGTGCCCAGAGCACCTATTAGCGACTATTAATTGACACTGGTTGAGGCTAGCATGTTCAGGTTGACCGGCTGGTTTCCATTCCATGTGTTGGTCTTCTAAGCCTAAAGTAATAAACCGCAACATAAAAAGGAAGTGCTTGTGGACCAATGAGAGCAGCTAACACTCTAGTCCTTCCATGCCATGCATAATGGGGGCTTCCACGAGGAGAGATAAATATCGCTATGAACACATTCCTTATTCTTCTTGTTTAACACGAATGAAGTCATTGTCACGCTGTAGTCATCTGGAAACTGCATGCTAAGCGAACAGCATGCTTGAATGTGAAGTGATGATATATCATAACGCATGCTCAGCCTTAAGGAAAAGTAACGATCGGCCAAACAAAGGGCTGAATTATGGCAGCTTTTTGTTACAGCTTCCGTCACCCTGCTCACATTCGGCTTGAGGTCATTTAGTTCGATTTTCATCCGAATGGTGGACCGACTAGTACTTCCAGGTTTGTCCGATAGATGACTTAGGAAGTAGCAAGACACTGTCTGGTTGTATTTCAATGGTAAGGTCTGTCACTTTGTTGTTATAACACCTTTTATACAACTGATATATCCAGAGAAAGTCCGATACAAGGTGATAGGAGTGGAGATGAAAGGAATGAAAAGTAGTATGAAGCTAGTGGCGCTGGGCGCAACACCGCGCAAAGGTTAGGCAGGTATGGTAGAGGAATGGATCCGTGCGCCAAAATATGTAGGCCGGCGCACGGATCCATGTCTCAAGGGGAATGGATAGAGATGTAATAGTTATGAAATATGAGGAATATGGGTAGTGAGTAAAAGCAATTTAGTGATCGTGTAAATATGTAAAGCTAAGTTAACCTGGGAAAAGAAAATACGGTCTGATTTGGAAAATAAATGTTATTGAAATACCATGAAGCTGAGAATATGGGAAATTCAAAAACATTAATCAGAATTGGCACCCCCCCCCCCCTGAATATGATACTGACCAACCCTCATGGACTATTATGATATTTTCAGTTCAAAAGCAATCTCTGTGTGTTTTTCATAACTGGGAATCTGCCATCATGCATTCATGCTGCAAGTGTGATCTGCTACATAAAAATAAAGTTATTTCATAATCAAACTTGTATGGTTATCAATTTGCCAACACCTGTAAATATAATAGCCCACTCCTAAACTAATAAACTAACCAGACCCCTGGTGGCCAGGATTGGAACCGCGCAAAAAATCTCCTGATTTTGGATGGTTGAATGTTAATATGTATGAATTATATAACTTGGTCAGAAATCTTCAGATTGGCTACTGATTTGCCAACTTTCAAAAATAATCCACCATTCCTCAAGAATAAATTTATTTTCTAGCCAAGAGCCAAGAATTTCATAATATGCTGAACATAGTAAGTATTTGACCTTGAAAGATCACACAATGTCTGGAAAGATCACACAATGTAAATGTAGTTGATGACGACATTTTCAGTTCCAAAGCTATCTGCGTGTTTTTGATAACTATGTGTATATATATGGTCATGCAGCAATTGTGATCTGCTACATAAACTGAAATTAAAGTTATCCTATTAACATATGTTTCCATGATTATCAACTGTAAAGGCCCAATCCTTAAGCATAAGTACTAACCTGGCCCCTCGTGGCCAGAATTGGAACTAAACAAAATGAAACCGAAACTGAAGACGCTGCAGTAAACCACCTGATATCTCCTGATTTTGGACTGTTGAAAGCTGACAGGTATGCCAACGTACGTACACAATATCAATTGAACATTTCATAACACACACGTACCATGATTTAAGAACTTATGGCCAGTTTAACGATATTCTCAACATTAGGCATCTCCACCGCGTAGACTATCGTATAGATGTGCAGATGTTAGGCAAAGTCACTGTACCGTAAAGTCGTTCCCCTTTTCGACATATTAGCTAAAAGTACACGGGCGCGAAAATATCCTAAACAATTTCCCATATATAATCTTAAGACAAACTTTCAATCGCACGCATTACTTTGTTTTTTGGCCGCTCTGTTTCATCAATAAACTCGCTGGCATAAACCCGTTATTTACGACGAATTTGGTACAGTCGATTCTCCCTATTACCTAGTATAATGCCATCTGGGCGAATGGCAGAATCCTGAACTTGTCACACCCTACGAGCAGTAACGTGCTCGCGCACTTTGGATGCCGTTTCTGTCTAGTTTTTATGTAGGTTTCCTTTGCGGTAATGCAAAAGAAAAGCATAAAGAAAATAAAGAAAATGTACTTTGGCAGGATATTGCAACAAAGATACACGTGTACTAGGTCTGTCGTCTAATATTTTCGCGTGCATCTTTGAGCATTTGCCCCTAACATGATAATTGACTCTACATATACCATGGATACACAATAAAACGTGCTAGAGGCTTTAGACATCTCGTTGCCTGAATATATTCGAAATACGTCCCCTCTATAGTTCGTGTGATATTACTTTACAAAGAAAATGCATGTCTTACATGCCTTATGCTCACGTCTTACATACTGATGTGAGGTCTTCTAGTGGCAGCAATACTCTGTAAAGCAAGTGCGGGCCTGGTAATTCAATTTACAAATGAACAAATAGAATGACTTTGCAATTGTAAGTTGTGTCAAAAACTTCCCAAACCCTTCGTATATACGTCTCTGATTGTTTTGATACCAAAACCCATTTCCGAATTTATTTTATTTCTAGAATAGAGTGGGTTGTACAGTCCGTGTAGATTAATTCAGAACGACCTGAGAGGACGCAGCAATGTATTGTGCTCGATCTTATTTAGACTCGCTCCTAGTCTATGATTTTCTTTTATTGTGCTTTTCTCTGTTCTGGTCTATCTTCTGTTCCATATTTAGGTGTTAGTTTTAGTTGCTGTTGATAGATGGCACCAGTGGTGGTCACCCTGGTCAGTCAGAAGAAATCCAAACAGACCCTTGCTGGCCGCCTCGTGAGCCAATATAGAACTAAATATGGGTAGACAGTTTAGAATGGTATATAAACATTAGGTGAGTTATTAAAGAAGTGATAAATTTTCTTGGCCTATGACTAGGCTAGATCTTATTATGTGGTTTCACAATGCAGCCCGGACAAATCATTTACTAATCGGCCATATAATCCATGACGTCATAGAGCTACCCTGGTGTGCAGGCACTGAACTAGAGACATGGGAATGAATGAGTTTATCATGAGCGCCCTCTAACGGAAGTTGCCGAGGGGCGCATGATCTAACACACACACACACACACACACACACACACACACACACTGCCTATTTCTTGAATTACAATCTAGTAAATTGACGGACCTCACCTTCTTCCTCGAAAGAATGCTTGCTGCTCTTTGGTACAGCATATGACCCAGCGCGGAACCTTGTGGATACCTGATTCTATCACAGCCCCTATATATAGTGGTTATGATACAGTCTGAGACAGCGAATAAGGGCAACGTATCTTAAGCTGGAGAAAGGCTGTGGTTGACATGCTTACACAGCTACCACATCAAGGAATATGTAAATAAACAGTTCTTGTCAGTTAAAATGCTTTTTGAGTATTTTCCTTTTCTAGTTGCCAAGTGGCTGTTACATTTTTCTGATGTTAAGATGTAAACAAACTGATGATAATGAAAATCCGTGTTGTTTCACATGCGCTTGACTTCCTAATTAAATGAGGAAATTAAAATGGAAAATATATCAATGAAAGAGTCGGGTTATACATTTGTTTATTTTCCAAATCAAACTTCTTTCGAGACTGAGGTTCTCCCTTCTACACAGCTGTTTTTTTCAGTCCACCGCTCCGAACTTGTCAGCATCTTTTCAGTATGTACGTTTGGCATAATTTGTAAATGTTTGTTTTTTGGCAAGGGATAGGATGGGAATTGAGCATGTATGGTAGGTAACTGTGGCCATACATTGCCCTCCCAGGCAGCAGCCAAAACCTTGCCCTACAGGCTCGGTTTTGGCTGCTGACTGGGCGGGGCACTGCATGGCCTAAATCAACTTACACCTGTGGTAGTTTCTCACAGTAGATCATTCGAATGAGCAATCTGTTTTTATGTGGATGTTATTACATCAGGTTCCACTTATGTGTAATACATGTATTTAAAAAGGTCACATTTTAACCCATTCATATCCGTAGCAGACACAATAGTCGGCACCGTACTGCATAGAGTTGGTTCCAAGAAATATTGTGATGAAAATAATGTTAGTACAAGGACCGCTTGTCACACCATAACACGCGTATATGGAAAACTCCAGGGCGATATGTTGTTAATGACGTCATTATAATTACCCTGGTGGGAATACACTGAACTAGCCCGCTGATTTCATAGGCACATCTCGATCAACGACCTCCAACAAATGTTTCCATGAATTTCAAATTTAAGCACACACACACAACGGTTTTAAACAAAATAGTTGGTTGATGATTTGGTATCCTCACAACTTATGACGCGTCCTCGTATAGCCTCAATACACAATGTCCATTCCACGTAGGATATGGCGGTCAGTAGGGTAACCTAGATTTCTTGGCTGTCATATGTATACTTCTGTCTTGTTTTCTCTGTTACCAGGTATACAAATATTCTAGGTGGTCATAGTGGCCAATTTAATTTACACTTATCTCACCAGGGGAATAGAGGATTCATATTGAGTATGAAACCTCTAGAGATAGGAGGATCAGTTGGTGCCATATTATCTACCATTGATTCTCGGCATTGCACCACAGTGCTTGTTCAACACGGAAGGGAATGTCAACTCTTTAGGGTCTAGGAGCCTAGCCTATCACTAGGGATGAAGCATCATGAGGAAAAATCGCTATTATTTATCAAACTAAATACCTCATGTAACGCGTGCTCCCGTATACTAGGAGAATGTCTAACTTTACACCGCATACTGACACTTACACTCATCACGGTGAAAACACTCACCAGACTCTTCTCACTGGAGCTCTTTTTTTTTATTCATTCATGAATTAGACAAAGCCTGAGGTTCTATCAAATGCGCGTAGTTCATTGAAAGAAAACATTCGTTTTACAATTGGCAGGAATAAAACATACTTGCGCCAACTGGAAGAAGATGGCCGATTACTAGTATTAAAAAAACACTAATATATTTGAATGCAATGTTCATTTATGCTAACTTGCATTTCAATTGAAGTTGGTCGTCACAGTTACAGAGATGAGGCCACTAGTCCCTGAAACATTTCCTTCTGTGTGACCAACCAGTGTGTCGTAGTATCAGTAATGGCCTATAGATGGCACTCTATGATCCTCCCATTTACTAGTATAGTGAGTATAGTATAGTAAGAGAGTCCTCTATCCACCTGGTGAATTGTTTTTATAATAAATTGCCACTCAGGTTATCTTAGCCACTTGGTGCCAGGCAACAGAAAAGCTTGACGGAAGACAGGGAAACACACACGAGGTCTGGAAATCTACACTATTCATCCTCAAGTCAGTGACTGTGTGTTTATGTTTGAGGCTTTTCAGCATACATCGTTACACCTAATCGAAGCCAGGCATTAAGACGATGCGGTGACTAGAGACCATTCCATTCATACCCATGTTAACTACTGGGAGGAGTATTCACGTACTAGATATCGGGTACACATGATAGAATACACGCTGGTTTATCTGAACAACAGGTCCCGTCATGCACCATTAATGTTGGTGCTATTACCAACAGCCTGACCAGTGGGCCATGAAAGCGTCTTTACGTAGAAAGGGACAGAGACTTATATAGAGAATTATAAAGAGAATGTATTCAATATATCCATATAAAAATCATAACCTCCTTTGATTTACTACCATAGTATTTATACAATATAACGTCAAACGCTGATGATGTGTACGATGATGTTTATGATGCTGATGATGATAATGATGGTGATGATACTCATCATAACCTCCTCCTCCTTCCCTCTCCTCCTCATCATCAGCATAAGCTGCAGTAACCGCATGATCATCGTTATCATCCTCATTATCATGATCATCAAACCTCAACTGGAGCTATTTTTTCCTCATAAATGTTTATATGAGTCACGTCAGCTTCGAAACTGCTAAAATGGATTGTGATGTTGAAATGACCGTCATTTGCAGCTGTAGTCGGTCCTATTGTATATATAGGAATATATATGACACACCTGTCACGAAATAATACTTTCGCCACGTTCAGATAGAAAGGCATACCAATTTCTAAAAACGTCTTCTGGAAGTTTGCGCTGGTTCCAAGACGTTCGCCGGTGCCATATATGGTCATAAGGTCACGTGGTTCCTAGTAAGGAGCCTACGTCAGCGCAAAAAGGAATATCAACAACTAACGAATTGTCCTTAAATATCAAATTTCTTGAACTGCTTTTAAGCGAATTTAAAATATAGATAACAACGGAATCTATTCTATGCAACCAGGTTTTGAAAATATGTTTATAATCATTTATTGAACCTTTACAAATATTCAAGCAGTGCGTCCTTATGAATATGTATGAAGTCATGTGACTTCCACTACATAGGTGCCAAAATCTGGAACTCTTTGCCAGATGAGATCCAGACTACGTTCAGTAAATCTCTTTTTAAAGTGAGATGCAAAAAACATTTCATGTCAATCCTCTCTGATTCATAAGAAAAAAAAGAAATTCATCAATTCTAGTCTGAATGTTTGTATTATACTATATGATATATTGTTGTTATGTCAATCTTGAGCAGTGAGGTTGATCATTACATGTGATGCCATTGGACTCTGGGCAGACTGGGACCACTATGGAAATAAGTTTCTAACTTTTAGTGTATATATCCTGTGTCTGGTTAGATTTCTATTGCATAGCAGTTAATGACACTCCAACTAGTCACCTTTATATATGATATTTTTTTGTATGCCAAATGCTATGTAATACACATTGTACTAGACCGAATAAAATCAAATCAACTTGGTAGGTAGGGCCATATTCTCTACCATTTTAGAAGTCAGTGTCGCTTGTCTTTAGCTGGTGGAGTGTTCATTGTGTCGCTTGTGTTTAGCACGTGGAGGCCTACTCCAGCGTTCATTGTGTCGCGGGTATTGTGTTCCATTGAACATCCTGGTAATCAGCTTTATCGCCTGCCAATGAAACATTTTATTGCAACACAGCATAAGGGTACAGCGATATACATTTTCAGAATGTCAATTTGGAAATTGATAGAGGACTAGTAGGTAGAACTTGTCTATATATGCACTAAGACAGTTATATCTTAAATTTATATCGCTATCTTATCTTCCCAAGTAATAAACCGCAACATGAAAAGGTACTCGATGTATGAGAGCAGCTACCACTCCATTCCTTCCACGTCATGCATAATGCAGGCAGGCTTCCACAAGATAATCCAATGGCTGAATTATTGACGCTTTTGTTACAGCCACCGTCATCCTACTCACATGCGGCTTGAGGTCATTTAGTTCGATTTTCATCCGAAAGAGGTACCGATCACTACTTTCTCCGTTAGGTGGCGAAAGAAGTAGCAAGGCACTTCATATACATGTATTTCAATGGTAAGGGCTGTCCCTTCGTTGTTATAATACTTTATAAAACTGATTTATTTAGCTTTTTATGTCAGTTTCCTTTGTGGTACTGCATTAAGACGACTCCAGAAAATGGACCTTGGTGGATATTGCAAGAAAAATTAAATTAGTACTAGGCTCGTCGTCTTATGATTTCACGTGCGTCTTAGCAGCATGTGTCCCTTACATCATCAGGCACTCAACACGGATACACTATGAACGTGCTTGAGATCTCAGACTTCTAGATACCTGAATGGATTCGAAATGTGTCCCCTAATATCTTTTGCGATATTACACTATAAAGGAAATCTATGTCTTTCATGTCTTATCATGCTCATGTCGTACAGACTGATGTAAGGCCACTACACAATCAAAGCAAGTGCGGGCCAGGAAGTTTTATTTACAAATCATACAAATAGAATGACTTTGTAACTGTAAATTGCTATATACGTCCAAGGGGCCGCCCTTGATTGTTATAATACAATACGCCATTTCCGAATTACTTTCATTTCTTTATCGGCTAGGATCATGCGGGTCGAGAAGCCTGGGTCGATTGATTCAGAACGACCTGAGATGATGCAGCTATGTATTGTGCTCGCTAATATTGTACTGGTTTCACAATGCAGCCAGGACAAATCACTTACTAATCGGCCATCTTTATTTCATGACGTCATAGAGCTACCCTGGCACTCAGGCACTGAACTAGAGAAACAAGAACACATGTTGATGCATGGCATCAATGTATAATGCCGGGCCCAATTATTCTTATTTGTTCAAATATTAAAATTATGAAGTACAATTATTTTTTCATTGAAATAGGTATATACAGGAGTAGGTTTGACACTCAATATATTTATCCTGCCAAAATATTTTTCTATTTGGCAAATATAATTATAGATCAGGCGTTTAACGTGTGGGCTTTAGTGCAGGAGACCACAGGTTCGATTCCGTGTGTCTGCCCTGTGCTCCCTGGGTCAACTGATTAGCTCGGAGTCAGTTGAAATGTCCGAGTTGGGTGTTTGTGTTGGGTGCCCGTGGCATGACACTCCAGTGAGGGAGCACTCCAAAACTGCTACCAGTGGGTACCGTCGTGATATGACCTACCAAGAGTTAAAGTCACATAAAACACGACTCACTCACTCACTCATTGGATTTTAAGGGGTGGGGATGTAAAGGTTTTCCAGCTAGAAAGGTTTTCGCAATATTTCAGAGCCAGAAAACCTTTGGGTTTTACTATTGAGGGCCTAGAAATATTTATCGAGATTTTGAGAGTTACATTTGTTTCTTCAAAAATATGCATGACCTTCCTGGATATTGAATGTTTTATGCTTCAGGTTGTGTGAGTGAGTGGTGTTTTACGTCGCTTTAACACACAGTAGGTTATATCACGACGGTACCCACTGGAGGCAGTTTTTTCTGATGCAGTTTTTTCAGGGCCAAATTTTCTTTGGTTTGGTTGAGCCTCGTGTTCGAGTGGGCGTTGTTCAGGACCATCAACGTTGATCAACGTGGTGCAAAAACGGAATCTGAACGGTAGCAACGTTTACTTGCGATGACGATCTGAACGGGATACGTTGGATCAACGTTGATCAACGTTTATGGTTTTGAACAAGACCCACGTCGAACACGAGGCTCAACCAAACCAAAGAAAACTTGGCCCAGTTGACCCAGGGAGCACAGGGCAGGCACACGGAATCGAACCTGTGGCCTCCTGCACTAAAGCCCACACGCTAAACGCCTGAGCTAAAACCGCGGTTCGCGGACAGTACGTTCTGCAATGATAACAGAATAGTTTTAAATAGATCTGAACTAGTTACTATCAAAGTGCAACTCATGTCCGATTGAGAAATATTTATTATCAAAAAGGGAGAAATTACCCACAATTCCTGAAGTCAATGTAAAATAATATGGCGGACTTACCCACAGATCCAACCAATATATAAGCCGGGACGAAGTCCCGGCAATCAGAATTGATAGGCATATCATGAGCGCCCTCTAATGGATGTTTCCGAGGGGCGCCTGATCTGACACACACACACACACACACACACTTGATTTGATACAGCATCAGCATCCGCATCATCATCGTTTGTCATTATATTGTATAAATACTATGGTAGTGAGTCGAAGGAGAGTGTAATATTGACGTGGGTATATTCCCTATGACCTTTTATTTTAATAGAGCCGTTTTCATGTCCCACTGGTCAGGCTGTTAGTAATAGCATCAGCTTTAATGGTGCATGACGGAACCTGTTGTTCTGATAAACAAGCTTGTATTCTGTGCACACAGCATTTACGTGAATAATGCTCCTATTAGATGACATGGGCACAAAAGGGAATACTACATCTGATGCTGATGATGTTGTTTGGTAGTCTTTAGTGATGACAATGATGGTGATGATATTCATCATAATATCCTCCTCCGCCCCTCTCCTCATCTTCGGCATAAGCTGCAGTAACAGCATGATCATTGGCATCACCATCATTATCATCATGATCATCAAACCTCAGGAAGAGCATGTTATGATGATTGTTCCTCATGAATGTTCACTGCATGAGCCCCGGGCAAGCCGCATGAGCCACGCCAACTTAGTAACTACATCTACTTTAATATATTTTTGATGATGAAATGACTGTCCACTTCAGCATTAGTCGGCCCTTTGTATGTAGGACATCATTCGACAACTGTTACGAAATAATAATTTTGACATCTCCTGGAAGAAAGACATACACATTTCTAAAAACGTATCCTGAATGGATACGACTAGTTCATAAATGTTCGCCGGTGCCATATATGGTCAAAAGGTCACGTGTTCTCATTACGTCAGCACAAAAAGGAATATCAAAGACGAACGAAATTTCCTTAAATGCTATATTTCCAGAAATGCTTTTAAGCGTATTCCAAATATAGATATCAACAGGTCTACTCTATGCATCCAGGTTGTGTAGAGATGTTTATAATCATTTATTGCATCTTAACAATCATTCAAGGGATGTATCCTTATGAATATGTATGAAGTCACATGACCATGTAGGGCCACGTGCTCTACCATTTTAGAAGTCAGTGCCGCTTGTGTTTAGCACGTGGAGGCGTCCTCCAGTGTTCATTGTATCGCGGGCATTGTATTCCATTGAACAACCTGGAAATCAGCTTTATCGCCTGCGAATGAAAAATATTACTGCATCACGGCATGAAACTATGTTTTTTACATATCAGAGGAGCAGAAAATCAAAACAATACTAAGTGATGGTAATAATGTAAAGCAATGTGCAAGCTTTCTTTAAACCATCCCGAGATTAGAAGATCTGAATTGATGAAACCGCAGGGACACTGGATGTGTCTTATAAACTTTTAAAAGATGTTAAAATGCGTCTATGAATTAACACCTCTGGGTGATATCAGAGATGTATATTTCAATAAACGTTCCTGGTGATATGTACTATTAATTTGCTTTAATGTCTCTCATAACTTTTTCAAGAGTTGTCAGTATATTGAACATGCATGTTTTTGCCTGTCTGTAATGTCTTTGTCCATACTGAGAGAGACTTTCAATAAAGATTGTATTATCATTATTATTATTATTATTATTATTATTATTATTATTATTATTATTATTATGGAGACCGATTAAAAATTCGAATTTTCGGTTGGTCAATTTTGAACTTGAGAAAGTACTAGTAGGTATATCCTGTCTATACATGCACGTAATTTTCCCTGGAATGTATATCGTTATTTTATCTCCTCAAGCGGTAAACTGCAACATAAAAAGATAGTCGATCTATGAGAGCAGCTACCCCTCTAGTCCTACCATGTCATGCATAATGCAGGCTTCCACGAGGATAGATAAGACATCGCTATGAAAATACGACAAACCAAGACATACTAACCTTCTGTTGCGTGAGCCTGTTCACTTTGATGATAAACAAGGCATATTATTATCATTGTGATAGAGAAATTAACATTCTAAAATGTAGATCGTTACCCCATTTTATACTACATACACATACCCACAAGTTCCCATCTCTTGTTTAACACGAAAAAAGTTATTAACGCTGTAGAGATCTGAAGCTTGCAGCTACCATCACTCTATATTTAGATTTCGCGAGATTTCGGCTTAATATAATTTAGTTCGATTTCCATCCGAAAGAGGGACCGACTACTACTTACATGTTTGTCCGATAGGTGGTGAAAGAATGAGCAACCAGCAAGACATTTGATATATTTCAATGGTAAGGACTATCACTTTGTTTTAATACAAAATTTTTAAACTGACTTTTCAAACTTTTATGTTAGTATCTTTTGCGGCACTGCATACAAATTACTCCGGAAATGAACTTTTGGGGGACATTGCAACAAAGATATATTAGCACTAGTCCCGTCGTTTAATATTTTCGCGCGCGCTTTTACAGCACTAGTCCCTAACATCACCAGAGACTCTGCATGTACCATAGCTACACAATAAAACGTGCTTGAGATATCAGACTTCTTGATGCCTAAATGGATTCAAAATGTGTCCCCTAATATTTCTAGCTATGTAATGCATTTCTAACCTGTCTTATGCTCCTGTCTTACAGACTGATCTGAGGTCTTGTAGAGGCAGCACTACGCAATCAAAGCTAATGCGGGTCAGACAATTTACTTTACAAATTAAAATCAAATAGAATGACTTTGTAATTGCAAATTTTGCCAGGGACTTCCAAAACCCTCCGCATATGCGTCTCTGATTGTTTTAACACAATAAGCCACTTACGAATTACTTTTATTTCATTATCGGCTAGGTTCAAGTGGGGTGAACAGACTGGGTAGATTAGTTCAGTAGATTAATTTTGTTGTTCTCGATCTTATTATTGTGGTTTCACAATGCGCCCGGTGACTTACTAATCGGCCATATAATTCGTGACGTCATATAGCTACCCTGGTGTGCAAGCACTGAACTAGAGACATGAGAATTAATAGGAATATCATGAGCGCCCTCTAACGGATGTTGCCGAAGGGTGCCTGGTCGAACACACGTCTACTTTTTGAATAATAATCTAGTTAATAGACGGACCTCAACATCTGCCTCGAAATAATGCTTGCTGCTCTTTAATAGAGCACATGGCCCAGAGCGGAGCCTCTTGGATACCTCATTCTATCATAGCCCCTATACAGGCATGATTATGATACTTTCTGAGGCTGTGAACAATGGGCCTACACAAAATATCTAAAGCTGGTAAAGGGATTGACAGGTTTACACAGCTACCACATATATGTAAATAAACAGTTCTTGTCAATGTTAATGCTTTTTGAGTATTTTCCTTTTCTCGTTGCCAAGTGGCTGTTACATTCTCTGATGTTAAAATGTAAACAAACTGATAATAAAAGAGCTGTGTTATTTTAAATGCTTTTGACTTCCTAATAAAAGGATATATGTCAACGGAATAGTCGCATTATTCATTTGTTTATTTTCGAAATCCAAACCTCTTTCAATACTGAGGTTACCCCTTCTGTTCCAGTCCACCCCTCCGAACTTGGCAGCAGCATTTCAATATGTAAGTTCAGTATAATGTGTTCAATCTGTTAATGAATTCTTTTTGGCAAGTGATAGAATGGGAATTGGTCAAGTATGGAAGGTGATTGTGGCCAAAACCTTGCCCTACGGGCTCGGTTTTGGTTGCTGACTGGGCCGGGCCAAAATCACCTACCACCTTAGACTAGGTTCCTAGTCCCTAAGAAGTTGACATTCCCTTCTGCGCTGACCAAGCAGTGTGGTGTAGTACCAGGTATGTAGATAGATGGCACCGCCTATCTCTAGATACTCAAACTGAATATTAGTGAGATAAATGTAAACTAAATGGACCACTCTGGCCACCTAGAATATTTGGCCCTAGGTAGCAGAAACAAATAACAGAAAATACATATTACAGCCTAGAAATCTAGGCTACTACCACCCGTGATCATTTATCACATTAGATCATTTGAATGGGTAATCTGTTATCATGTGGATGTCATCACTTCAGTTTCTACTTTTATTTTGTATATGCTTGTGTAGTATTTAAACGAGTCTCATTTTAACCCATTCATGTACGGAGCAGACATAATAGCCGGCACAAGACTGCATAGAGTTGCTTCAAAGAAACATACACTCAGTGAAATTGTGATAAAAATAATTTTAGTACAATGACCGCTGTTCACACCATAACACGTGTATATGGATAACTCTAGGGCGATGTGTTGCTAATGACGTCATTAGAATGACCCTGGTGGGAACACAATGAACTAGCCACCTGGATTCCATAGGCACATTTCTATCATCGCCTTGTAACGTATGTCACCAAGAACTTCCAATTTAAACACACACACAAACAGAATGGTTGATTGCTGATTTGGTATTCTCTCAACAGAGTGCGCGTGTTCGTATGGCCTCCATGGATATAAATAGAACGGGCACCTACGGTGCTAAAGGGACGACGTCATACAGCTCTACAAGTACGGTTGTTGATGCAAAGCATCAATAGTCAAAAGGCGGGGCCAAGTTATTTATGAACTAGTGAGGGAACCGGATGTATAAAGAACATTAACATTATAGAGGAAAATAATTCATAATGACTAGATTTGTATCATTTTTTGTAGAATTGAAACAAATATCGGAATTCTAGGCGCAAGCTGGAGACTTCGAAATCTCTTGGGTGCGAAGCTTCTTGGTAACGCATCAGTTTGGTTACGAACCAGTTTGGTTACGAAATCTCCTGATTTCATTCTATACACATGGTATTTTTTTCTTTAGTAATTTTCCTTCCTATACCGAAAAATATACTTTATGTCCGCTTAAAATATGTTATATATTTGAAAAATTCATGCTAAATTAAAATAATGAAGGCACAATTTTCCGTGGCAAAGGTAATGTACCGGGCCAACATTTATATTAAAACCAATCAGAATAGATAATTATATTCAGTCCAGCCTCAGGATTTCGAACATGGCCGTCCGGACTATTAACATTTCAAATCAGCTTCCCATATAGGCGTGGACTGAGGGCCCCGCCAATTAAGCATCCCAAAAATTTTCAATATCCAGAAATAAATTGAAAATATCAAAAACGATTTAACTACATTGTGGAAAAATATTTTTTTTATATTTATAAGGTGATTAATAAAAATTGAAAACTGAATTATGAACAATGAACAATCAAGCATATTTTTCAATATTCATAATTTTTTTCTCAATTAAAAATTTAATGTTTACAGCAAGCAAGAATGACCTCACGAATTGAGCATAATGGTAATGTGAGATTTAAATGAGGGCAAATGAGAGTAAAAAATAGAGAATTATATTCAGTCCGGCCTCAGAATTTCAAACATGGACGGCCGGACTACGGACATCTCGCTTTAGCTTACTATATAGCACTCTGCCAGGGCGACGATACTGTCTTCCGGTTGGATTGCTACACGACTAGTATCTCAATAAAAACAAAACAACAACTATTGATTTATGAATGTGTACTTAACTGGAAAGTACCCGCCATGCAGATAGTAACCATGAACGATTCCTGGGTGGGAGCATTGAGGTACAGAGGGGGGCGCACCCGCGTTAATACGTATTTCACGGAAGAAGGGGTCTTTTTAAGACCTCCGCATGTCCGCGATTTTGTGAAAGAATGGAACTTTTTGTATGCGGGGGGGGGGGGGGGGGGGGGGGGGGTGAAATTCCCCTTGCAATCCACGAAGTATACACGACTCTGACGCCGAGTGACTCCCAAGTGAAAGAGCCTGCGAGTTTGCTGCCGCTACCTGCTGCCGCCACTTGCTGCCGCTAAACAGGCAGAGGATTATAAAATCATAAGTTGAAAGACGTGTTCTTGTTCATCCAATGTCAGTGTTTTGATAAAAGAAGGGGTGTTTATTTCCTGGAAAAAGTCAGCGTTTTTATTAAGATAGGGGTGCTTTTTTGGCCAGAAATCAGTGCTATAGGGGTATTTTTTAATTTTGAAAAAAACGAGCTTATGCGCCCCCTCTGTACCTGAATGCCCCCCAGGAGAAAATTTTCAAATTGGCAAAAAGGTCAGAGCACCTAAATATCTGATTGCAACATCACTCATGATTAATTCTAGTTCTATCTTCTCAACCCTTATTTTTAGTTTGACAATTCTTTTAATGGAAAAGAAATATCAGAAATCAAACTGGCTGTTGCACATGTCATTTGCACTCGTCCTAGTTATTCTCCACAAACTTTGGTCATTCAGTAAAATTTACATATTTGTTCGTAATTTCATAATGCTACGAGTATTCTCGAGGGTAGGGTACTTAAGGTATCGCATTCTACACAAAGTGCAATCTTGCAGTTGGTAGACCCTGCCTGCACTGCCGCTCGGGAACACATTGAGACCAGAATATGGAATTTTCATTTTTTGTCAGTTGTTCTGCCAAATTGCGGCTATGGCGTATTTAGGCAGTTGAAACAGGTGGAGGAATTAGAGAAATCCTTATTTTTCGTTTGGGCAATTATTTTAATGAAAACATATCAGAACACACAGATATCACTGCGACCTCACACATAGGGCTACCTAACCTATGTACCAAAAGTTCAGAGAGCCCAGAATTTGGAATTTTCATTTTTTGTAAGTTTTTCTGCCAAATTGCGGCTATGGCGTATTTAGGCAGTTGAAACAGGTGGAGGAATCAGATTTATCCTTATTTTTCGTTTTGCAATTCTTTTAATGAAAAAATATCAGAACACACAGATATCACTGCGACCTCACACTTAGGGCTACCTAACCTATGTACCAAAAGTTCAGATATGAAATTGATAAGTGAGGAGTAAAACCGGCTGGAGCACATGTCATTTGCAGTCGTCTTAGTTATTCTCCACAAACTTTGGTCATTCAGTAAAATTTACATATTTGTTCGTAATTTCATAATGCTACGAGTATTCTCGAGGGTAGGGCACTTAAGGTATCGCATTCTACACAAACTCCAATCTTGCAGTTGGTAGACCCTGCCTGCACTGCCGCTTGGGAACACGTTGAGACCAGAATATGGAATTTTCATTTTTTGTCAGTTTTTCTGCCAAATTGCGGCTATGGCGTATTTCGGCAGTTGAAACAGATGGAGGAATTAGAGAAATCCTTATTTATCGTTTGGGCAATTATTTTAATGAAAAAATATCAGAACACACAGATATCTCTGCGACCTCACACTTAGGGCTACCTAACCTATGTACCAAATGTTCAGAATGCTCGGCTAACAGATATGAAATTGATAAGTGAGGTGGAAAACCGGCTGGAGCACATGTCATTTGCAGTTGTCTTAGTTATTCTCCACAAACTTTGGTCATTCAGTAAAATTTACATATTTGTTCGTAATTTCATAATGCTACGAGTATTCTCGAGGGTAGGGTACTTAAGGTATCGCATTCTACACAAAGTGCAATCTTGCAGTTGGTAGACCCTGCCAGCACTGCCGCTCGGGAACACATTGAGACCAGAATATGGAATTTTCATTTTTTGTCAGTTTTTCTGCCAAATTGCGGCTATGGCGTATTTAGGCAGTTGAAACAGGTGGAGGAATAAGAGAAATCCTTATTTTTCGTTTAGGCAATTATTTTAATGAAAAAATATCAGAACACACAGATATCTCTGCGACCTCACACTTAGGGCTACCTAACCTATGTACCAAAAGTTCAGAAAGCTTGGCTAACAGATATGAAATTGATACGTGAGATGTTTAACCGACTGAAGCGCATGTCATTTGCTGTCGTCCCAGTTATTCTCCACAAACTTTGGTCATTCAGTTGAATTTACTTATTTGTTCGTAATTTCTTAATGCTACGAGTATTCTTTGGGTTAAGGTAGTGAAGGTATGGCATGCTAATGCGATCTTGCAGTTGGTAGGCCCTGCCTATGCTGCCGCGCAGGAGCACGTAAAGACTAGAATTTGGAATTTTCGTTTTTTGTCAGATTTTCTGCCAAGTTGCTACTAGGGGGAATGTAGGTAGGTGTGGCCAGCGGGGAAATCAATCGGAGGCTTGATTCCAAGTCTATACATCAGTATTTCATGCACCTGCAAGGATTTAAATCCAGGCCGTGACGAAAGACAGCTGGCAGTCATTGGCAACGCCGCAGATCTCGGGCAGGCCACATAGGACGCGGTCACAGCGTGCAGAGGGTATTGGGGCAAATCCCCTCGTTTAAATTTAGCATACCCAACGAGCTCCCGACCACAGATCCAGAGTTTTTCGGAACTAGGGTTGGATGCCTTGTGTCGGCAGTAGAATGGGTGTAGGGGGGGGGGGGGTGACTGTAACGTGTTCGTGTTCGGCGTTCATTTACACTACAGGTCTGTAGTGTAAATGAACGCCCGGCCGCTACGCGTCGCCACCGTCGCGTATTATAATATTATAATTACTTGTGACGTCATCAAAACTGTAAAATCGCTAATTTCACTGATTTAAAAAAAGGTTATTTAATTTCCTAAAAGTGTATTCTTAGTACAATTAGTCCATTGAATGTATCCATGCTGTTTGACCAAAACAGAGTGGACGCTATCATACATAACTGGAAGAACCAAGTTTTCAGTAATGAAACAATCCCAGGCGTTCCACAAAGGCATTCGACGTGTTTGAAGCCGCCTAACGGCGGGTTCTGGAACCTCGCGTCCAGAGTGAGAGGGGAAGCGCAACAATTATTAATTGTGCTCGCCTCACACGCGCCAATGATGCTAGTTATAGCTAGAGAAGGAGTACAGTAATATGCTTAGAGTAGTTAACCAAAATTGACTTTTGTAAGTTATTTGATTGAATAATACTGTTCAACTTTAACTTTATCGACGTCATAGATAGTTTACAATATTTCTATTGAAAGAAATATTCTTTATTTTGGCACATTGCGGAATTAGATACCTTTTACACCTCATGGGCGTCTTTGGATCTTGTTTTATCGCCGCTCATGTGTATTAATAGACCACAGTTCCGCATTTGTCATCCGTCGACCGTGATTGGGTCACATTTTCGAAAAAATATTACTTTGCGCATGCCACCATATAAAAACACTTTGAAGTTAGTTAGTGGTTTACTATTTTTATCTATCTACTAAATGGTTGATAACTGTTCTAAAATAATACTTTTGTTGGGAAAACCTTTATATTATAACCAATCAGAATAGAGAATTATATTCAGTCCGGCCTCTGGATTTAGATCACGTGACGTCTGCCCATGTACATCTCAAAACACCTTCCCAGTAAAGGCGGGCCTGATGGCCCCGCCAATGATGGCCTCAATGCACCCTGTTCATTTCGCGTAGGAAATGGCGGTCACTAGGGTTACCTAGATCTTCCTGTATTGTTTTTCTTTCTGTTACCAGGCATCCAAATATGCTAGATGGCCACAGCGGCCAATTTAGTTTACGATTATCTCACCAGGGGAATAAGGACTCAGCTTGAGTATGACCTAAAATCTCTAGAGATAGGAGGATCAGGTGGTGCCATCTATCTACCATACATGGTACTACACCACACTGTTTGGTCAGGACAGCAGGGAATGCCAACTCATTAGGGACTAGGAGCCTAGTCTATCACTAGGGATAAAGGATAAGCATAAAAATTGCTATTGTTTACCAAAACAAATACTAAGTGGCGAATGGCCTCTTACAATTCCCTTTTACAACTGGTAGGATTTAAACGTAGTTGCACCAACTAGAAGAGGATAGCCAATTATTTTTAAAGTGGCAAATGCCCTCATATAACGTGTGGTGACGTATACTAGGAGAACGTCTAGCTTTACGCCGCACACTCATACTTACATTAATCCCGATAAATATGCTCACCAAACTCTTCTCACTAGAGCTCTTTTTTTTTATTCATTCATGAATATGGCAAAGTTCTATCAAATACATGTAGTTTATAGACATTTAATTACACATTTGTTTTTCAAATGGCAAGAATGAAACTATTTGCGCCAACTAGAAGAGGATGGCCAATAATTTTCAAAATACTGATAAATTTTGAATGCAGTCTTCAAGTATGCATACATGCAGTTTAATTGAGCTTGGGCGTCGCATTTGTTACATGGACAAGGCTACTGGTCCGTGAAAAGTTAACCTTTCCTTCTGAGTGAGCAACCAGTGTGATGTAGTATCAGCAATGGCCGAATTATGGTGGCACTATTTGGTCTTACCATCTATAGTGCTGTCATACTCAAAGAGACATACTTCCCACTCATTTCTTTAATTTATGTTCTATTTATTGTTATTTCTTATCTTACTATCCTTTTCATTATTATAATTTTGTTCACATGCTTATCTCGATGTATCGTATTTTTTAGCTGATGCTGTAGTCAATAAAACACACACACACACACACACACACACACACACACACATACAAAGAGAGTCCTCTATCCACCGAGTGCCTGGTAACAAAAACTTAAAGACAAAAATCTTGGCTATTTGAAAAGGTCAATGTGTTTATATTATTGTCCTTTCCGCATTAATCGTTACGCCTCACCGAAGATGAGCATTTAGACGACGCGCGGACCACAAATGTTTTAATACCCATTTGTACCCATGGCATCTGATGGGAGAATTATTCAAGTTAATGTTACACAGAATACAAGCTTGTTTATCAGAACAACAGGTTCCGTCACGCACCATTCAAGGTGGTGCTATTACTAACAGGCTGACCAGTGGGCCATTAAAGAATCTTTAACCCTTATGCTGCTGGTGGCTAATTTGGTCAACCTGAAATGATGACTAAAATCTGAAAAATGACTGAGATCGTGACAAGTAGGTGCTTATCTGAGAGTACTCATCGAGAGCTTTCTAATGAATACAAACCTGACAGGGTTTGGATATTTTTCGAATGTTTTGGCATCCATGTGCTTTGGACGAAATTAGCCTTAGCATTGTGAGGGTTAAGAAGAAGGTGATAGAGAAAATATCCATGTCAAAGTTACTTTCTCGACTTACTATCATACTGTTTATACAATATAACGTCAAACGATGAAGATACGGATGCTGCTGCTGCTGATGATGATGTTAGCATGCTGGTGGCGTTGTGCTGCTTTTGGAAAGAACTACGATTGTTACAATAATTATAATGATGATGATTATGGAGATAGTGCTGATAATGGTAATGCTGATCATAACGATGGTGATTATAATCACAATAACCTCCTCCAACTCCCTCCCTCTCCTCCTCCTCCTCATAAGCATAAGCTGCATTAAGCCAGTAACTGCATGATCATCGTTATCATCATCATTATCATGATCACGAAACCTCAGCCGGAGCTCCTTATGATGATTTTTCATAATAAATGTTCATATGAGCCACCTCAATCTCGAAACTATTACAACGGATTGTGATGTTGAAATCAGACCGTTCATTGTAGCAGTAGTCGGTCCTCTTGTATAGGAATTTATATAACACACCCGTCACGAAATAATACTTTTGCCATGTTCAGATGGAAAGGTATGCCAACTTCTAAAAACGTTTTCTGACTGTATGCAACTTGTTCAAGAATTCTCGCCGGTGCCATATATGGTCAAAAGGTCACGTGGTTATTAGTAACGAGCCTACGTCATCACATAAGGGAATATAACCAACGAACGAATTTTCCTTATATGTCACATTTCTTGAATTGCTTTTAGGTGTATTGGAAGTATAAATAACAACGAAATCTATTCTATACACCCAAGCTTGGTAAATATGTCAATAGTTATTCATTGCAGCTTTAAATCCATTCAAGGGATGTATCCCTATGAATATGTATGAAGTCACGTGACTATATAGGGCCACATGCACTACCATTTTAAAACAGTCAGTGTCGCCTGTGTACAGCACGTGGAGGCCTCCTCCAGTGTTCATTGTGTCGCGGGTATCGTGTTCCTTTGAACAACTGAACCTGCTAATCAGCTATATCGCCTGCGAATGAAACAAAGAATAAGAGTACAGCGATCCAAATACAAATTCAAATTTTCCGAATGTCTATTTGGAAATTGATAGACTGCCAGTCTATACATGTACTTCGACAATTTTCTCTTATATCTATATGGCTATTTCATCTCTTAAAGTAATAAACCGCAACATAAAACGAGAGTCGACCTATGAGAGCAGACACTCCTTCCATGCCCTGCGCGATTGACACGAAAGACATCGCTATGAAAACACGGCAGACCAGGATATAACCTATTGTTGCGTAATTCGGCTCCCTTTGATGAAAAACAAGGCCTACTATGATAAGAGAAATTACACTCTACAGACAGACCCACAAATTCACAAATTGTTTACCACGAATAAGGTCATTGTCCCGCTGTAGTCATCAGAAAACTACTTGCTACAAGCAAATAACATGCTTGAATGTGAAGTGGTGATATATCATCGCGCATGCTCAGCTTGTAGGGAAAGTAACGATCGGTCAATCCAAGGACTGAATTATTGCGGCTTTTGTTACAGCTACCGTCACCTTACTCATATGCGGCTTGAGGTCATTTAGTTCGATTTTCATCCGAAAGAGGGACCGACTACCTCCGGGTATGTCCGCTAGGTGGCTAAAGAAGGAGCAAGACACTGTCCTATTGTATTTCAATGGTAAGGACTGTGTCACTTTGTTGTAATAAAACTTTTTAAAACTGGTTTATCTAGTTTCACGTATAACGTTTCCTTTGCGGTAATGCATAAAGATGACTTCCGAAAATATCCTTTGGGAGGATATTGCAACAAAAATATTTGTACTTGGGTCATCTATCTATCTATCAGTTGGGCCATCTATCTACCATTCCTGGTACCGCACCACATACACTGCTTGTTGCTGTAGTTGTTGTTGTTGTTGTTGTTGTTGTTGTTGTTGTTGTTGTTGCTGTTAGAAGTGAATGTCAACTATTTTGGATCTAGGGGCCTAGTCAATCACTAGGGATAAAGCATCTTGAGGAAAAGATCGCTATTATTTATCAAGCCAAATACTAGGTGACCAATGCCCTCAAGTAACGTGTGCTAACGTAAAATAAGAGCAGGTCTAGCTGTACGCCGCAAACTCACACTTACACTCATCCAGGTAAAAACGCTCACCAAACTCTTCTCACTGGAGCTCTTTTTTTTATTCATTCATGAATATGACAAAGCCTGTTCTATCAAATGCGTGGAGTTCATAGAAAGAACACATTCATCGCCAACTATAGAAGAGGATGGCCAATTGTTTTCAAAACACTTATATAAATTGAATGTCCTGTTCATGTGTGCAGATCAATTGAACTTGGTCGTCGCAGTTACATACATGAGGCTACTAGTCCCTGAAACATTTTCTTCTGAATGACCAACCAATGTGGTGTAGTACGAGCAATGGCAGATAGATGGCACTATATGGTCCTCCCATATATATATCCGCCTGGTGAGATAAATCTAAATTAATTTGGCCACTTCGGCTATCTTAGCCACTTAGTGCCTGGTAACAGAAACATCTTAAAGAGAGAAAAATACATATGATAGACTATACATCTAGTCTATTTGTAAAAGGTCAGTGTGTTTTTAGTATATGCCTTTCCGCATAAATCGTCACGCCTCATCGAAGCTGAGGATTAAGACGACGCGGTGACCACAGATGTATTATACACTTGTGTACCCATAACAGCTGATGGGAGAATTATTCACGTATATGTTGTGTACACAGAATACAAGCTGGTTGTTCAGAACAACAGGTTCCGTCATGCACCATTCTTGTTGGTGCTATAACTGACAGCCTGACCAATGGGCCATGAAAACGTTCTTAAGAATATATCCATGCCAAAACTACATTCTCCGTCGACTAACTATATTGGTATGTTTACAATATACCGTCAAACTATGATGATGCGGATGCTGATGCTGGTGATGTTGGTTGGTAGTCTTTTCAAGCCGGCCATGCTAGTTGGGTTGTGCTGCTTATGAAAAGAATCGTGATGATGACAATAACGATGATGATGATGATGATGATGATGATGATGATGATGATGATGATGATGGTGATGATGATGATGAGGATGATAATGATGATGATGATGATTGGAAGTATTATCAAGGCGATGATGTTAACATGCTGGTTTGGCTGTGCTGAGTATAAAAAATACGATGGTGACGATGATGATGCTGCTACTGCTGCTGCTGCTGCTGATGGTGATGATGGTTGGTAGTGATGTTAAGGCGGTGATGTAATGTGCTGGTTGGGTTGTGCTGATTATTAAAAGAAGTACGATGGTGACACTAATGATGATGATAATGGTGATGATGATGATGATGACGATGATGCTGATGATTGTGGTTGCGATTTGGCAGTGATGATAATGATGGTGATAGTAATCACCATAACCTCCTCCTCCTCCCTCCCTCTCTCTCCTCATCTTCGGCATAAGCTGCAGTAACAGCATGATCATCATCATCCTCATAGTTATCATCATGATCATCAAACTTCAGTAGGAGCATATGATGATGAATATGGTTACTATCCCTCATAAATGATCACCACATGCACATTTTAAAAAACGCATTCAGAATGTAAAGTGGCTCAACGACGTTCGCCGGTGCCATATATGGTCAACAGGTCACGTGGCTCTTTCAAGGGAGCCTACGTCAGCTTACAGAGGAATATCAACAGCTAACGAATTTTCCTTAAAGGCCATATTTCTTGAACTGTTTTTAAGCGTATTCAAAATAGAAATAACAACGGAATCTACTATGCCTCCATCCAGGTTTTGTAAATATGTTTATAATCATTAATTGCACCTTTGCAACCATTCACGGGATGTATCTTTATGAATTTGTATGAAGGCATGTGACTATGTAGGACCACAGGTTCTACCATTTTAGAAGTCAGTGTCGCCTGTGGTAAGCACGTGGAAGCCTCCTCCAGTGTCCATTGTGTCGCGGGTATTGTGTTCCATGAAATAACCTGGTAATCAGCTTTATCGCCTGCGAATGAAACATTTTATTGCAAAAGAGCAAAAGTGTATAGCGATCCAAATACAAATAACACATTTTCCGAATGTCAATTTGAAACTGAAACTTGATAGACTACTATTGCCTGTCTATACATGTAATTGGTCAGTTTTCTCTTAAATGTCTAATGCTATTTCATCTTTTAAAGTAATAAACGGCAAATAAAAAGGGAATCGACCAATGAGAGCAGCTACCACTCTAGTCCTACCATGTCATGCATAATGCAGACTTCAGCGAGGAGAGAAAATATCGCTATGAAAACACAACAAACCGAGATATAAGCTATTGTTGCGTAATTATTTTGTCTTTGATGATAATAAGGCTTTACATGATAACAGAAATTAACATTCTAGAATGCACATCATTACCCATTTTGAATTACACACACAGACCCAACTCTGATATAATTTAGTTCGATTTTCATCCGAAAGAGGGACCGATCACTACTTCCGAGTTTGTCCGTTAGGTGTCGGAAGAAGTAGCAAGGTACTTATTATACTAGTATTTCGATAGTAAGGACAGTCACTTCGTTGTTATCAAACTTTTAAAAACTGACTTATTTAGCTTTTAAAGTTAGTTTCCTTTGTGGTACTGCATAATGACGACTCCAGAAAATGGACTTTAAGGGATATTGCAACAAAGATGAACTAGTACTAGGCACGTTTCACGTGCGTCTTGGCAGCATTTGTCCCTAACATCATCAGGCACATGTAGCATGGATACATAATGAAACGTGCTTGAGACCTCTGACTTCTAGATGCCTGAATGGATTCGAAATGTGTCCACTAATATCTCTTGCGATATTGATTTTTGGCTGATCACTGGTAATACTGAAAACACCCTGTACAAACGAGTGGTTGCCGAGAGAGGAGGCTTTAGTTGAGTTTACTCCCGCCACAATTTCGACAGGATGTTTAAGATCCCTATCTAGTTATGAAATGGTGATTACCTAAACTATGCCTAGAGGTCAGTAGGTCTCTGTGACACCATAAAAGTGACGATGATAACGTTTACTTTTAAGTCTCTATTTAAGTTGATATAGTTTCTGTTCTCTTTATTTTCCTTGGTATAGTATGTATAAACGTATATTTTCTTTCTATTCAGTTCTTGTATTTTTTCACTTTTTCTTCTTGATATATATTTGTAATTTCATACCTGAGCATATGGTCAATACATATTACATTACATTACAATATAAGGGAAATGTGTGTCTTTCACGTCTTATGCTTGTGTCGTACAGGCTGATGTGAGGCGACTACACAATCAAAGCAAGTGCGGGCCAGGTAGTTTTATTTACAAATCAAACAAATAGAATGACTTTGTAACTGTAAATTGCGTCAGGGACTTCCAACACCCTATGTATATATAGGCCCGAGAGGCCCTTGATTGTGTTAATACAATACGCCATTTCCGAATTACTTAATCTTTCATTTCTTTATCGGCTAGGATCAAGTGAAGTCTGGGTAGATTAAGTCAGAACGACCTGAGATGATGCAGCAATGCATTGTACTCGCTATTATTGTTGTGGTTTCACAATGCAGCCAGGACAAATCACTTACTAATCGGCCATCTTTAATTCACGACGTCACAGAGCTATCCTGGTGTGCAGGCACTGAACTAGAGACATGAGAATTAATAGGCATATCATGAGCGCCCTCTAACGGATGTTTCCGAGGGGCGCCTGATCTAACACACACAGACACACACACACTTGATTTGATACAGCAGCAGCATCCGCATCATCATCGCTTGTCATTATAATGTATAAATACTATGGTAGTGAGTCGAAGGAGAGTGTAATATTGACATGGGTCACCTTTTAATTGATAGAGCCGTTTTCATGGCACACTGGTCAGGCTGTTAGTAATAGCACCACCTTGAATGGTGCATGACGGAACCTGTTGTTTTGATCAACCAGCTTGTATTCTGTGTACCCAACATTAAGGTGAATAATTCTCCCATTAGATGACATGGGCACAAAGGGGAATACTACATCTGATGCTGATAATGATGTTTCGTAGTCTTTAGTGGTGACAATGATGGTGATGATATTCATCATAATCTCCTCCTCCTAATCACCAAAACCTCTTCCTTCCCTCTCCACATCTTCGGCATAAGCTAAAGTAGCAGCATGATCATTGTTATCACCATCATTAACACCATGATCATCAAACCTTAGAAAGAGCATTTTACGATGATTGTCCCTCATGAATGTTCACGGCATGAGCCACGCCAACTTAGTAACTACATGTACTTAAATATATTTTTTTAATGATGAAATGACCGTCCACTGCAGCATTAGTTGGCCCTCTTGTATGTAGGACATCATTCGACAACTGTTACGAGATTATAATTTTGACATCTCCTGGAAAAAAGACATACACATTTCTTAAATCGTATTCTGAATGGATACGACTAGTTCAGAGATGTTCGCCGGTGCCATATATGGTCAAAAAGTCACGTGGTTCTCAGTACGTCAGCGCAAAAAGGAATATCAACAACGAACGAAATTTCCTTAAATGCTATATTTCCTGAAATGCTTTTAAGCATATTCCAAATATACATATAAACATAATCTATTCCATGCATCAAGGTTTTGAAGAGATGTTTATAATCATTTATTGCATCTTAACAAGCATTCAAGAGATGTATCCTTATGAATATGTATGAAGTCACGTGACTATGTAGGGCCACATGCTCTACCATTTTAGAAGTCAGTGTCGCGTGTGGTTAGCACGTGGAAGCCTCCTCCAGTGTTCATTGTGTCGCGGGTATTGTGATCCATTGAACAACCTGGTAATCAGCATGGAACATTTTATTGCAAAACAGCATAAGAGTACAGCTATCCAAATTCAAATGTTTAAGGGGCACACCTTATGGTGTGCAATAGGAGTTGGCACCTCCTGGGGAGCCCTAAGCTGGTGTGGCACTCTGCTAAAAAGAATAGGGATGTGTGGATATATCTATGGATACCCTGCATCTAAAATATTCCTTGGTCCTATTTGGATTTGAAGGCTCTGCTCTTTCTCTCAGTCTTTTTCTAGTATAATTATGCTTTGTCATTGTTCTATGACAATGACAAAGGACCACTTTTTGCTAATATCTTAAGGCACTAAATGACATGTGTGTGTCAATGCGCCTTTAAACACTTATTCAGTCATTGAGAATGTCAATTCGGAAATTGATAGAGTATGAGTAGGTAGAACAATCTATATTTCATCTTCTAAAGTAATAAACCGCGACATAAAATCACAGTCGACCTATGCGAGCACGAGGAGAGATAAGACATCGCTATGAAAACACGACATACCGAGACATAACCTACTGTTGCGTAATTATTTCCTTTTTGATGATAAACAGGGCATCACATGATAAGAGAAACATAAATTCTAGGATGCCGATCATTACCCCATTTCATACTACATACACAGACCCACAAGTTCCCAACTCCTCGTTTAACACGTAAAAAAATTATTTAAGCCAATCAACGGCTTGCTAAGCGAATAGCATGCTTGAATGTGAAGTGATGATAAGTTTTACAATAAAATCAACGTGACAGTCCTTACCATTAAAATACAACTGGACAGTGTCTTGCTACATCTTAAGCCACCTAGCGGACAAACCCGGAAGTCGTAGTCGGTCCCTCTTTCGGAAGAAATTCGAACTAAATGATATAGCATCGCGCCTGCTCAGCCTTTAGGAAGAGTAACGATCGGCTAATCCTTACTCACATGCGGTTTGATATCATTTAGTTCGAATTTCTTCCGAAAGAGGGACCGACTACGACTTCCGGGTTTGTCCGCTAGGTGGCTAAAGATGTAGCAAGACACTGTCCAGTTGTATTTTAATGGTAAGGACTGTCACGTTGATTTTATTGTAAAACTTTTAAAATTTATTTACTTAGTTTTTATGTTAGTTTCCTTTGCGGTACTGCATGAAGATGACTTCAGAAAATAGACTCTGGGGCATATTGCAGCAAAGATATATTTGTACAAGGCCCATCGTCTAGTATTTACGGGTACGTTTTTGCAGCATTTGTCCTTTACATCATCAATTATTCTACACGTACAATAGATACACAATAAACGTGCATGGGACTTCACACTTCTTGTTGCCTGAATGGATTCGAAATGTGCCCCCTTATATTTCTAACGATATAACAATATACAAGAAAGGCAGACTGGTGTGAGGTCTTGAACTGGCAGCACTACACAATCAAGGAAATTTGGGCCTGGTGATTCAATTCACTAATTAAACAAATGAAATTTCTTGTAATTGTAAATTGTGTCAGGGACTTCCAAAGACCCTGCGCATATACGCCTCAGATTATTTTATTACCAAAAGCCATTTCCGAATTACTTTTATTTCTTTATCGGCTAGAATCCAGTAGGTTTTACAGTCTGGCTAGATTAATTCGGAAAGACCTAAGAGGATGCAACAATGTATTGTGCTCGATCTTATTATTGCGGTTTCACAATGCTGCCCGGACAAATCATTTACTAATCTGCCATATAATTCATGACGTCATAGCGCTACCATGGTGTGCAGGCACTGAACTAGAGACATGAGCCATATTCCTCTAACGGATGTTGCCGAGGGACGCTTGATCGGACACACACACACACACACACACACACACACACACGTGTATATATCTGTTGAATTACAATCTAGTACATTGACTGTCCTCACCACCTACCTCGAAAGAATGCTGCTGTTTATTGATACAGCACGTGCCCCAGTGCGGTACCTTTAGCTACCTAATTACATCATTTAATGGGCAATAAGTTATTATGTGGACTGTCCTCATCCTCTTCTTTGGAAGAATGCAACATAATCTGTCATTGTGTGGATTCATTATTCCAGTTTCCAATCATGCATTGTATACGATCGTGTAATATTTAAATGAGTCACATGTTAACCCATTCATACTCGGAGCAGACACAATAGTAGTCACTGCACTGCATAGAGTTGGTTCTTAAAATTATAGTTTTTGTGAGATTGTGACGAATTACTAATAGCAAAAGTGGATGTTAATCCACGTTTGCTAAAAGTACATGGACCCTCGTTAAATACTCTCGCTCAATGTAATGTAACATTTACATCTGACATCATGTATATTGGATGCTCTTCAAATGCTAGATACCTTCACTAAGGTGGATTAAATACGGTAATCAAACCGTTGCTTGTGACCTCCAGTTGCCTGAATAGATTCGAAATCTGCTCCCTAATATTTCTGGCGAGACGGACGTTGACGTTATGGAAATAATTGTGAATATTCTAATATCTTAAATGCTTTGGACTATGTGAGAAAGTCTAGTGACAACACTAGGTAATTCTAATATATTAGTATTTAATGAAGATGAGATGTAAGGGTTGGTTGAAGCAATACAAGAGAGTATACATACATATGCTATTATCTATGATTAGTGTCTAACCGCTGCTATTCCCACCATAACACGTGTATATGGATAACTCTAGGGCGATATGCTGTTAATGACGTCATTAGAATTACCCTGGTGGGAACACACTGAACTAGTCACCTTGATTTGATAGGCACATTTCGATGGAAGCTAAGCATTGAGACAGCGCGGTGACAACAGATGTATTATGCCCATTTGGACCCTTTTCATCTAATGGGTGAATTATTCACGCAAGTGTTGTGTACGCATAATTCAAGCTGGTTGATCAAGACAACAGGTTTCGTTATGCACCATTCAAGCTGGTGTTATTACTAACAGCCTGACCACTGAGCCATGAAAACGTCTTTAAAGGGCAAATGCACCATCATGAAAATTTAGGTTCAAAATGTGCCTATATGTGTCACCTTTCAAATAAGACCACCCGCAAGTCTGTCCTCCTCAGCACTCCTCAGATATGGCTTATGAAAGTTAGTAAAAAACTAGCCTGAGTCTGGGTATAGAGGCTGCCATTATCAGAAGTGGTGCTTATGAAGTGACTGCCAGCCCTGCTTCTGATTGGTTGAGAGATATCAGTGGCAGTCACTTCCAGCCACTGATATCTCTCAACCAATCAGAAGCAGCACTGGCAGTCACTTCATACCACTGATTGTGCTTAATTGGGCTTAATTGGCCTGCAATGTCAGCCTCCATGCCCAGACTCAGGCTAGTTTTTTACTAACTTTCATAAGCCATATCTGAGGAGTGCTGAGGAGGACAGACTTGCGGGTGGTCTTATTAGAAAGGTGACACGTATAGGCACATTTTGAACCTAAATCATTATGATGGTGCATTTGCCCTTTAAGTAGAAGGGGATAGAGTATACATCCATGTCAAAAATAACTTTCTCCTTCAACTAAGTATCATAGAATTTATACAATAGAACGTCAAACTATGATGATGATGATGATGCTAATTGGTAGTTTTATCAAGGCGGTGATGTTAACATGATAGTGTTGTTGTGCTGCTTATGAAAGGAATTACGATGTTGATGATGATGATGATGATGATGATGGCGATGATGCTGATGATGCTGATTATGATGGTGATGATGATGATGATGTTGATACTGATGATACTGATGGTGATGCTATTCACCATAACCTCCTCCTTCCCTCTCCTCCTCCTCATCAGCATAAGCTACGCTGCTTATGCAAACAATTACGATGGTGACAATGATGATGATGATGACAATGATGATAATGCTGCTGCTGCTGCTTCTGCTGTTGCTGCTGCTGATGATGATGATTGTGGTGGTGATTTGGTAATGATTATAAAGATGGTGATGATAATGACCATAACCTCCTCCTGCTCCTTCTCCTCTACTCCTCCTCATCAGCATAAACTGCAGCAACCATATGATCATCGTTATCTAATTACGATGCTTTTTTTCCTCATGATTGTTCACGACGATTTCAAAACCATAAAAAACGGATTGTGATCTCGAAATGACCGTCCATTGCAGGGGTCCTCTTGCTTATAGGAATTTATCTGACATACCAGTTAACTTTAGCCACGTTCAGATAGAAAGTTATACCAATTTCTAAAAATGTATTCTTAATGTATACGAATGGTTCAGAAACGTTCGGCGGTACCATATATGGTCGTAAGGTCACGTGGCTCTTAGTAAGGAGCCTACGTCAGGACAAAAGGGAATACCAACGACGAACGAACTTACCTTATATGTCATATTTCTTGAATTGCTTTAATGCGTATTGGAAATATAAATAACAACAAAATCCATTCTACACATCCAAGTTTTATGAATATGTTTATAGTTATTCATTGCAGCTTTAAAATCATTCAAGGGATGTGCCGGTATCCTTATGAATATGTATGAAGTCACGTGACTATCTAGGGCCACATGCACTACCATTTTAAACAGTCAGTGTCGCTTGTGTTTAGCGCGTGGATATCTCCTCCAGTGTTCATTGTGTCGCGGGTATTGTGTACCATTGAACAACTTGCTAATCAGCATGAACGCTGCGAATGAAACATATTATTGCAACGCGGCTTACGAGTTTAGCGATGCAAATACGAATTCAAATTTTCAGAATGACAATTTGGAGATTGATTGGGCACCTGTCTATACATGTACTTAAACAGTTTTCTCTAAAATCTATATATTGCTATTTCCATGTAATTTCTATGTAATGAACCGCATCATAACAAGAGAGCCGACCTATGAGAGGAGCTACCATTCTAGTCCTTCCATGCCATGCATACGGGAGATAAGATATTGCTGTGAGGACACGACGGACCAAGTCATATAAATCTACTGTTTCGTCTGTTCTCTTTGATGATAAACAAGGTCTACTATAATAATAATAATACTAATAATAATAATAATAATAATAATAATAATAATAATAATAATAATAATAATAATAATAGTAATAATAATAATAATAATAACAAAAACAATAATAATAATAATAATAATAATAATAATAATAATAATAATAATAATAATAATAATAATGATGATAATTGATATTTGATATAGCGCCCTTTCCACCTGTAATGTTGAAAAGCGCTTTAGAGTCATTGGACAGTTGTCATGGTCCACATAGTCAATTAAACTCCTTTCGAAATAGCAATGTTTCCAGCTGTTTCTTGAAGTTTTGCATACTATCAGCAGCCTTAATGTTGTCAGGGAGCTCATTCCAAAGGCGTGGTGCATAGGCACAGAATTCACTGTCGCCAAACCTTTTCAGATTAGTGAGTGGTATCTGTAATAAGTTCTTAGTGTTTGACCTTAGAGTGCTTGTATTGGCTTGTTTGACTAACAGTTCCCTCAAGTATAGAGGGGCACATCCTTGCATGCATTTGAAAGTCAAACGCAGAATTGAATTGAATTCTGATCATTACCACATGTTAAACTTCATTCACAGACCCACAAGTTCCCAATTTGTTTAACACGAAAAAAGTCACGCAAAGCAGTATAGATCAGAAAACTGCTTGTTAAGCAAATAGCGTGCTTCAATTTTAAGTGATAATTTATCATCGCGCATGCTCAGCTTTTAGGAAACGTAACGGTCGGCCAATCCAATGGCTGACTTATTGCGGCTTTTGTTACAGCTACCGTCACACTGCTGTGCTCACATGCGGCTTGAAATCATTTAGTTCGATCTTCATCCGAAAGAGGGATCGACTACTACTTCTTGGTTTGTCCGTTAGGTGGCGAAAGAAGTAGAGCTCATGACACTTGATATATTTGAATCGTAAGGTCTGTCACTGACTTTGTTGTAATATAACTTTTTTAAACTGACTTATCTAGTTTTTTAAATTTTAGCTTCCTTTGCGGTACTGTATGAGGGTGGCTCCATAAAATGGACTTTTGTGGGATAGTGCAACAAGTAAAAACCACAAGTGATTTTACCCTTACTAACTAATAACAAAATTCTGTTCTGTTACTCTTTTTCTCTAACTCTTTTTAAACAAACTAACAATTCTGCGCACAACTACGCATAATGATCATCACAATGATCGCGCGTAGTATAGGAAGATAGATAAATCAGCACTAAGCCCATTGTCTATTATTTAATGGCGCTCGATCTCATTATTATGGTTTCACAATGCAGCCCGAACAAATCATTTACTGATCGGCCATATAATTCGTGACGTCATAGGGCTACCCTGGTGTGCAAGCACTGAACTAGAGACCTGGACATTAAAAGGCATAGTCCTCGGATGTTGCCGAGGGGCGGTTGATCTGACATACACACATACACACATACACCTGTCAATCTTTTGAATTACAATCCAGTGAAGTGACTGTCCTTCCCACCTAGCTAGAGAGAATGCTAGCTGCTCTCTGATACAGCACGTGCCCAGGGGCGGAACCTTTAGATACCTCATTACATGATTTGAATGGCCAATCTGTAATCATGTTTCCACTTTTGATTTGTATTCGATCGTGTAACATTTACATGCCTCGCATATAACTTAATCAGTAATTACAAGAAGGCTTTGTTGGGATATATTTGCGTGAGAAGTTGTTGTGGTTGTTGGACCAATACGCTTTGTTTCATTGGTTTTTCAGATAACCTCTGCTTTATATTTCTAAAAACGAGCTGCTGATTATTTAACGAAGCTTGCTATTATGAAGAACCCGAAGCGTATCGTGCAGGGCGGGCCTTTAGCGCCTGATACATATTCATGAACTGTACAGCTGTGTCACGTGACAGCCAGACGACGCCTGATTGGACGATGGATGACAGATTTGCTTTATAGTATCTAGATAGACATCAAGGTTTGCGTTTCATGGTTGTCTTGAAATTATTGATGCCCTTTAGGCTGGAATATCATCATAATGTGACGCGGAGTTGAGATTCCCAAATAGGAGAACGGTACCTCCTCCGTTAAACAAATTTAGTGTCGTAAATTTATTGCACAGTTGACAGCTTTATATTGAGAGGCACTTCACACCCAATAGTGAGGGACAGTGCTTAATATACCAATTGGAAAGTACTTTTGAGGGGACATGGTAACCCGGATAGTATTTAACCCTTAACATCTGGAGTGCACATATCGTCTGCCTCATATCTTAAAATGTCTGTAACGATGCAATTTTGAATTTTCTTTACCGAAAGTTATTGTTCCTATTGAGTTGAACAACCTCCTTTAAATAAACCTTTCAATTTTTTCTCGAATTGGTGACAAGTGTTTTAAGTTGTCAGACTGCTTGTACATTCCAGATACAAATAGGTTAAGGATATTTCAAATAGTTCGGGAGCATACCTTTCTGCGTAACACTTAACAGCGCGTCTCTGAATAAAACTTTTCCGTTTGATTAATCAGAAGTGGACAGTCGAAACGAGATATCAACTATCCTATCTACTTTGTTTTCATCTCTTTTTACTACACTGCCATACGTCAATGTCTGCTAGGATATGATGCCCGCCTGGTTATCATGAAGGTTTCGTGTGACGTCATCACAACCACCGGTCATATCCCCTGGTGGGAATCCGCGAAACCTTTTCTCCAGTATCGCCATCTGGTGGGAAAAGACTAGGACGAGTAGGATTCTTGAAGTTATATAGTGACTGGCCATTGAGGCTAATGATTTAGTAACTCTTTCTCGCCCTACGGGGAAATTAAGAACATCTATACCTCAACAACAAAAAAAACGCAGTTAACACGTACTGTTGATATACTCACAATACTGTTATATTGAATAGTATATTGTGCGTTGTCAACACGCCTTCGGGCACGCCTTTTGAAACACACACACACACACACACACACACACACACACACACACACTTAAGCATATCAGTCGACTCAAATCAGCGCGAGGCATCTGTTCACACCCGACTGAGCTTTGTTTAAATGGTTTTCGACTTTTCAAGCTTTCAAAAGTTCACGGTATTCATGTATGCCTTATGTAATATGTGGTTGAGAACCGCCATCAATGTGACTACCTCGCCAGAGGCCTACAGACAGCTGTTGAATTATTAATGAATCACGTGATTTGACCCTGTCGCCGGATTGGAGTATTGATTTATATCGTTTCAGTGATATGCAGCTACGCATTCTGGTTAATCTGAAACCAAGAGTAATACCAATTTGTTATATTTGTTAAGAATCATTATTTTAGGCTGTTATTTTCTAACACACTCTTAATGTATCTTTGCATTAAGCACATGTTACTTCCACGGATTTGCGAGACACACGTGCCATATATGGTATGCAGTAATCACGTGACCTACATAAATTCGCCCTTCTTCCGTGCTCTTAGTGGTCCGTTATAAATCTCTCTGAGTCTACAGTTTCAATACTGCTTAACTCATTCTAGATACATGATTAAGCTGTGTATAATTTGTATTTAGACGTAAACATCCACCAAAAACGATTCACACGCTTCAAAGAAATGAATGTAAATGAAATTTGAGTTCGAGATAGTGGGTTTATGAATATTGATGAAGTCATGTGACTCGTTGAGCACTCATCTGATTAGCTATTTATCTTTATATTTCTCATTAGGATGTCATTAAAAATTAAATATTTAAGTCAACTTCGTTCAGGAATTATTGTGTTTATAAGACTAAATGCAAAATATATACGAGAACATTATCATCTAGAAGAAATATTGCGAAACGTAATGATATCCATAGCAATATGCTTCAGAGTCACGTGATAAGTTGCCGACCAATCAGATTCGTCTGTGGTGGTTGAACATCAACGACGAGCTCAGATGAACTTTTCCGACACGTATGAGATTGAGAATATGGTGGGGCACAAGAAAGTTTTATGGAAAAAGTAAAAATAAGTAATTATGATCGTCTGAAAGTTTGGGAGGCGTAGCTAGAATATCTCACATTTTCTGAACTTTGTTCAATATCATTATGATAAATTTTACAAATCTATACTTTTTAAGTTCGAAAACAGGTCTTCTCATAAGTTCCCTAGAACCTATACATGCACCAAATCTTTTGCGCCCTTCACTCACGTTCATTCCACTGAAGTGTAAAATATGCACTTAGATCTGATGAATCAATAAACTGTGACTGGCGAGTATCACTTATCGAACCTTTTAGCGCTTTAGATACCACGGCCACACTAAATTATATAGAATTAATGTCTGTATGTCTCCTATGGATTTTGGTAAATGAATTTTTGTCATAAAACTATGCTGTCTGTTACATGTAGATTTCGGCTTGTCGATATGGGCACATGCGTGCCTCGCGTGATTGGGCACGAGTAGTATGCCTGACATTGGCGTAATGAAGTCGTTATGGGCCCCGCCACCCACAGACTCGAGAGGCTGGGGATTATGGGCGCAAGGATGAGTGTTATTGCAAATTGATGGCTGCTCATGATGACTGGCCCATTACAAGTGTTACGATGACGATTAAGAAGCGTATAATTAATTACTCGCTAAACTCTAGTGCAGTTCTGCGCATGTCTGAAGCATAGAGGAACATTTGAGAAGCTGGCAAAATAGAGTATAATATTTTCTAGCGGATTTGGGTACTTTGTAAATCATCTTCTACAAGCATAACTAATGTCGGAAAATAGACGGAATGGTCTGTTCATAAGGACATCATAACCACTTACTTAGACTGCCGATTGCTTGATAGCGTTATGAATAACTGTGACGGCGTAACTCGTTAAACAGGGGATACCTTTGTATGTTATCCTGCACAATATATTTTGTTGATAGGGAAAATGCAAAATTAACTTGCCGTATCAGGTACATAGCACGCTTTTGGCAAAGAGTTGATTCAGAAGCGTCGTTTTATGTTACATTTCATGCGAAGTATTCTTCCAGATGGAAACCCTTTTACGAAAATGTCTGAGGATAATGACGATTTTAGCGAACACGCCATCGAAATGCGTTTCACGACTTTTTTCTCAGTTGAGGGAATTTTTGATTGGCCCGTAGAAGGGTACTGAGGGTAATTTCTTCGGGTGGAGTAACGAAAGGGCGAAATGATTAAGTTTACAGTTAGATATAACATTGACATCACGAGACCCAGAAAGAATCGGAAACAGTAGTTTCGATACAGATTTTACAAATTTGTAGGGATATGCAGTCAGAGAGAAGCTCATTACTACCGAGTTGGAGGATACGTTAATTCAACTGGGTTGCTATGAGGCTTCACAGAGAAAGCGGATCGAGTAATGGGGAAAGTCGGACAGTAGGTATGAAATTCATAACACTTGTCGGTAATTTTGATGTAAAAGTGAAGCATACAGTTGGGTCTCGTCAAAAGGTTATAGACGTGTAATATTATTTTTGCGAAAATATCAACCTTACAACGCAAATATTGGATCTTTGTAGATGATTTGAAACAGGTCACGTGACTCATGAATATGTAACCATATGTTGTAAAGGCTTCCAATGCAATAATGGTGTGTACGAAATATGTAACATAACGAACAAAAGAGTCAATTTGAAAACTTGTTCGAAAATGTTAATGAGGTGACGCGTTCGGAGGCGAGGGGAACACTTCGGCTATGAATATTCATTCAAAAGAGAAACTTTTCAGAACCGGATCGGCTCAAGAACCACGCATAGCGGTTAGAACTCTCGTTTCGAAAATAACGTATGAAATAGACATATTTTAAAATCGGCAACTGGGCACCGCGTCTCGCCAGAGCTGATACCTTTGCGAAGCAATAATTTGATTAATGGGGTTCACTTTTTTGGGTAAAAAGCGCTAAACTATCGACATTGTATTTAAAAATGTTTCAACGTAAGAAACTGCATCAGATTTGGAACTGCGTTGAATGAGAGCGAATGTGCTCATTAAGTATCTATGTGTGTGTACATGAGTCTGTGTAAGCTGACGACGCTTAGTGTCATTAGTTAGGTGTTCTTGCGTAATCGACTAAACGAAGGCAGTAGGCAGGGGTTCCGATGGGGATTTCTAAATATCGAAATAAGAGAGTAACTAACCGTTGACATGTGTATGTATGTTAAGAAGAGGGCGACATATCGCGGTCTACTTATATATGATTTATGAGAAAAGAATTTGATCACTAGAATTTGCGCATTAAGAGGGAGACCAGTTCGTAAAGGCAACAATCAAACATCGAATGAATATATAGGAGAATTCTTATCTAACGAGGATGTTTCTATTGACCTTCCACTAAAAGTGTTTGGAAGGTAATTTCACAATCCGCCCTATTTCGTAAATAAAATAAAATATGCATATTCCGGATGCGCACAAATGCAGAAATGACTTTAAGTCAAAGATACGGATTTTCAATGAACTGAATGTGATTGGAACTTTGAAATGAATGAATTTCTGAGGGTGAAGTAGTGGAGTTGCGGTGTGTTGGTGACAGTGGCATAAATAAAAGTAGGTTTATGGATGCGAATGAATATAAAGGCGCTCCATTCTGTAATCGCTAGCTAACCATGCAAAAAGGGGGTTAATGAGGGGGGCGCGGGAAGGTCATCAGAAAAGGGGTAAAACGGGGACAGGAACTAAAATCACGAACAAATTTACTTGGCGCTTGGAGCAGAGAGGTAGGCAACGACTTCATCTTGGACTTTTCAGCTGAATTTCCAATTTGCTCAGTAGCTTAACTCAAAGCGATCATTCGTTTAACTCATTATGCAAATGAAGTTGTGTTAACGATTAATTATCAATTAGGGGTGATCAATCATAGCTGTTCGCGTTGGACTGGACGGATATAGATAGGGTTAGGAAGGGAAGAGGCGGCACACCCAGATGGCTTGCTGCGGGACTTTGTTTCACAGGCATTCTGGCATCCCGCTCAATAATTGGCCGGACCTCACTTGCGTAACTTTAAATCAACTCTCTATATTTAGAGGGTCATTAGGGCCACACTGGTCTATACCCAATTATCCGGCCTGTGTGTTACTCAGCTAATTTCGTGAATATTCCATCCTTGATTTTCTTGTTCGTTGACGACAGTTGGTGTCAAGTTAAAAACCACTGGCAAGCGACTAGATAGGGCATGTTAGCAGTCAATTATCATGCGAATCTGTATTGAAGACTGGAAATTCACCACTTAGTTCCTAAAAGAACTTTATCGGTTACTGACAACCGTGATATCGTACATAACATGTTATGCACTAAATGATAAATTCATGAAAATTGGTATGCGTTGACAAAACGAAATTTGATACCACTCCTGTATTGTGTGTTTCATCTTTTTTTTGTCAGAAATGTATTCTATAACACTTACATCATGTATTTATTTTACACTGACATATGTGTTTCGCATATGCAAAAGCAATTCTAGAAAAATCAGGAAAAACACGAATTCATTGTTTCTTTTGCTTTTTGCAAAAATGAAATTCATTATAGCCACACTAGAAAAATGATTTTAGTCGAAACAATTAAAAAAGGAAATTATGAATTTACACGTCGATGTAAAATAAGGAATAAAAGAGTTAATGTTATGTGAAGAAAATTATTTGTTGTGTATGTGTGAGATTTTGGAGGTACTGCGCCGAGCAGAGATGGGTGTTGCCACTGCAGTCAGCATCCCTCAAATGTTCTCGCTGTTGACTTCCTTTGCCGCATGTGGCGCTGCAGTAACATATAGTTCTCAACTCCGCCGCGAGGTGGCCAACATTTAATGTATGCGGAGCTGTCGGCAACGCGCTCGCCGGCAAAGGATTCTTATGTAAATAGAGATTGTGTACACCCCCACTTGAGAATGCACGCCACGTCCGGGTCTGCATGACAATTACCCCTCTCAATCTGCCCCCTGTATTGGATCGCACCCGCTCACCCCACAATTTCCATACGGCGGCCCCCTCCACAATGGCCCGGCACCACTTACCTTTGCATTTTACAACTGCGGCTTTTGTGAAGTCGGAATTGGCCGACCTAATGGCCCCACAGGGCCTCTATATCAGGGTTCAATAAAACGATTTAGATGTCACTCGAGGCTCTGTTCTCTGAGAGGATTGTAAAAGGTTGTAAATATTCTTGAGGGGAATTGCAAGTTGAGTGGAGACCGACTAACGGAGCTGTCAGGAAATCTACAACTTCATCAGACACGGAGGGCAGCTCCAGCGCTGATATACTACTAGTACGTGGAGAAATTCGCACCCTTAGTATACCCTAACTTATGTGTAGCATTCTAATTTCTAGCAATATGTATTTTCTGGGGTTTTCTTGGATTTACGTGCTGGTATGCATGCAGATGGAAAGTCGACCTGATTTATACAGATCCTTCTGTTTTATTCATGTTTAAAGGGGTGTCCATGCATAATCGTATGCCCCCCTGGGGGGTTTATTACCATGCCTCTTGGGTGGCTTTTGTTGTGGGGTGTTGGGAGAGGGGAGGGAAGGTATCTCCGCCTGCCCCCAACCAAATTACCTGTGACACGCCGAAATGATTCTATCAGGGATTCGGACTAAAAAATCAACACAACAATGTACCTGCGCCGACCTGAAAGGAGGGCTCCTCTCTCTTAAGCATTCACATGATAATCTCTGCGCAAATCATCTTGTATAGACGTCACTCTCTAGACAGATAGTGTGTCGCAAGAATTGGCTAGTCATGTTTTATTAATGCATGGTTACAAAACTTCAACAGCAGCCCACCTATTAAATGTCTACTCTTCTAATACCAGAATCGTGTACCAGTATTAGGGAGGGTTAAGCTTTATACAGTGAAACACCAGTACACTAAGCGCAGGAGAGGGAAAATACGATAGGTACTTGACAAGAAAGTTTGCTTTGAAGTGAAAGCAAACCTCTTGCTGTAGACGACGGAGTGCTTTACCTGCTCCTCAGAGACGATTATAGCGATATTTTATAGCAAAAAGAACATTTTAGCGTTATTTTTCTTAGTTAAAGATGAGACCAGTGACAGTCGGCTTTATGTGTACTCGAGTTCTCCACTAAGGAAGTGAACCCTAATCTCTTTTATAGTGTGCATAGCCTCGTATGTGGACGTGTTTACTTTCCAACACTCATAGACCGAGGCGAGACCTACTTTCCCGAACTACTACGAGGTTCGCCAGTCGAGCGCACCTATCGGCAGATCTGGAAACTAACACATGCGGCACTAATGGCCGGAAGAGAGTATAACGGTGTGTTGTAAAGCTGGCATGTTTATAGGGGGATATCACTGACCGTGGTATCTGGAGCACAATGGCAGAACTACTGGGGACTTATTTCCCGTCGAGACTCCAGTTCCTCTCTAAGGAATAGACCTGTGTGGTGTCTTTGTAGAATATTCTTGAGAAAGGAAATCCTAAATATTCCATTTGGCATATGGTGAAAGAATGAGAACAATAACAGCACTGTCAAGTCCATGGGAAAATAATTTATAGAATATTGAACGAACCAAAGAGAGGATATTTTGAATTTGCAATACATATATATATATATATATATATATATATATATATATATATATATATATATATATATATATATATATATATATATATATATATATATATATATATATATATATGCATTTTATACAAATTCCATTGCTTAAATATACCTGAGAGAAAACTTTAATATCACGAAAGAATACTTTGCTCCAATGTGCTTATATCTAGTGCTTAAGGACTTAATCTTATTGATAATATACAAATAAATAATTTTGATTATTAACAGATATAAACAGGGATATTTCTATTCGCTCCGAGAACACTAAAATCACAACTATACAATGTATATATATATATATATATATATATATATATATATATATATATATATATATATATATATATATATATATATATATATATATATATATATATATATATATATATATATATATATATATATACATATATATACATATATATACATACATATACATACATATACATACATATATATATACAAATATATATACACATATATATACACATATATATATACATACATATATATACATACATATATATACATACATATATATATACATATATATATACATATATATATACATATATATATATACATATGTATATACATATGTATATACATATGTATATACATATGTATATACATATGTATATATATATGTATATATATATGTATATATATGTATAAATATATGTATATATATATATATATATATATATATATATATATATATATATATATATATATATATATATATATATATATATATATGTATATATATGTATATATATGTATATATGTATATATGTATATATATATATATATATATATATATATATATATATATATATATATATATATATATATATATATATATATATATATATATATATATATATATATATATATATATATATATATATATATATATATATAATTTTACTGGATTACTGAAAGCAAAGTTAAATTTGTTGAAAGGGTACCTCGATAATTTGTGGGACAGCAGACTAAGCATCAGTACAAAGAAGATGGTAAAATCTAAAATAGTTTCAGGACATCTACTTGAAAATATACAACTATCATTATCATTGTTCCTCATCTTATCATCACTACTGCTAGTTCTTCTTCTTCTTCTTCTTCTTCTTCTTCTTCTTCTTCTTCTTCTTCTTC
>OZ012689.1:37174358-37229358 GCA_963942565.1 Maea johnstoni
AGCTGAAGCTCGCGACTCTATCCCTCTCAAGGCTGCGGGGCTCAGCCTGACGAGCAACCCTCCTTAAAAATACATTTTCCAAATACACAGATAATGGCTTCGTTAATAGCGACCCATTCATTTCTGCGCCTAGCCGAGCTATTAATTTAAGCTAACAAACGGAAGATTCCCCTCGAATCTCCCCTATAAGTGGCTAGACTTGCCGTGCGTTCCTGCCCCCTAATTTACTCTGCCTTCTTCGATGCTACAAATTGCCAGCCGCCTGGGGACGGACTTTCCATTCCAGTTTGCGGAATTCTTGAAGAAAATCAAATTGTTTTCGTTTCGTGGCGCGGCTAATAACTTCTTCACTGACCCTATCTCTGAGGGTCCCATCCCTGGCTAGTCCTTCCTGCGTCTGATTAAATCCACGGCCGATCCTCGGGAACTTCTCAAGGAACTGTTGTAGCTACATAAAGGGTTTGAATCCACAAATGATCGTGTAGTTCTAAGATAATTTTGAAAACAGTTTACAAATAAAGTGCGATTTCCCAAAAATATTTGAAAGAGATTTCTTATGGCCTAAGGTGAATTTTTTCCCCTAAATCTATTTGTCAAAAGATGATGTTGACAAAATGTTATCGCAATTTTATCTATGCACTTTGGGGGTGCTACTGACACGAATTTTGCGAACACCTAGGGAGGAAAAAACGTTTGACAACAACTGTACATTTTAGAGAATAGCTGTACACCCTCAAATTTGATCTAAAATAGGTTTTAGGTATAATTGCAAAATATTTGTTAGAGTGCATCAACATTCATAAAAGCCTGCAATACATATTGTGGTGTTTTTCGTAAGTTCACAAACCATTTTTTGTCATTTTCTGATATACCAATTTATACCCACTGTTAATGTTACATTTTCTATATTTTTACCTTTAAAACCCTTTTTCAATTACTACGGGTAGGGTAAGGGAAAATAATTTATTTGACTAGCATTCGTTGACGACCACGATGTATCCTGGCTTAATATACGATATTTTTATTCGAGGCATGCAGTTGAAATAGACAAGTTTTAAGGGAGATACCTCAGAATGTATTGGGGGAAATAATTGATTGGAGGCAGGTAATGGAAATAGACAAGTTTGAGGAAAATTGCTCAGAATTTATTGAGGAATATATATATATGTTTTTCCGAATGAAAAGAGGGTATCTAAGTATGCGAGACCCTGTGGTCAATTATATGATAGCGCTATTTGATCTAACGCGCCTTGACAGTAAATATCGCCAATAACCTTTCTTATCTCTCGCTCAGTTCGTCTGATCGGCCAGCAATCACCTCATAGCCTCTAGTACAGCTCTTTCGCTCTCAATCCTAGTCTGTACGCTTGCCAGCGACTTTATCTGAACGAGAGCGATAAAATATATATTTTGTCAGCATAGTGACTGACTGTGATCGCACAATCAACACTAACCGTGAGGCGATATTTCACCCGCCGTTCTCTCTCTCTTGCCGGCGGCGGCGGCCTCTCGCTGTGTGATACATGCTACAACTATTACTACATGTACTACAACTACTACTCGACTACTTCAAGGCGGGAAAGAGCCAACAATTTTCCCTGCCTGTTCACACATCCGCTAGAAAATTAGCCTGTTAAACCCTCCGTCTGACCCCAGCCCCATTTGAACAAGAGGCATGGATGTGCCCGCTAGTCCCGCTCCTTTGTCGCCATTAATCTACTGCTTTTGGCGGGCTTGCCTCGGAAAATAAGTCATAAATTTCCCGTCATCGGGACAACGGACTCCTATGTACCCTACCACTTCAAAATTTCTGCCTTGTGCGGCCACCACCGACTTCGGCTGGTGTTGTTAGCGCAGAAATGCGCTGATTTTCGGGCTCTAATGAATATTTTATTGTAGAGATTGTCGAAGCAGTATGGTATCCTGTTTAACAATTCATCACAATATGTTCACTGTAAAGAATTCGTTAGCTTCAACCCTGGAGACACAGCCAGCGAGATATCCCCACTTTCAAAATGGCGTCCGCGCTCGACAAAGCCGATGAAAGGTATGTGTGTCGATTTCTTGGTGATATTCGCTCTGTTTGTGGGTATATGGGTCACACAAGGCCATACAGACGGCTGAAATGGACATTAAACCCGGCAATGGCCACATTTTCGCTCTTCATGTGCAAATTATTCAGCGGCTTCGGAAGAGATTCTCTAAATTGCTTGTGATACGCTTCGCGACTTCCGCCTCTTGTCTCTCAAACAACACAATAAGACCACAATTCTCCGCAGCAGAAATCTATTGATGATTGAATCCTACAGTTTAAACGTAACCTTTGATATTTTATTATCCAAATTCAATTCATTTGTCACACAAAATGATATTACCATCAGTGAAATCCAACACTTTTGGCCTGACCTAGTTTGACGGCGAAGATTACAGGGAGGGTCGGTAGGCAGGTACGGTAAGTCAGATAATCTATACGATGTTAAACAAGCAATTTTCTCCATGATGAAATGATGGATGTCCAGGCATGGCTGATACAGAGGGAGATTATTTACTCAAGCCTTAAGCCAACTGGGTGGGGGAAGGGGGGTTCCTTATCTCCTGTATGGTTTAGCCAGCTTGCCCCCTCGTGGTCTACCGTCTGACAAAACCACATAACCCCATCCCGTCGACCCTTGTCATCTACATTATAGAATATTCGACATTCCATTGTTAGCTTGACACAATTAGTGGCCAAACAGTTTGACTTTGAGTATGTGCATAATATCAGTAATAACGCACCCCTTTTATCCGGTACCTGCTTAATTATTGTTCAATATTTGTCAGAATTTACTACATACTTATCAACAACAATTGTAAACTAACGTGGCAAAGTATTTTTCATGTTTTAATCATACGTATACTGTGCGATACGTACACATTTTGCCCCATAATTGTACTAGGACGTAGACAGATATAGATGAGCTACACCCATGGCAAGAAAACACTTCCTTTAAGTTTTGAGAAAGTTCATGATATATATATATATATATATATATATATATATATATATATATATATGATTATATATATATATATATATATATATTAATATATATATATATATATATATATATATATATATATATATATATATATATATATATATATATATATGAAAGTTGTGAGTATAATTGCTGAACATCCTCCCTTGTCAAATGGGTGCACAAGGAGTCGCTGTCCTCTTATCACCTACCCCTTTTTGAGGAGGGACATATATTCAGGCACGTCGCGGTGATCATGTGATTTTGATGTAGATGGCATAACGTCATTGTTACTACATGTTTATGTCTGTCAAGTGGCTGGCAACTGTCTCACAGTAAATATGTCCAGCACTTACCCGCAACAAGACGTGGCGATGGGGTCACAAGGGTATAACTTTCCCACTGTGTACGAACACAACACCCATATATAGTAATCCTATACCCCATGTGTAGTGGTGTCTGCTTAGTGCAATCACCTTTATGCTGCCAAACACATGAAAAGCAAAGAATTTGAGGCTGCCATGCATATCTAGACACTGTCGTCAATAGTTCTTCCTGTCAGAGAGCAAGTGAATAAGGCTTTGGTTAGTTCTTATAAATCTCGCCAGGTTGAGCCACAAGCCTTCAGTCTGGGTACGAACACGTGCCACCTATAGGTGGGATACTAGACCTTGTGGGCAGACCATCTGGCGCCATCTACAGGTTGAAAATCAAGCTAGACCGTGCGGGTAAGCTACCGCGGGGGGGGGGGGGGGGGTTAGTAGCTATTATCACTGTATCTTGCTCTATCATTCATGTAGGTAGGTGCTACACCTGGTATGGTATCCACTATACAGTTTTTAACAAAAAGATATATGCGAATATTAAACCTCCATTACTTTTAAGAAGACCCATAAGCCATATATTTGAAAACCCTTGTGAGTCACTACAGTGTGGTAAATCATCGGGTATGGTGAAGAAAAGATATATATATTGGCACTTTTTTATTTATGATAATCCTCATAGGTTTCAATTAGAAATGTTAACTGGTGTCTGTACACGGGTAAAACCTATCCTAAATAACTGGAAATCCTTCTAGTTCAGCTACGTTCATGTTTTGTTCGTTTTTCTAACAGGTAGGTGTGAATACAAAACATTGCCATGAGAACTATGTATCCAGGAATCTAACACGTTCTGCACAGCTTTTCACCGTATCAGTTTACGGAAGAGGTTCGAGTTTCACCGAGCCCGACTAGTTCTGTTCTCACTTCAGTGTTTGATCCTTGTCTCACCTCGCGTGAACTTAGGGTGTAAAACCCTGGCGATTTATTAGCCAGTCGAGGAGCCCCTAATATTTATAGCGTTTATAGCCCCCTCTTTTCCGTTTTATCTCCGCTGTTATTTATTAGTGGCAGATTGTAGAACTACCCTGTCTGGCCCTGGAGTCAAGTAGTCTCAGTCTTCCTAGCTCTCCTACGGTGTGTCTGGTCGACCGGCTCAACACGGAAAGCTTATTCAACTAGATGTATGTTTGGGACAGTTCCTATATAGAAAACCTTTTTATGGTTATATTTTAGACGGGAACTGTGCACATGATATTCACAGAAGTAGCAAGATGGCATACACCTGTACTGGGAAAATTAAACTTAAATTGAAGTGTACGTCAGGATCTTGGACTGCAGCAAGCCATACCAGGATACAGGTACGCGAAATATTTCTGCAAAACGTTTTCATACAAAGAGTAAGTTAGTGTGAATCCAGCTTACTGATACGTTATAAAGGGACTTGGTGCAGGACTGCCAAAAAGGATGTTGCTACGCAAAGCACTTTTGCGAACTTCTTATTGGACATTCATCCTAAGCTTGATGATTTCAACAGTCTGTATAAAAACGCGCTTTTGTGAGTTTTTAAGTAATTAGCTCATGTAGACTGCGTTTGAGTTAAAGCTATGGTAAGGACAAGGACTAGAGGACATTTTACTCGCTTAGTACCGAACCTCTAGGAAAGTGTAAGAAAAGGGTCTGCATGTGACGGAGATATGGGGGCAGAGAGAGAGAGAGAGAACAGTTTTGTGGAGGAGAGGGGGATTGTGGATATGTTCAGTTATTAGAAGGATCAACTAAGGGAGATGTATTATCCGACTAAACATAAGCGACCGCTTTCGTGACCATATCTTCGCTCTTCGTGACTATGCTTTTGGCGGGAACCAGACAAGTTGGGCAGGCGATCAGCGAGTAATAAGGCCGGGTTAATAAGTTCCCTACAAATGACAGACATGCTTAGTTTTGAGGAGAGAATATTAGGAAATTCCAGTCCCATTTGTGTCACCAGCCCACGAGAGATGGGGCCGTCTAATCTAACTGTCATCCCAACAAGACATCCTAGATCCCCTAGTCAGCAAAGTGACGCACAGCATGGAAACCATTTCCATAACGCACCCGAGGCGCACTTTCGCTACCATACATGTGTTTCCTGTTTAGTTCCATTCTCTCCAAGGTGTTGGAAATGAGCTGGAACAGCGATGTGACATAAATGGATACTCGCCACTAACAGTACGCTTACAGAAAAGAGAGCCTGGTACTCAAATTCTTCCAGCTCATTAAGTTCGCCGCATAATGCGCCTAATAAGCAATTTCTACCTGACTGCTACGTGGATGGATTAAACCAGTATCTTTTGGGACAATACGTTTCGATTTCTCACGCTTCAGAAGATGAGATACCTCCCCCCTCCCCTCCCTTCAATACAACCCACCCCCTGCCATGTTACTATGGGGTAAATGAGAGGTATACTTCCTCACCCTCACTTGGGGCCATCCAATATTGTCCCTCACAACAATCATTAGAGCAAGTCGAATTCACGTCACTTTCAAATCTAGCTCATAGTGGCTACATTGCGGCTAGCTAATTTTTAATAATGGAGGCAACCTGAGTACCCGGGGAAAACCAAGAATAACACCATGTCACTACTCACTGGGAACTTTCCCCCACTGTTAGAGCAGAGACAGATGTAATACAGTATATGGAATATGCTAGCCTAGCTTACGAGAGCTGGCTTATTCTTTACCAACTAGTCACTATTTTGTTACTATTCAAGTCGTTACAGTACTTTTCAGATTTGCCAGATGGCAGCACTGCTGAATTCTGTTATGGCTGAATACCTATAACAGACATGGGGTGTGGAAATTAAGAACTAAACTGGAAGTGAAGTTATAAAGATAGCAAGCATTATGAGAGAGCAAGCAATATACAGAAATAAAAATATATTCAGCCTGGTATCGAGGCTAGGAATATGCCTGCGTGGCGCCACCTTGCGAGAGTATGACCCAACCATGTGTAGAACCCCCCACCCCACCCCACAACCTTTATAGCCTAGCTACTGGTACTTATGGTGTTGTTTCTCCCGATGAATGATTATCTTCTAATCTTCATAAGGGTATGGGGTCTACTATATCCAACCGCAGCGCCATCCATCCGTGAAAGTTTGCACTACCTAATCTTGGCTTGCTGAACTGATAGATATACTACGCTATTGTCTAGGCTCTATATCATACCGCTGGTACCATTCTCTTCAGCTTCCTATCTGCAATCCAATATATCAGACAGGTTTTAATAAATCGCTGTGTAAATAAACAACTTCAAAGGGCAGCTAAGTGCGCCTAACAAAGGTGTGGTTGCTAACAGGGTGCCATACAAAGATATTTACTCCATTTCACTGCCAGGGTGATTTACTGGTTATGATATTTATGATATTGATATGTCCGCGGTTGAAGTATTATACAGAAGGAGTTTTTGCTCATTGAAAGTAGCGGGTCAGAGTTGGGGACAGTATGAGACAGGGTAAGGTGTGCCCTGACATAAGAATGTTGATGGGGATATTGGAGGTAAATAGAAATGAAGTTTGGGTGGGTTAGGACAGCACATTGGTATATTAGTATCATGTTTGTCCGCCAGAGGGCTTGTGTTATTTCGGGTCACCTTAGTTCATCTTGGTGGCAGAATTTAAGATAACGTCCCATAACATAATATCATGAAGGTTGAGGTGATGAGATAGCTGGCTCTTTATTTTGAGTGAACACTTTATGAGATGGTTGATATGGAGATTTGTAGAGTTCAACAACAAATGTCGACTCGTGCAAGAACCTGAATGTTAGTAAATGCTCGAAATCACAATAAGCCAATGACCATATGATAATGGTCCTGATGTTTGATAACAACCCTACCAAAACAATTATATCAATCTTAAGTTTTATTCACTCAAAGCTGACTTAGTGATGTCGAGGAGCTCATTCTGGTAACGTGGCGTCCAAGGCTCTATCACCATACCTTTTCAGAAGAATGCATATGTGTAGCATTTCCTTTAAGTTATTTTTATTGTGAGTCCTCTGGCTTGTTTGCTAAACAGGCAATCGCCCGTAGGGTAAAAGGTTGCAGATTCTTTTGTGTATTTGAAATTTTACTTGGATACTTTTCCTTAGAACTTTTCTGTTGTATACTTAGTAAATGTTTCAATAATTAAGCCGGGATGTTACTAATACTATATTACTCTTTACTTTTCATTCCAGTTGGGAACGTTTACTCTTTTTGTGTTACAAGGGGTTTAGTTGTTTAGTTTGTTGGTTTTCTAAATATTGCTTCATACAACATACCACTGTAAGTTGTAGTGTACTGTTGTTGTATATAAAAATCATAGGTTTTATATTTTGGCCCATAACGGAGGTAAGAAATCTTGAACCATGTGTACCATTAGGGTTTAAGTGTGCCGAATGGAGATGGATATTTCTCCACTACGTTTACCCTGTAGATCCGGATTTGAGAACTTCGATCACCAAATTCGTGTCTGCGGAGTACTGTGTGGTGGCTGAACAAACAACGAGACGACATTGCGCCTGCGCAGCTCACTCAACGACGAGGCCTGATTGAAACAAATGGTGGTATTGAGTTGGTAGTTTTCTTCTAGATAGGGTTTAATGGAAATGAAAGTCGTATAGAACGTTTGTCGAGACTGGCACGAACGAGTGATGTGTCAAAATTAAACATACTTGGGAACAAATCGTCGGTTAACGACCTGGTTGGATTGCTTTGGAAATACCTATATTACGCCGTGTCAGGAGATGAAATTGCAAAATTGGTTTATTTGTCCTTTAGGAAAGTTGGGTGTAGCGGCCCTCGAGGAACATCCATCATAGATGCCAAGAGCCGTGAAAGAAATGCTTATCAAATTAACTCCCTAAGTAATGTGGGATTTGAAGTTAAGCAAGATTAAATAACATCGCCTCCATTACCTTGATTCATTGCTCTCCAAGCGAACTATTAATTTTGCATCATTTCTTAGCGTCAATCGAAGAATATGATATCTCTTTGTAATCATGCACAGGTTAAGGGAGAAAAACATGTGCGAGAAAAGGAAAGTCCCCCTTCCTTTGAGTGCGGAATGTAATTTCTTCTTAGTTGATTTATTGCGCGGGTGTTATTCCTGATAAGCGATGGCCACCATAACGTCCACTAGCGCCACCATGCAGACGATGTGAGAACTACATGTCCAGCTCACCTCCGACCTCTGCCGCTAGAGGGTGCCACCGAGTGGACAGCTGACTTTTCCTCTTATAAATGCCGCTATTTGACCAGGCTGGCGGTGAGCCCCAATAACGACCAACTAAACAGACGAGGTGGTTGCAACAAGATAAATTGAACGTTGAGGAAACTAACCTTTTCACTTATGCTGTGCCTTTATATCCGAAAACTATATAAAGTCACTTGCGAAGAAAAATCATTCTCAAAAATGACCAGCTAATCAAACTTATTTCATTTTCATTCATCTTAATAGCAAAACTGGGTCAGTTAAATTTAGAAAGCAATTACACAGTTGGGCATGACCCGTAGCGACATGTACACTCTTATGCAAATTAGCTGGATAATTTATGTGCGCATAATTTTAAGGACAAGGTTGAATGGGGACATTGGCCATAATCAGGTAATTGTAAGAGGTCAGCGCTCCAGGCCCGTCCTGCATTATTCAGGAACATGGACATCTGCACCCGGACGAGGCAGAACAATTCACAGTTGTCTTGTTCAACACGAAACTCGAGTTGTAAAGAATTGAAATACACTCATTAGGTGTTTCCCTGTAGTACATGTGCATATTTTAACGTTTTAGTGCGAATGCTTTAATTTAGCCAGTAATTACTACATGTAGAGTGCAGCCATGGCACTTGTCTTATGTTAGGTGCTAGAGTTAGGATGTGTTGATATATGTTGCGTAATAAGGGACTATGAAGAAATGGGTTCGGAATAAGAAAGTTGTATCAAATTGTTTACTTGGCATGATGTATATTAAATAGTGAGGTGCTATTGGCTTACCGGCGACTTAAGTCGTTCAAATAAGAACAAATCGTTTCAAAATTGCGCAGGGAAAACTAGTTGTATTCCATTACTGTTATTGGTATATTGTTACGTCTGTCTAATTGTCAAATTTATACAAAACTCTAATTTATTTACTGACTTGGGCATGGATGAATTAGATTAACAAAGTATACCTGTTTCGACCTACCATGGTGTTAGAAGGAATGATAAAATGATCTCATGAGAACTTAGGAGCATTTGCTTCCTTATTTAACACTAAAATACCCCTTAAATAATTGCTTAACTAAAGCTAAAGAGATGTAGTGGAGTGTTTGATAAAAATCCATATCAGCCATCGCGATTACTAGTATTTGAAAGAATTCGTTTCCTCATATTGCACAGGATAGCTATCCCAATATCCTCTATGATATAACTATGATGCTATCCCAGTAACCCTAGGATGATATATACTATGCTATCCCAATCATACCCTAACTTTAGAATTGGACTGAGACGCTATCCCAATACCCCATAGGATAATAATATGATGCTATCCCAATGTCCCTAGGATAGGACTATGATGCTATCCCAATACCTCTTGGATAGGACAATAGTACTATCCGAATATCAACTAGCGTAGGAATAGAATGCTATCCCTATATCTACTAAAATAGGACTATAATGCAATCGCAATATCCACTAGAATATGACCTATGATGCCATCTGTAGGATAGGACTAGGATGTTACCCCAATGTATTTCAGGATATGACTATGATGCTATCCCACCATCCACTAGGATAGGACTAGGATGCTATCGCAATATCCACTAGGATAGGACTAGGATGCTAACCCAATATATTCGAGGATAGGACTATGATGCTATCCCAATATCCACTAGGACTAGTATGCCATACACCAATATATGGATAGGATTATGGTGCCATCTTAATGTCCATTAGGATAGGACTATGATACTCTCCCAATACTAGTATTCACTAGAATAATACTGTGATGCAATTCCAATACCCCCTAGGATGGGGCCATGATGATATGCCAATCACAGGACTATGATACTCCCCAAATAGAAGTATCCACTAGAATAATACTGTGATGCAATTCCAATACCCCCTAGGATGGGGCCATGATGATATGCCAATCACAGGTGCGTAAGATGAGATATAGTGTCATACATGGCCAGGCTCACCACGCATCGCAATGATGGTGATGATGATACTGTGGGGTTCTTATATAACCCCACAAACCCTATAGATCACTGTCTCTCTCTTCCCCTGCTATTATTACATCAGCAGAGCCTCTCGCTGGGTATGATGTCACCATGCTGTGATGTTAACGTGCATGACAGATTGCCAGGTTCTAACAAGAGCCAACTTCACTCGACTCGCTCGTAGCGGCAGGTCTTCTTCACAACATGAGATAGATGTATTGTGGGGGAGGAGGTGAAACAGTTTAACTTCTATAGCAGATAATAGCATAATCTAATAACGTGATAAATGCTTTACGTCAATCCTGAATTACAAGCGCAGTGTCTACCTGCTTGTGCGGGTAAACGCAAATTTCAATACAGATTGGTCATACAGTCACGTAATTTTCGGGTATTAACCGATATCCACTCAAACTCGTTCATTTCAAACAGTAGAACATTGTCACTATTACCTATACGAGCAAGTCGATGATATACATAGGCTAATGGTTCTAGGGATGTGTTGGAAGGGGCAAAACGAATGCTCGATGGATATCTTACCTAGCACCTTCAATAAATGTTTGGAAGTTCTGATTGATAGGTGTCCCAATTATTAGATGTTTAATGTACTATTCGAAAGTCCGGATAAAAGGAGCTGAACGTCCAAATGTTACTACATATTCTGCGATTAGTAAATCAGGAAGGGAAGTCAATTTACATATTCATTCCGAAATTTGAAAGGTTCTATTCTCAAATTGAACACACTTAAATAATGTTTCATCTTGGTTTATCATAATACAAAACGGAGTATTCTATATTTTAAGTAGAGCCATTTTTCGTTAAGAACATACCGGTAATGCCATGAGTTTGTCTATGAAAGAACGTGTTTTTGATTGAATAAAATACATGTATTTATAGCATTTCTATTGCAAGCAGACGTTTACGCAAGTTATCTGTCTACCTGAATGCCACTATCTTGAGGTCAGACGGTAATGGTAGTTTTATTTATGTAGGTGTAGCAATAATCGTTTAGATGTAAATAAAATCCTGCTTTATAGCCCCTGACCCCATAAATTGGTCGGCCATCTTGGATAGCAACCGCCCGCGGCAAGGGAACCGATGCTGACATCTAGCGGAGAAACGCTGAACTAAAATGCTCAATCTTTCTTCAGGCGAGGATGAAGCCAAGTGCAATATTGCGTTTTCTGGAGCTGGCGTGACTCGGCTATTACCTCAGCAATCTGAGAGGGTGCACCGATACAGAAGAATTGATATTACTTTTAATTCGTGGCTGGGTATTCGCCGCTCTTGGCAATTTCGTTGGTTTCCTGAGCGGGGCGACCCGGCTCGGCCGGCGCTGGCGCAGATGTCATGTTCATCGCAGCAAATCCGCTCCTCAATCTCCGGATAAAATATACGCCATCTATCTCTGTCAGGCTGGCTTTCCTCTCACAAAGAGAAAAATAACCATTCATCCAAATAAAATAAGAAGCCCAAATAGTTGTCAGGGAATTTCTGAAAATTCCTCATTAGGCGGACTCTTTTGGCATTTACTCACCAAAGCTAGCGGGAACGGACAAGCCACTTCAATTACAGTGCTACAAGCGCGTGTTTAATTGAAATTTGCGCTCGAATCTATCATATTTATCGGTGAGATTTGACCCTTTCCTCGCCACGCCGCCGCTCGAAGGAGGCAAAGGTTCTGTGAGAAGCCAAGGGCGACATGTAGATAGAGCTACACCCCCAGCTAGGCCTGGCAGAGATAGATGTGTACTGGAATCTCCTTTGAGCAGCTCCATCAGACGCCTAGGGATTGAGTATTCAGATGTGGTGATGCGTGAATGCATCCACCCGGCAATTTGGTTAGTTTAGAGTGGGGGAAAGATCTTCATTTCAAATACATCCACTCACCACATACTAATGGTGCGTCAACGTGCTGATTCTGATGCTTATCCCAAGGCGGGATTATATGCTGATAACATCTTCCAGTTGAAATATCTTTGTGGAGATCTTAACACCAGGGTCTTGTCCCAGCTTAAAAGCAACACTTCAACTCCAAAATTACGAAAACTGATATTTAAAGTACTGAGAAGAAGTTATCGAAAGTCAAGTATCTTCACGCAAATCGTTTTACCTGGAAATAGTCTAGTAAATATGTAGTCAAACAATATTTGAAAACCAAAGCTGTTTCCCTCAACGTCGGTATAATCAATTGTAAGGTATGAAATAGGCGTTGAACGAATGCTCTCAACATTACCACAGAAGCTGTTTGAATATATTCGTGCTCAACGAATGCATTTCCCAATTACAGCATAAGATTATATTTGATTTTCTCAGGTTATATCTAAATATTGAACTCTATGTAATATCAGTGAGTACTAAAATAATACTAGTATACATATCAGATACATTGAAATATAAGTACGTAATATGCAGCTTACACCAACGTGATATACTGCAAAGAGCTAGGTTGGAGGGTGGATTATACCATCGGACTCCATTGAAATATAAGTATTTTATATAGAGGTTATACGTGTATGATATATTATGATAGCCACGTGGAAGATGTAATATCTCTCTATATATCTCTTATGAAGCAAGAGAAAAGAAATGATTGTCGAAACAAATAATGCTTCAAGATGGACCCATGGGTCTCTCTACTGAGGTATGAGGGTTCAAATGATTGTAAACAAATCCTCAGATTTAGCAACTATAGTTTGCAAACAGATTGCGGTCTTATTTTCATCTGCTCGTTCGTACTAGTGGGGGCGCCACTCTTCCTAGTGTGCTGATCGTTTCGTTATAACCACCTGAAAATATCAGAGGGTTGGGGGCGCTCCTATTGATCTTCTTGTGTAAAGGGCATCGCTTAATTTATTCATGGATTGGTTAGTGCCGTTTCCCGGATCTCCCGAAAGGTGGCAGCGCAATAACAGGGAGATTCTTTACGAACTCATTCTTGCCAATGTGTAAGCCTGGGTAGGAACAATCGCAAATGACCCAGTAGAAACTCTTGCACTTCTGACCCTTGTTGGAGTGACAATCGCAATCCCCTATTAACTAACACACACACAGGGTCTGATCGACGAGTGACTTTCCCGATAACCTTCCGTTGACTGTTTTTCTTCAGAGAAAAAAGCCAGGTTCCGAGCCTGACGCTTTTAATGCGGTTTTTAATTCTGCCCGGGCGGGCTGGCTGGCGGGCGGGATGCGAGGAGAAGGATCTGTCAGAGGCGCTGATCTCTGACACTAACGAACGGTCAGACGCAGCCGCCGGCCCGTGATTGGCAAACACGGAAATTCAATAGAGGAATATTGTAGGAGTTTACGGTGTGATCTCCAGCAGGCTAGGCCGAGATGACAGCTCTGATGGAGTAGAGAAAAGGCGGCTCAGGCCCAAAGACCTTTTCTGTAATTTCAGCCGCACCATCTCTCTTTCGGCGACTAATGACAAGATGTCCACCCGGGTAGGGTTGCACCCACAATCTGGACCAGGGTGCTGTGTACCCCCAGGCAAGGTGACCCCTGGTAACACCATGTGCCCTTGGTATTCCTTTGTGCTAATGCCTGTGTTTGGGGTATGGTATCTTTCATAACATCTCACAGAATATAGATGACATGACAAAGGTCGTCTTGCCCTCTAAATCATACACATAAACACCAATGGCCAACTCACTCAAGAGTCTCCATCCATAAGTCAACAAAAGGTATCTTCATATATACTTTAATCATAGCTATCTAAGACTGTGCTACAATACTACTTTATGATTTAACAAGTTTGCATTTAATCACCGATGAGTCTACCTCCATTCTTTTCTATAATTGATCTTTAATTGATCTCCAACCGAGCTTCTAAGACAGCTTTTTGCTGTTTCCATGGTTATATCTAAAATGGTCGACCGCCAGTGGTGCCATCTGCTGAGTGTATCGGGAACTCTAACCATGATGTGACCATGGAAGAGCATAATCACATGGTGTTTTCACTCTTTTTTTGGATGAGACTGATGATGTAATATTATCATTATTTAGTTCATACGTTATACCAAATAATACTAGAGTATGGATAATTACTTTATTCTTACAACCTGTATTTATTATTTACATGTGTGCTTTTGTAATTCATATTACAGTCAATAAACATACATACTATAGATGTGCTTCTTTCTGTTCAACGAATACTTCGTTTTGAAAGCATGAAAAGTGACTAAATTGTGCCCATACGTCAGATTGGTTTAGATACTTTCACGCTGAGTATAAATAGCTTCCGCTGAAACCTGTACATTCTGTTGGGCGCTTCAGTATAGCTTTCAATTGAGTTGTTTGTATTACTTCATACTTCGAAAAATATTTCGATGTAGAATATCCAAAACTCTCTACAGATATTTGTGAGATGATGCTATGTACCTAAATTGATTACAAAGAATTCTTGGATTCAGATGTCGTTTTATTGAGAAGTCAAGACTTGGGGTTCATTTAATTTCGGTGAACATGCAGTTCCAGATAGTACCAAGACATATATTGGTTCACGACTTTTAACTTCCTAGAAATGTTCCTTCAACACATAATATGACTTATACTAGATTTCAAGTAGGAACGAATGCAAATATAATCGTAAAGAATCAAAAGAATCAAAAGAAATCTTCTACAAAAATCCAAGCCTTCTACGCTGTTTGGCAAACGATTCGTCGATACGGATATCTATCATTCATAATATATGAGGTTTCGTGAACATAGGGTCGTAGCGGTTGACTTCTTTGGGGAAACTTTAATTAGCAGTCGGAAACGATTTCGAGAATTGTCCAACGATAACGCACATAGATTCCTTGCACGATCCAACATCTTGACATCCCAGCCTTATTGTAAAGTCCTACTATTTACCTAATGAAATCAACATCATCATGCATTCCAGCAATTATTTATGTTGCGGTAATCAGCATTCGCCTAGTAACATGAATAAATGACCGCGTACACAGTATGTAGCGGCTGAATAACCAAATCAATGTGATTTGTCAGAAACTGGTGAAATGGAGCTGAAACATACACATATTTCACGTTGCTATAGAATACTTGTCACGTGACAATGGGGAGGGTGAAATGGATATGGCCATTGGAATGTGTGGCACGAGGGTTCCTCTGGTGTTATTATTATGTCATCTCGCGCGGGCCCATTCATAAGAGTGATCAGAGGTTACATCAAGTTCCTCGGCTTGTGAATGTCCAACATGGAAGCTGGACGCAAATGTTCATGCAGAGCTGCAAGCGCCCTCAAAAGTGAAACGGCAGCAGATGTAACTAATTGAACCTCAGAATAGCAAGTTCATAACACTAGGAAAATTGGATTGCGAAACTGGCGATGCCACAAAGTTAACGACATGTAAAGGCGTATTGATAAAGTTATTGTTGTTTATTTATTTGAAAAGGCATTAGATTAAAAGATCAAATACAATTTTTCAGCTATTTTGGCGCTCCTTATTGGGTTCTAACGACATTCGGGTGATGGCGAGTCGTCTGGCAGTAGTTAGACAACAGGCGCCATATTTGATTTGGTTATTTACCAAAGGTGACGAAGGTAGGTCATAATCAGTTTCGGGCCGTATGTAAATGTGTGGGGTCATTGATAAAAGTGGCTTAGTGGTACATGTACCTAACAAAGATCTACTACGGTTGTCAGTCACGTAAATGATAAGAATGACTCGGAATACTAGGAACGATCCCAAATAGAGTTACGGGATTTCATCAATATGGTTCTCTTTTCACTCCGTCTCACACAACAGAAGGAATAGCTTGATTGATAGCCCAGTCGCCTTGGCCCAGTCGACTCCCGATCCTAGGGTCGCCGGTTCGATTCGATCTCTCGATCGTGCAATTTTTTTTCCACCCGCCCAGTGCTTCGTGTGGTACTTAGAAATATTTCATACTCAAAATAACGGTGGCTTTATTTCTATTATTTGTTTTACTTAACTTTGCTAAAAATGAATTGTTGGTCAAAACCGTTGATCCCAGAAAAGACGTCTGCCTGAATTGCCGTTCGCTATAAGGGCCGATGACTTTATGTTGGGCTTAGACTAAAAACAATCTTTTATCTTTGATTTATTATAATAAACATTTCCACAGTTGTGAAGTTAGGAATTTCTTCGAGAAAATTAATAGTTTAATGGATGCAAGTAATGCCTAGCCTTCATATAAAAATTGAGATCTGTGAAGTTTAATGGGTGTAAGTATTAATTTATATCTGTTGATGAAGGACACTTGCTGCACATGACTTTACCTTAGATCACCAAACACAAGTGGATTCGAAACCAGCCGGTCAACATGAACATGCAAGCCTCAACTAATGTCAACTAATAGCCGCTAATAGGCCAGAAATTGGTGCTTTGGGCACCCCCAGCTGGTGGTGGAGATAAGGTGTCTCAGTAATGTAATCGATGCGAGAGCCCTGATTGGTCCTTGTTCCCATGTGAGCCCGCGCTGATGGCTTATGTGGTACTCCTGACATGAGTCCAGCACTTAACTATAAGGCATTACTTTATGCAACTCCCACCCATCTACCTTCTATCTGCCCTTTCACACGTCCCCACATGATCATCAGTGCCCTATCCATGCACCTTCCACCTGTACTTTGGGCTTGGATCCGTGCGCCCGCCACTCACTTTTTGGGCGCACGGATCCTTACTACACTGCCACTTTCTATTCCTCCTGCGGCCTTTAGCGCCTTGCCGCAACACTTGCCTTCCCCCTTCTCTGTAATTATACTGTCCTCCCAGTACCTCTTTCAACGGGGCCCTATCTGGGTAATTCAACACAGCGGGGAGAGGTGCTTGGCGAAGATTTATGTCCTGCGTAATGGCCTAGTTGAATTTAGTAGCATAACGCGATCAACGCAAACGAAAACACGCTGGGCGATAATTGGGTTGGCGTAAAACAAGTATCATTTTATTTCAATTTGTTCGAACTCCCCATGTAAGGTCGTTGGTCTTCATATTTAGCTTAATGTCGCATGATAAAGAGAAGATTGTTATTCATTGCGAAGAAGCAGCAGGACGCCCCTGATGGTGTATGAAGAAAAATCTAGCAAAGTATCTACAAAACCTCATTGAATAGGAAAAGAAAATATTGTTTGCATAAAAAACATTTCTTTCTTTCTCAAATTTCAATTTGATTTAAAGTGGCTGAAAGGCAATGCTGCTACTCAAAACTTCGATACAAACATGTCAACATTTTCTTGTAGGTTGGAATAACGTGATTGACAAATGCCAATTGTTATCTCGGCAGAATAATATCTCTTTTGTGATTGTGCTATATTGGTTTTGTGGTTGACGATATAAAGGTGGAATAGGTATAATTCAGACATGAAATAGTTATATGGATTGAACCTAGTTGCGCTTTAGTTGCCAAATTGGTTTTCTTCGGAATCTAGAATTCAAAATCAATAGCTGGGGTAAGGTATGATTCAATCCAAGATAATTATCTTGTTGGTTATCTTATCGTATCCTACCTTACATAGCAAATAACGATGTAGGTATGGCTGAATTGGCATGATTGGCACATACCACTGCTTTCTCTTTGGAACCCAGAGTTGCTCTTTAAAGATATAAACGAATGCACTTTATGTCATATGTTCCTCTTATCTTATTTGAGAAGCAAGTTAGGTTGAAGATGTGGTGGGTATGATTGGCACATACTAGTGGTTTCTTGTTGGAATCCAGAGTTGCCCTTAAATGATATATCCGAATGACAATAGTTAGGATTGAATTGGTATGATTGGCAATTATTAGTCTTTTCTGTTAGAACCCAGAGGTGCTCTTTAATGATACATCCGAATAACAATACTAGTAGTTATCTTTTACCCTGCATCAGGTTAGGTCGGAATAGTTATGATTGGTAGGTATTAGCGTTTCGAGTTTTGAAACCAGAGTTGCTCTTTAATGATATATCCGAATGACAATAGCTATCCTATCCCATGCAGCAGGTTAGGTTGGAATTGGTATGATTGGCACATGTTCGATGGCGTTACCCTGGTGGGATAGAGGCAGAATCATTTGGAGAAGTGCTGTGTGCCTTTGATAATCGATGCCGGAAATACTCCCCTTGGCCGCATTAAAATGTCAGCCCCTCCCCCGACGACAATCACGTGGCAATAGTAGTAATGGCCCTCGACGTCAGGGAGGCAACAATGCCCCCGTCATGGGAGGGAGGGGGCTGATCTGATGCTTCATCCATGCTGGAGCATTCATTTCCAAACTTAACCCCACCCACACAGAGTTAAATGGGATTTATGATAACAATTAAGATAATTAGATATTGTGTTATCATCAGTTTTGCTAATTCATTTAAGATTTTTTCAAAAATGATTATTTGTTGTATTGTATATTTATTGACTGTAAAAGTACATTTTACAAAATTATACGTATACAAAATAATATAATAAAGTAAATATAAACTAAATAATAATCAAAGAAGGAAGGTATAATGAATAGACGTAAGCAATCCTGCTTCGATCTTGAACAATAGTTGAGAAGTAATGTCATTCCCATTGGTGGTTTAAACCAAAGCTTTGATTTTGAAGGCAGAGTTTCACCTATGCAGGAGTATCATTTGGTCTCAGTGTACTCGATATACTGTTTTGCTTATTCCTCGCTGGAACGAGTGATTTTGAGAATGATACAGTCTTTATGGCATTATTTCACGGACAACATCTTATAAAGAACTACAACAATTACTTTGAAGGACATAATAGTCGGCATTATCTATTCGATTTTGAAAATGCAAAGATCGAGAAATCCTGAGCGTTTTATTGTTCTAAGGTGACTTCTGAAAGTACATCCAATTAAAGCTCAACGTTTTAGAGAGGCTCTTACAATGATCTTAGAAAGCGTATAGCGAAATCTCTTGATATATGGTGTGTGGGTCTTTAAGATTATTTTGAGCTCTTTCCATAGCGCTTAAGTGAGGATTATCTCTTAGGAGGATTAGGAGCTCACTAGCCACAACTCGGCCAGATCATGATTTCATGTATGAGGTGTGGGTAGGGAGGGATTTAACTAGCCCCCTCCCTCCCTCCCTCTCCCACCATCGCCATCAAGCCAGCGTCCCTATTGAATCGTTTAGTGACGGCCGGTAATGAGGTCCTAGTCACGAAAGGACTTGTCGTCATGGTAACCGTTGTATTCCCAGGTAACCGGTCGGGAATGTGTCAGATATTGCTTCATATACCTACCTTAACCGTCTATGCCCCAAGTGCCCGAAATCTTCCGGATTATTTTGGTAATATCTTGCTGGTACCTTAGTGACCGTAACATATTTAGGAAAGTAAAGTGAATGAAGGAGATTGAACGTAACTTCTAAAACCTACAAATAAGCTCCAAATATTCTGTAAGTAAATCATCAGTTCCTGAATTATATTTTCAAGTGTTATAGATCCAGACGACTTATGTGAAGGATATCCAGGCATGAATGGGTTAACCAACTTCCTATATGTGCTGTCATGGGCGTATCAATTTGGGACATGGAACTCCAATGGTCGCTCTAACTCTAATGCGTTCTGCCTTTACTTTAAATCATTGCCCGAGGGCCATAGGCATAGGGCAATAGAATAAGATCTGTGTTTTATGGCTGACCGTGGTATCACTGCCCATCTGTCATTTCCGTATGTAATGTATGCGTGTTTGTATGTGCATTTATATGTATCAGTCTTGAACGTGGTTAACTTAAAACATAACTCCACAGTATGAGTAAGTAATACTAGACGTCACGCTATCAACATGCAAGGCAAACGGGTACGTAAAATAACGACACGGCTAAGGAAAATATGATCAAAAAAATGATAGCAAAACAAAACAAAATTTCAAAAATGGTTGATAGAAAAATGCATTTTCTGCATTTACTGCGTTTTGAATACCCTTTCAAATTATCGTTCCATGAGCGTTAAACCATAGGAAGCTATACTTGAAAGATGCCTATTTCGTAAAGAAGTCATATTTTGTTTCATATTTTGTATAATATTGAACCTTATTGATTGTTATAAGATCTCTTTATGACGTGAGTTGAACGTATTCTTGGAATCATTTGCATAGTATCAAGAACAACTTTATTGTGTGGAATTTAGAGACGGTGTAATGCGATGAAGCTTATTGTGGTTAACACTGTAGCACGTACTAGTCACTATTACTCAATATATAGTGTATGCCCATTTCAAGATATCTCTTTAGATCGTTCGTTTGCAGCTGTTATGTAATACATTGCGCTTCAAAGGATTAGGGCTGATACTGTTGACATTCAATGAGATTTGTAGATACAATAATATTTGAAAATGGATTGAACTCTTGGTGGGAGTCAGTATAGCATATGTACGTGTGCCTGCAATCGGTGGGCATTCCAAACAACTACGACTATGAAATTCTGGGAAAATGCCCTAGCGAAGAAACCTTGAACATCATAATATTACCGGCTCGGCAGGAGTTTTGGAAATGAAATTAAATTAAAACATTATATGATTTTTTTCCTTTTCTGGTAACTCGAATACCACTATATTATTTGTATTTTGATTGATTATCTCGATGTATATGTATGATTTTGCGACTAGAACTCGCAGCACATAAACGTACTTCTACTGTTAGTTCCATAGTTTCTGCTTAACATCATAGTCTGTGTCATTCACATGAAAAAACGGCTAACAATGACGAAAAAGGCAACATTGAAATCAGTCCAATCCCCTTCCCGTGCCTTTAATTTGAGGGATGTAGTCAGATACAACTGGTCACGTGATTTTAGTGCGGGAAACTCGAAATAGATTACTTAATGTCGCCATCTATCGGGAAACTCACGCACCGCGAGGATTCATCTGATTTACAATTCATGAGATCCCCCTCTAGCGGCCAGGTTATTCGTTCAAAACGTTGAAGAATAAGACGCTCATTTAATTCACCCGTCTGTCGCTAGACGGCGCTGCACTAAACACCTGCAGAATTCATGAATTTCGTTAAAGGGAATTTTCGAGTGAAAAGCCAACACGTTTCTTTTGTTATGCTAAGCTTTCCAATGGTTCATCTTCAGACGGAGCCGAGTAGTCTATGCCCTAGTTTCACGCACAGTTGAGTTTCACACGTTTAAGGCATACTATTATACCCAAAATATACCAATACAGGTGTCATTAGCTGTATATTGTGAAACGATATGGTGGAAAATACATTAATTTAAGTCCAGACAAATATAGGTGAATGTGAATGTATATAATAAGACAACATGAGATCAGTAACGGTATCTTACGATATGACAGAGGCTACATACGTGTTGATATACGTCAAATAGAAGTGAAGAGTAATACTAGTATGTGTCAAACAGGCCTTTGTTATGGATATTTCGAAGAACTAAAGAATGGAAACTACATACGTTTAGAATACGACCGTGTGGTAACAAAAGCATACACTCATTAGTGGTATTTCACGCTATGGTAGAAAGTACATTAGTTTTTAAGATACGTCAAATATATGTATGGCTAAAACCACATGTGTTCACTTATATAATTTTACAATATGGCGGACAGTTTTGAAATAAGGCTAAAGCTGTGAATGCGACTTGGTGTTAAACACGAGATGCATTGTCCGCATTCGTACATGTCTCTATTTGGGCGTTGTTGGCACGGACTCGCAGCGCAGCATCGAAAACTTCACGAGCACTTGCATGACAATTATCGCACAAATAGAGCTTTTTTCCAGACACACAGGTGTTAGAATAGCATAAATAGCTGCAAGGCAGGAATGATTGACAGTTCTAGCTTTCGCCCTAAGCAGAAGGTGAGCAAGGCATAAACATTCGTTGGTTTTCAAAATGGATAGGTATGCATATATCTATGCCACGATTACTTAAACAAACAATACATTGAAGACTCACACCAAGTAATTGCAATAGAATCAGCATAGCTTATACTACACTTTGAAAGAGACCAAGGATTAGTGCTAAATATTCATCAAACTGGTTCATTTAAAAATCGTTGAAATATTTATGTGTGTGATCAAATTGTGCATATTTTCAGCGTATGGAAACATCCAGCTTTCGAACGAACGTGTCGTTAAATGGGTTTTATGTCATACCTATGTACTATTCAAACTCGTGCCATAATCTTCTGGAGAGTGCCGAATGGTGCACTTGTACACTAGTTAACAATGCAAAGGGGGTTTTCTATCCGTGTCTGCATGGCAATATCTCCAGGAGACACCAAGACCCTGTCGGAGGGTGTTGGAGTATGCGTATTGAAGTGTCAGTCTACGAGTGGGGGAAATGGATGGCCCGAATGTGGTCAATCAAACAGTCGAACGCGCTCGGAGTATGATCTATGAGAGTGGCTTTTAATGGCTTGTTCCGCGCCGCATATGATAATGGAGTGCCCACAAAATATGGTTATGTACATCAGAATTGTCATTTATTTCGTCGGGCTATCAATTATGCAGCGCCAACTACAAGAGAATGGGTTCCAGTTTAGAAGCTCCTTATTTTCTTTTAGCCGGTTGAAAAACCTACACCAGTGACGACTATTGGTTCTTGGCCGAGTCTTGGTGTTTCCCCGCGTGTTTTTATATCAAATGGAATGATTAATGTCCAGTCTCTCTGTCTGCCGAAAGCAAAACGTGCGCTGCTGCGCGCTAGGAGGATAGGAGAGGAAAGTGAATAAAGGCCTGAAAAACCTACTGTCACAAACAGACTAAGAGTGCTGCGACAAGGAACGTGTATGGGGACTAGTGAATGGGATGGCATGTAGGGGGCGTTGTTTTGTGCCTGCTTCGCGGAACAATAAAGGGGGGAAGTGGAAGCATTAATCATGTGCGGATTGGCTTGATTCATTTCCATGACTTTGGCGAAGCACCTAACTGTGTTCAGTGAAGTGCAGGGCTGGATTCACTATGAGCAATGATCTTTCCAGACAGTGCCTCGCATATGAATAACCCGCACAATATCCAATCTGAGATTGTGTGCATAAGACTCTCCAGCCCCAGTCCTGCTGGCTGCGATAACCTTACTACCAACTCCCAACTGCCAATCATAGCGGCTCACGAGGGGGCACCTGGGCATTGAGCCATTGCTTGAACCTGGATGTTATCGGCGAGATTCTGACAACTAATTTCCAGGCTAGGACTTGTGCAGGCCCCAGAGGGTCGCCCTGTGGGGTAGGTGGGGGTCTCGGGGTTCCACGGGGCACACCCCCTAACACCATGACCGCTATGCTGGTAAGTATCCCCCCATACCCCCAGACTCAATTATGGGGTGGAAGGTGAAAAACAGGCACTCCGTCATCGTGACAGATTATGGAAGGCATTATAGGAGAAAATTGGCCGTTCGATATTTTCTTGCTCTTTTCCGCACCGCTAATTCCCCTACCTGTCTCTATGGGAGAGAAAGGCAGGCTTTCTGGGAGGACCTCATTAAGTTATTGAGAATTGCATTTCTCTCCCTCTCCCCGCACGGCTGATGGCTGGCTGATGGAGGGCGGATCATCAAACGAAAATTAATATTGAAAAGACAACAGCCAAATGTGAACGAAATATCAGTAATAGTTGAATTCCCGGCCATAGACCCATTGTCTAGACTATGTATATATATATATATATATATATATATATATATATATATATATATATATATATATATATATATATATATATATATATATATATATATATATATATAAATGTGTGTATATTGTATATATATATATATATATGTATATATATATATATATATATATATATATATATATATATATATATATATATATATATATGTATATATATATATGTATATATAAATTATATATATATATATATATATATATATATATATATATATATATATATATATATACATATATATATACATACATACATATATATATATGTGTGTGTATGGGCATATATATATATATATATATACATATATATATATATATATATATATATATATATATATATATATATATATATATATATATATATATATATATATACTTTTGACGACTTTTCCCTGAAACTTTTATGCACAATCAAACGATACGATTATTTGCAAAGCAGCTGTAGCAATGACAGCACCCACATGGAGCAGTTCACGTGTGTTATAAATGTAGCGGGTATGCTAATTGATCACCAGGTACACCTACAACCTTCAGCAACCTGCTGCAATAAACACCTGTAATTTCTGATCACGTAATGACGTGATGTAAGCGATTAGCTTGCTTTCCGTAAAAGAGGATTGTGTGATTTTATTGGTCTGGATTAAGTATAGGGAGCTGCATTATATAATGATCTGTAGTAGTTTGTACCGGCCGTGACAGGCGGCTAATATTAGACAAACTATATGAAATCACACCTATGTTTGTTATGGGCTAGAAACATACTAGTATACTACACGTTGAAATATACAATACGAACGAAATATAGTTCGTAAGTGATTAAAAGTACTAGGCATGAGGTGGTATTAGTCTTATTGATATCGGTACTAATATCGATTACTAGTATGTGTTCATATTAATGAAGTATTGTATTCAGTAGTATATGTTCATTGACTGTTCCTATTGTGGTACAATATCATGCATATACTTGTAAATCAAAGATATAATAATTATAGAAATTGTGAACAGATAAACAACTGAGAAAAAAACTAAAACCAACAAAACGAGAACCAATTGTTACAAACAAATATAAGGATCGCTCTAGTACAGTAGGCACAGTACGTTAGCATGCAAAAGGCATATGCAGACTAATACAAAAACTAATGCATGGTTGCTAGGACACGGACAGTCTCATGGACAGAAATGTATCAGACTCTAGGTTGGAAATGGGCAAATAGCACAAAACAGCATAGAGTGTCCGGCTGGTCTAGGTATTAATAGTATACTGGTAAAGCCTTGGAGACTGCAAAACACTGTATTTTTAAACATATTTGGTTACCTTTTAGAGAAAGTAATACTGTACACGTTTCCTTGCACTGTTCAATATTATGGTAAATCCTCTTGCTCCCCAGGAAGCGTCCCCTGACTTAGACTTCCAGTGAAGTTTTATGCCAATCATTTATCTTTCATTACCATACTAGGAATCTATCTTATAAAATATACAAATATTTAACGCCCCAACCTCCCATAAGTTTCTGTCTTTCAATAACAGTTTATGCTAATCAGTAGACTTATCTATTCTTTGCCTTCAAGGTAATCGTTCATTAACAAATCTCAGGGAAAGCGTTCGTCGTCCTATACAGTTGTCTGCCAATGAGCCTTTTATGCAACAACAAACAAATATATTATTTTTCAACCTTTAAAGCAGTTTTTCTCTTTCTCTTGGAAATGTTGCTTCGTCCTATATAAGTTCGTTTTTCAATGAGCCTTTAAGGGAAATAGAAAAATGATTATTCTGTATTTGTCACGGTAATTTGTTATAAAAACTCACAAGCTCAGCACAATCGTCTATAGTTGAGTTCTAGAGAACAGTTACAAAGAGATAGCCAGGTGTGTGTAAAGGTGGTGAAAACCCTTACAGATAGGCACGCTTGGATCCCAGGCACCCCACTAGGGTGTGGCATCGGTGCCCATGTATGGGTCGTCATGGTTACCCCGGTCTTTTCAGGGTGCTATTTCTTTATCTCGTTTAAAAAAGTCGGTACCTCTTGTTCCTCTTTGACGCAAAGTCTGCTCCGGCATCTGTTTAGCGGTGTCATTAGTAGACCATTACGACACCCCACCCAATCAGAAGCAGCAAACAGAAGGGTGCGGTTTTCGCTATGCATACATTATCAGTTTTTGTCGACTTTTTCCGAGCAGGGATGGTGGTGTTTTTTATTGTGATGATTTAGCGGTACACGCTGGGTATCATAATAGGGTGTTGAAGCCTCTACCCGCATCATATTTTATGCGATGACACATAGGTTCATTTTTCATTTGACGCTTCTTAATGATAGGTTTAGGTTTAGGTACCTATCTATCTATCTACCTATTTATATATCTATCTATCCACACATGCACACACACACATACACACACACACACACACACACACACACACATACATACATACATATATATATATATATATATATATATATATATATATATATATATATATATATATATATATATATATATATATATATATATATATATATATATATAACCTGCCTTAGCCCGGAATTATTGGAAGCAACCGGCTAATATCTGAATATCTATCAAATAGGAAAATGATATAATCATCATCATCATCATCACTATTTTATCATCATCATCATCATCATCATCATCACCATCACCAGCATCAGCACACCATCACCAAGGGCGGAGAAGCTGTGGTCACGTGTGCACTCGTTGACGACCCTTGATCTACAATCAATTATCGCCATTGCTTACAATTCGAATGGTATTCAATCCGGAGTGTGTCGTTGTAGGCGATGATTATTCATTTTTCCAAAGCCCCCTTCAGCCGTGGCGTGTAGGTGTGATGATGGTGTTTGAGGAGCCCTTCTCCCGCACCAATATCCCATTAAGTATTCCCCGAGTCGCTCCGGAGCACCAGTCCCGCCACCTCCACCGATCCCCTTCCAATAACCTTAGTAGAAACTAATTCAATATGAGAAAATAAGCCGTCCGCCAGAAAGGGAGAAATCCATTTCATTTCCTTTCGCAGTCGGGGCATTATCGCGCCGGCTCTCTCCTCATCTCAAAACCAAAGCCAGCAACGACACATGTGATTTACTTCCCTTCCTGCTCCTACAGCCCAGCTCTCCTCCTGCTCCTGCACTGTAAGCGACACTCCCAGATAACCCATACAATTTTCACACATCAAATCTTCTGGCCCCATCTCTATCGAGGCATGATGCATCGCGTCCCGTGCCCCTCACAATTTATACCTTCATCAATAACAAACAATTGGCCTTCTTCTTCATAGAGATCTGCTGCTGCCCGTTTGCTTGCTCTCCTGCCTACTGCACTGCAGTGAAGGGCACCGCCAAGTTCCTGCTACTACTGGTGCTACTACTACTACTACTACTACTACTACTACTACTACTACTACTACTACTACTACTACTACTACTACTACTAACACTGATGTTAAAATCAGATAAAGTGGCTTGCCGAGTAGAGTTGGTTGATGGTTAATAGGTCTCCATGGTCATTGATGCTTTATCCTATCGCCACTTGCGTAAGAACATTGAGATGATTGCTTTATAGGTTTTCGCTAACATGTTTACTATCAAACACTCTTTATTTCTTTAGTTAAACTTAGGGTACAGTTGCTATTTTAAAAAAGATATTCCTTGACACTGTGCGTTGCATTCCATTTAACTTTTTACATATTCGTGTGTATGAGTAGGAGCATTCAATATAACATTTACGTCGATAGAGTACAGTCAGTACACATACAGTATTATAATATTGATCTATGATGGTCGACTATACTGTACGTAATTAATCCTAGTCTTGTACCAAACTTCAGTTTGAGTCAGAGGTAAATACTTCCCCATTGATCATAGACAATTGCAAATGGGTTCCTGATTGAAGGGTCGTATTGTAGGTATTGTTCTTATGAGGGTACTTCAGATATCCTGACAGGTAATGGAACACGCCAATGATAAATTAGAACGGCTTTCATATACCAATTGTGTTCTCTTAGTGTTTCATTCTAGTGCTCATATAGCCAATCAATGACGGAGCTTTACAAAGCAGCACAACGGAATGCAATGCAGCACCATACAGCACAGGAACATATTATACAGTACACTACACTATTGATCCGTACACATGTAATAGCAAATAATACTACACATTGCTAAGAGAATACAGAATGACCTCAATATATTACTACTAATATATATATATATATATATATATATATATATATATATATATATATATATATATATATATATATATATATATATATATATGTATATATATATATAAATATATATATATATATATATATATATATATATATATATATATATATATATATATATATATATATATATATATATATATATATATAGTTATATATATATATATATATATATATATATATATACATGTATATATATATATATAAATATATATATATATATATATATATATATATATATATATATATATATATATATATATATATATATATATATATATATATATATATATATATATATATATCAAATACCATGATCTTATGATACATATGAGTTTGAACATATGCCTTGAACGACTCTTCATATTGAGTGCTCCAGTGATGTTTCTTAGCAAGTAAACTTTTAAACATTACCATTTGTGGGACAGCAGTGATATCATTTGCCTCATTTGTATCATATACGCATTTCGGAGCGATACATTTGGTCGTCTGATGCTTGCAAGGATGCATGGGATGTCATAGCAAAATCCCAAAACATTTCACAGCCAGAAACAACACGCAGATCGCTCACTAGATACATCCCTGAACAGTTGTGGAAATGTGCAATATTCCTAACTAGAATTTCGAGCACGTGTTGAGTTATCTAGCAGGAATTGGTGGATATTATGGGGGACTTCCTAGGGCTGTGGATGGAATTACAAGTATCATTTTCCTCCTGAAGGCACTGGAAGGCCTTCCTACCACGGTAGAACCAGAGGCAAGTCAATACTAAGACTCTGTGTTAGGTGTTATCTGCTCCCCTCATCTCTCGGTATTCACTTGGCGGGAGATGCAGGCTTTGTTTAATTCAGCAAGGACTTCATTTGGGAGCAGGCAGGGCTGGGCTGGGCAGCCCGGCATCATCCCGTGTCCTGTCTGGGCTCTGCGAGGGGGAAACTCAAGGTGAAACAAAGCTATTCCATCTATATGCAAATGGTGGGCCCAGTCGTCATCATCGTCGACAAGGACGATGAGGAGTGGGCGGAGGGATGAGGAGGAGGAGGAAGAGCGACGTCGTTTTGATAAAACGAGAAAGAATTATCACAGGGAGTTGTAGCTTTTTCATTTACAAGCAAGAAGTGTCTGTTTTAATCCTCGTCGAAAGGTTTGACGACGATGGGGAGGAGGGAAAGAGGTGGAGGACGACGAGGAGGGCAAACCGTCATTTTGTTGGAACGAGAATGCATTGGAGGAGATTGTTGAAGCTATTCGTTCTATATGCAAATATCGGGTGTCGTCGTCGTCGCCATCGTTGTCGACAAGGTTGAGGGGAGTAGGGGTGTGAGGAGGAGGAGGAGCGACGTCGTCTTGGTGAAACGAGGAGGAGGAGGAATTGAAGGGGATTGCCGTAGCTCGCTGCTGGATGGCTCGTTGGAGAGTGGAGTGCTGTCTGACTGTGGGTTATTGATTGGCTTCTGATAGCCAGCCGTGGAGTGGCAGGGCATGGAGAAGGGAGGGGGGGGGGGGGGGGGCATGAAGGTATAAGAAAGAGCATCAGGACGCAGAGGGCCAGTTAGGAATTATACTGTATTAATACCTTAATCCGCGAAAACAGCATCACACATCTTTCCAAGACTGCCGGTATAGATTGACATATATGAAAATTCATTCGATCCATATGCAACTGGCGAAGATATACAGGGTTTTAATCGGTCTTCTTGTAGTATTATTGCAAGGATACTAAAATCACAGTCACGAAAAGTGATAACTCATTTATAAAGAAATGCTGCAAACTGGTAATTATTTGTTACTTGCACCATAGTTCCACATGGAAATATGTTATAACGAAAGGGGGAACAACCCCCCCCCCCTTTTCAATAGAATTAATCCCTACACCCCCTTCCCCTAGAAATCCCCCTCCTCTGGCTACGAGTTCTATCACTCCAGCATCTCGGCTGATGATGGTGAATTATTTACAGCGTATCATTCAATAAGCCCCCCTTCATTAATGATGTAGATGCAATTCTATTAGCCATCGAAATGAAAATATGATTTTAGCCGCCACCATACATTGCAGACAATGTGAGAGAGCTTTGCCCAAGGAATCCTATTAATGACGGGCCGACCCCGTCGTCAAAAACAGATCGTCCTAACAACAGTCGACAATCGCCCCCTCCCCTTAGAGTTGATGCCTCCATTCCCCTATCCCCCAGGGTAGGAATATAATGGTGGCAATCTTCCCTGACAGGCCTGTGATAAACTCCACTACCAGACTATAGCAATTTACTTACTCATGGGCAACTAGTAGAGCTCGCAGTGAAACCCTTCAGGGCTCGACATCACTAAACATCTACTAGCCCGATTCTCCTTGTCGAATGCACACACTAGCATGGATAATTTACTCGTGGGCCACTACTAGGGCTCGTGCACTGAACGCCTGCATGCATGGCTCTATAATACAAAGAATTGCACTATACCGTTTTTCTTTGTCATATACTCACACTAGAAACGATTATTTACTTTTAAACATTAACACTGGCAGGTTCGAATGTAGCAAGTATATATATATATATATATATATATATATATATATATATATATATATATATATATATATATATATATATATATATATATATATATATATATATATATATATACAGTATATTTATATAAATATATATATATATATATATATATATATATATATATATATATATATATATATATATATATATATATATATATATATATATATATATATATATATATATATATATATATATATATATATATATATATATAGCGTTGTTACTTCTCTTTCCAATACCTTACTATACATATGAATCATGGACCAGGCAAGTCTTGGCCATTGCAATAAGGCACACTCAGATCTTCAAAATATACTATATCTCTTACGGTGTTTTATAATCGACTTCTGCTTATGATGTTTGGAGATACAATTTTCAGGGGTCAGTAAATGGTATTAAGATATTTGCCTTTTGGGGCAGAGAAGTCTGCCATTATGCATATTTCAAAGGTCAAGGGTGAGGCATCCGCTAACTCTCAATGGTTACTCAGCAAGTTTCCAATGAGCGAACGAATACTTCCACTTAATCAAAATATCAATATGCTTCACTTCATCTTGTTTGCAAGGACCAGGTTGCGGGTCCTCGAAGGCTGAGGATCTGGTGGATATTGGTTATATCATCCCCGGCGGCAGCTGAGGTGAGTTGGTGGTCTTGTTCCACGGTCTATTGCTCATCAGCGTCATCCGCCCACCCGAACACCCAGTAGGGCTACTAGGCAACATACCCTGAGCCCTAGCAACCTAACGGACCAGTGACGGCAAGCAGGGACATGTGGAATGTCTAGAAATTATTCTAGTACGAGTGCAAAATATTTACCCGATTTGAACTTGGAGAGTTGCTTTTATAAAGGCATGCACAATGTTCAGACACAGCGCACGTCGTGGGCCTGCCTCGATAGCCGAGTGGTCAATCACATTGCAACTGAATGCTCTCTGTCTCTTCCCACTGTCAGTTTCAGATCTGACTAAAGGAAAGAAGTGACTATGGATTTTGTGGTGTTTCGCTCCCCAATTGAGAAACGTCGCAATTTATCTTCAAATTGCCCAAAACGAAGTTGACGAAAAATGAAGTTCATGATGTGTTAGTTGTTAGAAATGGCACCCTCAGGTTCCCCTCGACTTCATGGGTCTTAAAGCGTTAATCCCCTCATTTCACATCTTGTTTGATGGCCTGGATGGTTTGATTAGGGGACTTTATTCCTGGTTAAATATTGGTTAGAGCTGTTGGAATGGGAAGACCCAATGGATCTCGCGATGAGTAGGTGAAAAGGCGCTCAGCTCCGGCGCTAATTTCACCCAGCTCGGCGTCTAACCCTGTGCGCCAGATAAAATGAAGACAGATCAGCATTTCGCCTCCTTCGCTTGCTAATCCACCTTGAGACCGCTTCTAACAACGGAAGCGTTTTGTGCTAATAGGGCGAGCGCGATCGCAGTTTGTTGTCTCATCAGGCGGGAATTCGATAGCAGAGCGCCGGCAATCAGAAATAAAAACGCGCCGTCCACCAGGGGCGAAGTAATCACAGAGAGATGAAAGGAACACCACCCAAGGAATGCGAGGTGATGAAAATGGCGGGAAAGCTCGATCGCCAGGGTATTCGCTGGAAAGACAAATGTGACATTTTTCTCGTGTCGTGAATTTACTATCGGATAGTCAGCAGTGACGATCTGTTTCATAGAATACTAGTCGCCGGGCCATGACCCGAACATTTGACTCCACGATAATTGATAAACCATGGAGTCTGCCTCACAAAGAGAAAGACTATCATAGAAACGGTGCATTGACATTTAGCATTCGATGTACGTATGTATATGTGACATTTTAAATTCGATATTCTCACCCAGAATCAATATATGCTGCTGATTTGTTAAGTGCATCTTAGAGGAATTGTCCATACTGTTATATGTCAAAATAAATCAAGGAATGATGTGATATACAACGAAATTACGATAAGTAAGCGTTCAATGTTTTTATCAATAGCTTACTCATACCATATTAGTTTTAAACGCAGGACTTGTCATTATTTTCGTGTCTGTTTTCTTCTGATGAAGTGGCAATAAAAGGCTGAATTAAATTAGTGAATGAATAAATACATAAACTGGATAATTGAATAGAGGGTGTGAATGTAACAAATGAACGAAATAATCAACGGATGGAATGAAGGGAGATTTGATTAATTGGTGTAGTTGAATTTGAAAATAATTGAACGAAGTCCAATGAATGAATGAAGGTTTTAATGAAAGTACGACTTCGGTATACTAAGGATAAACAGACACAATTAGTTGAAAATGCCACGACATTTACGCTGTATAGCTTCCAGAGGTGCTACCTAGATATTCATCTAGTATGGAATTGGATGTTACACACACACACAAATATATATATATATATATATATATATATATATATATATATATATATATATATATATATATATATATATATATATATATATATATATATATATATATATATATATAATATATATATATATATATATATATATATATATATATATATATATATATATATATATATATATATATATATATATATATGTATATATATTTCACTGTGATCATTTAGGGCAGAATATCTAGGTAGATGGGTTTGCTATCTTTATGGGAATTTTCCCCTTATCGAGGGAAAACCAAACACAATTGTACTCTGTTGTCAATGAATAGCATGTTCATCCCATTATTTATAGTCTACAAGATAACCATGAGTATGGCGCTCGTGGGTGTAGCTATATATAATGTATCATAGGTAAAATACCAAAGCAAATGTTGAACGATACTGCTAGGTCATTGTCGTTATGGTTACACAGCTGAATATGGCCTCCATATTCTAATATCCTGAAGGAATATTCTCATTTGGAGCAACTACTATGTAACACAAAGTGACAGTAATCTTAGCTCATCCCAACAATATTGCAATTGCGACAGGATGGGATGCCATTGTGACAAAACCACTTGCCCAACAAAACGACACGTATTGGAAAATCGGATCTGATGTGTACTAGACGCTATATGATGACTTTGCGAGTAGGACCACAATCTGTCATCTTTACTTACTTAACACAGGTCTCTATAAAATGCTTTACATTCTGTACATGACAAAGAAGTGAAGCTGTGTCCACCAGAAGTATGTATGTTATTGATCATATCGGCGGGATGGAATATACAGATATATCGAAAAAGATGAAACAAAACAAGAACAGATTATAGGAGAAACATACAAGAGCTAAACAAAACTAATAAACCCTGTATTGAAACTATACACCGGGTAAGGTAGGTGTACAGATGAGTTGAGTTACTGACATAGTACAATCGTAGAAGAAATATGAAATATAAAGGAACCATTGTAAGGGGAACCCCTGTGTCTTAGTTTAAACAGGAGGATCATGATAATGTTTTAAGGACCCTTTTCGATCGTTGTAATACATAGACGGAGGTCTAATGCTTTTCTAACCCAAAACCAACTATAGTATGAACAATGTCTTTATACATATGATTATAAGTCTATCTGAAAGGCTCAGCACATGGATATTAGTATCCTCGTCAATTCATAAAAATGCCTTTCCCAATAAGTAGTGAAAGTCATTGGAAGGATTACTTTCATACATACATTATAGGATTTAATTCCGGCTAGCATTCTAAAACTTTCCAAGTAACAAGATTAATTCATTTTTGTCAAATCGATTTCCCATTTGTGAATATCAAAAAAATAATAAATTATTTTTCTGATTGGTACTATTAGTTATATTGATATTTGATTGGACCTGCATATTTACACTTCTGCCACCAACTTGGTTGAATAGTTCATTGGCGTGTCTGGGAATATTTTATTTGTAGACTTAACAATAAGTTAGCGCGTACAACACGAACCGTTTACCGGCAGGTTGATTGTTTTGAGTCAGCTGTTTGGGAAGCCATGTTGCAGACCACGTGACTCCTTAGGATCACGTGACTTTGGAGCGTGACCCCTGTGCACTCGGGTAACAAGACCTAGACAGCTGCGACTCGGTAGGGTGTTTTCCAAGAACACGACTCGAGCCGTGTCTCCATACGTTATAAACCGTATGTCAAATGCTTTATTTCAACGGGATGAACCCGTACATGAACCCATTCGATAACACCCTGGGTATAAGTAATAATAGGCACGCGAGAGGTTCTGCCATTGTCATATACCTCTGACCCGGCAGCGCCCCAGGGAACCCAAAATGTACGATCTTGGATACTGTATGTGGCGGTTTAATGAAAAGCAAAATTGGCCGATTTCCCCTTTACCACATACTGCACAAGCGAGCTAAGCTCATATTATAAATCGTTTTCATCACACCCCGGGTTGCCCGGTCTTGGCCCGGCGCTAATGGGTGGAAATCTTTCGCCAGGGAGATACATAAATATTGTGAAAAGTAGTGCGCTCTCTAGTGCTTTGATTTATTACTACGAGGACCTACTTCGTGATGCCCAATTAGGTTTATGTGTTTGCTGATTTATTCAGTCGGGGTCTCCCCAGTTTGTTTCTCTTGTTCACAACATCACTCTGCGCTTAACGGCCACTAAATCATTGGTGCCTACCCGGAAAAACCACGTGCTCGCTGGGCACTTGTAAACAGTGGGCTGGAGGGAGAGAATACAACAAACATACACAGCGACAGAATGCTTTATAATTCACATGAGAAGTTGATCTCTCGTAAGATTTTGATTTTTATCAAATTAGTAGATCATGATCGTGCCGGGGCACGTTACTTTTCAATCAAAATCGTTGATAACAATTTGAACACCGGATGAGCAATTCATAGGTCAACCATCTAGGTTTGCATCGAATGATATTTAGATAGTGATTTTATTTACCTACATAGTTAATCTTTCATTTTCTCTCACTGATGTGTTGGAATAAATAGGATTTTTATTTTATTTTTACTTTTATTTTGTTAGTTCTCGACAATCAAAAAGAGGTCAGTGGCGTAGAAGACACGCAATGCTGAGATCAATGATGGCAGGACGCTCTGTTGACGATATGTAAACATAAATTTGTACGCTACCGGAGGTTTCTTTAACACTTTTCCCAATTTGACTGGTTTGATATGTTTGATTTTCGGTTTTAAATGTAATGCCTCAATGTCAATGTAATTTCAAAAATCTATCTCTATTAAGAAAGAAAGCCTAGATTGACCTTTCACGTGTAATCATTAGATGTCGTGTTGCCTATTACTAGTATTAGTTGAGGCCTGTCTGTCCAACTCTTTCTGCGTGATGGATTGATTTCCTTTTTCTCCTGGTCGAAGTGTAAAGTGGGTGCACTGATATAGATATATATAGATATGTATATATATATATATATATATATATATGATATATATATATATATATATATATATATATATATATATATATATATATATATATATATATATATATATATATAAAATATCCGTTTTTTCGGTTCCAATATGTGCTGAAGATGAGGTGTATGCTGTCTGAGGAAAATACCATGTTTTAACTTCGAATTGTCACATTGTTTCGAATAATTCCATTAATTTCAGCCATCGCCGAAGAGAAATTCATTCGTTTATTTTTAATTCTGGTCAGGACAGTTGACCGAGCCTGACTTGAGAAGTAATCACTGTAATGGGTCATCTGTCTTGGCCAATCGGGCCTCAATAAACACTCCGCGAAGCATTAGCCGTGCACGCTACGAGAAAATGAAATACAATTGTTCTTTACATACCTACTCTTGAAAATACCTATTTTGCAACTATGAAGTAGGCTAGATGTTATGATAGAGACAAAATCTATCATAAATGGAATTTTATTTTAGTTGTGGTTTGCTCATTAAAATAGCTCATTTAAATTTCAATCAAAAAGACATTTCAGTATTGCATATTTCTGTATCAAACGCATAAAATTTAGTTTCGTGTGGGTAGAATTTGTTTTTCAAAGATACAATATAGGAATGATATGAAGCAGGCGTGAACTGCAGGCAACTCGATTCTTATTCCGTGCTGTCTTATTAAAGCCCTGACTTTTCCAGCGCCATCGACCTCATATGTCAACATTTGACGGGAAGGATTTTTCAGGCGCTTGTCCATGCAGAAAAATATCAAATGAAACATGACTCTTATATTAGCAGATGTTCATTCTTGGCGATTTGTAGAATGTGTTTTCCAGTCATTTGTCACGAGACGCGTTGGAGAGAAATCTCCCCGGAGCCTGGAGCCTGAGATATGACCAATCTACGTCACGTCATCCCAGCTGCCTTGACGTATTAAGTGCATTGCAATACGCATACCCGCAAATATTGGTTGTTAACGAAATGGACGCTAATCTTTTGACCAGGTGCTACAGTCTGCCGTCAACTAAGCTGTCTCGAATTCTCTCTGAATAACTCCCAGTAGCAGGGTTCCACGAGAGAAGAGATACTCATTTAATGTGGCTTCATCATAAAGTGTGCTATATTGAGACAATACTTTATTTTGATATTTTTCAAAATAAAATAGTCTCACATCTCACAGGAAACCCTGCCAATTCTTAAACATAAAGGTGGTGTTGCTGCATATTGATATCCTACTATGAATATGCAGTTTAATCACATAAAATATCTCATCCAAGGTGTCAATATACTCATGAATCATACAACACCTTTACGTATATAATATGAAATTAACTGGCACGCTGATACCATACCCTAATACCCCTATACCCACAGCCGAATTTGTACGGCGTGACAAGGGCAGTTCTAGTATGAGTGCTCCGAGTGCCTGCAACAACGAAAAAATGCTGGTTTGCCAAATTTAGCAAACCATATGCAAATATTTCCAGAGAACAAATGTCAACAGCACCATTCGACAATCTAATTATTGTTTGACCTCGGGGGATAGTAAATAACACTTGCTAAGATGTGATAGTACATGCCCCCGTGGCGGGTCGGGCGGAGGTGCTACTTACCCCGGCAAATTGGACAGGCGCATTATTGCGTTGATTTGGCCCGGGGTGGCAAGTAGCAAGCAGATAAGTGTGGGATGTTGATTCCGAGCACTGAGGTGTTTCTGATTACTGCCCCGTGATGAAAATTCATGAGAAACTGGATAAATTGCTCTTTAACTCAGCAGCAGCAGCAGCAGCAGCCGCGGAGGCGAGAGACGAGGGGCTTGCTATGCCTTGATGCTCTCTGAGATAGGAGTTTACACATGCTGGCGAGGCCTTTAACACCACTACAAGTACATCTATAACCTACTAGACTAGCCGCCACGGCGTATGATTAATACAAAACCTTTACTACACGGATAAACTATGACATTCCATTTCCATAGTGTGATAAATAAATGCTCTATTAGTAAATAAACTATAACAAATAGTTGTAAGATAAATGTTAAAATATGATAATAACAAACTGCCTATGTAGTTTGATTTGTATACACAGCTACCATTATTTGGATTAATGAACTTAAACAAAAATGCCCATCGTTTATGATAAATTCCCAGCTTTAATCATATATACACAGCATGTATTATAAGGATAAACTATACCAACAAAGGGGGCACAGTGTATGATAAGTATACAGCTTTCATTACACTGATAAACTATAACAAACAGTGCCCACAGTGTCTGATAAAACACAACTAGCTTATAGTTTGAGAGATACACAGCTGACTTTTATTAAACGGATAAACTGTGATATATCCTATTCATAGCGTATGATAAATGCCAAACTTTTTTAGAATTGGAGATATACTTACTTTTTCAACATACGGATAAACGTAAAACTCTTATTGCCTGTGGAGTATGATAATTACACAACTAGCTTTTTTAGAGTGAATTACAGATAACTACATGTACAACAAGTAGTGCCCAGAATGACACATTTAATGATAAATGCACAAATAGTATGACCATATGCGGATAATCTGTAACTTAAAGTGTCTTGTGTAAATGACAAATACACAGCTAGCTTTCGTTATATTATATTATACTTATAATAATGAATTATAAGGTATAGTGTATTATAGATTCATAGTTAACTATAGAGGCTATATTTAAAGTTTTGGAACTGAAAGGAAATGGAGTGTTTCTTCTTGAGTAACGAGGACCCCAGCATCAATGAGGGGGTCGGGGTTTGATAGGGAGGAGGGTTCGTGAAATGGACAGTAACCATGGCCTAAAGACGACCATCCCGAGTGACTGAAATACGTTGTAGAGGTACATACTCTAGATATTGATCTCCCAGGATGGATAGAATCGATGTCCATTCAGCGAGCGCTGTTTAATTATAAACGCTGCCTCCCGAGACATGGGGCCCATAATGATATGCGCGGGCATTCAACTAGGAGTCCTGATTGCTGAGGGTGGGTTATATTTATCAACACTCCTGTGTTAGGCCAAGTACAATAAGAGTCATACCCCCTTTTATGCGTAGTCGTCATCGTTCTGTTTCCATATCATCATCACGTCATCATCATCATCATCTATTTCTTCTTCATCATCATCATTATCATAATTATCACGCATGTATTAGATATTGCTACATCATTCATATTCTCATCTACCCTATCATCACCATCACCACAAACAGGATAAAATAGCCCATAACAATGATCATCCTTACTACCACCACCACCATTATAATCATACACGCCATCATCGTCAGCAACAACAACAACAACAATTACAATAAGCACTTAATCTTCCATACTACCATCCCCTTTTATCGCCTCTCCCTCTCCCTCAAACTAACAAGCTCTCTCTCTCTCTCTCTCTCTCTCTCTCTCTCTCTCTCTCTCTCTCTCTCTCTCTCTCTCCACCAACAAAATCACTGCCTCGCCACCATTATTATCATCATCATCATTATTTATCATCTTCATCAGCATCATCATCACCATCTTCACGTGACCAAGGCTTGAGATCACTAGGCCATCAGTGATATTGCCACTTGCAAGTGGGTCGTTCGTATCGCAGCAGGTTTTTCGCTCACCAACCATCCATTGATTTTGATTGACATTTAAGCTCTGTAGAAATTCAGATATCGATCTAGGGGCCCAGCCAGATTGGATGGAAGGAGATGGCCACTGACACTGGAGTTCTGTTTCTATTGTGGGGGCTAGCCATTATTGGAATGCGGGTAGGGGGTCATATATTACACCCTTCATTTCTACGTGCCAATCAGTTCAGGTAAATGTAATTTATCAGGCTCTCTGGACAAGGATACAAACAGTGAAATCTTTGGGAAACAGTGACACCTTTGAATCCTCTATGTGAACACAAAGAGACCTTGATGAGGAAGTATTCACATATCAGAGGTATTTTTCTTTAAAAATCGTGAAGATCTTCTTACATATCAGGAATAAATTGGACTAGGCAACCGTGTCTAAAGTGGGTGTTCTCGTCTCCAACACTTGTTCTAAACTAATGGTTTCACCCTGTACATGAATAGTCTGTGATCAAACACTCCACAAGACCCCCCTCTCTGTTGATGCAGTGCAGTTATTTTGGATACGAAAGTAGTGTTACTAGTTCAATTTCTTTCTTTCACAGTAAGATTCCCTTTTCGGTCTAAGCATATCTCAGTTTTCGTTTTAGGCAAATCCTATGCACTTCAGTATTATGATTGGTGAAGGTTCCTCAACTGGCTCAGTGATAGTAGCATGTCGTTTGGAAATGTTGTTTTCTTTTCGACAAAGGTTAAGGAAATACATTTGCCAGATAGATATTTCACACTTGTCTACTTTTATGTGAACATTTATTCGTGGCATTGGAAACAGTACGTTGGCATGGCTTTTGGTTCTTTTATCAGTATTCCAGTTGTGAGATAATGCTTGCCTGCGCATGCGCTATCTGGAAGGAGGGCATGGTAAGGATTTAGGGTCACAGATTACTACTGTCAATCAACGGATATTCCGCATAACACATGGACCATATTATTGATTTGGCCTATAATGATATATGAGATATAGTTATTGAGGCCGAAGTCGCCAAAGGCAATGTATGCATGCAGGGACAATGAGGCCTAACTCTTTTGGTAAATTTAATAAATATTTGATTGATAATTATTTAATTTATAAAAAGAGTCAACACATTCTCCTCTAAATACTGTGTGAATTCATACTTGTTATCTCAGTAATTTTCAGAATTGTCATAAATGAGACGAGACTTTGGTACAGGTGGCGTGAAGAAGAGGCTTGCCCTGGCAATAGTATTTCTGGATTAAGTAGACTGAGGAGAGATAACTTTGTTGTCGAAAATAAACATGTGTCATTCATCGAAATAAATGTCCCAACATAGTGCTTAAGATAATTGAAAGAAATCATAAACGATTCTCATGAATTTGATACTTTCCATTTTTTGAAACACATTGTTTTTATTCTATTATGCATATATACGAAAGTCTAATCTCTATAATACTGTCAAGGAATTATAATGAATGTATGGTTGAAAAGACACTCCTTTTGTATTTCAATAGTGATTATCTTGATAGAGCGTCTATGGATAGGCTGATTCTTAATATTCCTGGGATACCTTTGAGTACTATTTAACTCTCTGACAAAGAATATTTTGCAACAAATGAATGCCAATGGGAAGGTAGGCTTGTTTTAAGATGGTCACCTGCCCTATTTGAATTAGAAATGTCCAGTTCTAGGTGATATCATCACTAAAGTGCTTCACCAGATATGTTATTTTCAGTTAATAAAATCGAAAAAGTGATTACAGAGTGATATCAGACGTTGATTATACAATAATAAAGAGTACGATAGCAAATGCTGTCATCACTCATATATACTCATATACTATACTCTATGAAATGAACAAGCATATTGAAGCACGTTGGGGGTCACATACAAGCGATCCAATTGTTGTGGTCTTAGAATGGATCGTGCTTTGGTGCCCGGCCGCTCGGCATATGTCGCCAGTGTATTTATACGATCAGACGGCGGAATTCTTATCAGCTGCTGGTCTGGAAAAAGAAGAGGGACGCCAGAGAGCATGTTTCATTCATTCTCTCTCTTTCATCCATCTTCATTTTCATGATTTTGATCCCATATTACTGGTTCGGAGTTCTCTTCAGGTCTGCTGAGTGAGAGCGGGTTGGTGTTATTCTGCATTTTGGACTTCGTGTTAGTTTGCTTGCTTTCCTAGCGGGGGCGCTGATCCATACAACCTTCAAGTTCCCCTCCCTTCAGGGCTTCCGACTTTTAGGGCCTTCGATATACATCCAGAGCGGTGAACGATAACGACACGTTCATATGATTGTGTGAGCAAGATGAGAAACATATTGAATTTAACATAAATATATAAAAGTTCTTCATTCATAGTGATGAGGTATTTCCTATAAGTTTATCCTTTTCGGGAAGATTCGTTTTTGCGGTAACTCCATTCATACTTGATTGGTCGTTGAACCACCCATATCCTCACTTGTATACTGGTATAAAGAAGCCTGAATGGACTCAATGGCAACATTGCTCGTAGTGGTTGTGCAGAAAAGTGTGTGGTAAACAGTCGATCAGTGTATTTGTTATGGCTATACTAGATCAAGTATGCTTGCATTCCAGTTAGGGAAGGCCGCCAGATTGGAGCACATCACACTTTAATCTGTCCATTGTCCAACTAGGCTATATCTCTATTATCAAATCTAACGACATCGATTTAAAGATTTTCAAATAGTATGAATTCTGACAATGGAGTGATTGTAAAATAACTATCGAAGGTGATCTCAAATAAGGACCTTAACTTGAAAGTCTAGAATTGTCTTTGACCATAGGACTAAGGTATATCCTAGACCCTAGGATATCCACAGTACAGTTGGACCGAATGCGAGATAACATCATGAACTTATATTCATGTATCTCTCTGATAACATCAACACCCGTCGCATAGTGTATATGGCCGGGGCTTTGTATTTGCCACACAATACATTTAAATAGGAGTAGCCTGATGTTATTGTTGTATACTGACTAGCACAGCAAGTCGGTGGAAGAACGAGGTGGTTTTGGCTGAAACGAAAACATGATATATTTCAGTAGCGCTCTTAACAAAACTAATCAAATCATATCATCTATACTATCTCTAGCTGAACATACTATTGATATGATGACAATTCATCAGACAGAGGCTAGATACGTGTTTCCGTTCTATCCTACTATTGCCACTACAACTGCCACTAGCAGATGACTTGTCGACCTAATTAATCATGATCGTCCAGGCTTGGTCACGTGATCGTATTGGCTAGATCGAGAGAGCTGGGTGGGGCGTTTGGTTTATTCTCGAACTAGCATTATGGTATATATGCATTGTATAGATAGAAAGTGGTGATTTATGGGTTGTGATAACCACTATTGATTAATGATTTCATTACAAACATCGATAGTTATCAAAGTGGTCGTGGGTGGTTCGCTTTATGATATTCAACACACCCCCGTGAAAGTCAAAGATAGCGAATTTGATACCACACTGTTTGTGTTGAAATTGACAGATTCTTTGGGTGGGAAGTGTTTATTTCGTTGTTTCTTTGACGCCTGGACAGGGTTGCAAGATGAGACGAAAACGGTCCGCACAGAGATGTCTGGCCGACCCTTTCCTATCGTAACGCCAAGGTTGACACGAATAGCTGCCATGCTTGAGACTTGTTCCCAAATGTCAGAAGCGTTTTACGAGTAAGTAACCAGACCTGAAGGATGGGAATGGGAGAGGTCCTTACCCCCTTTCATGGTGAGATAAGCAGACTGGCCGCACAGCTGTCATGTGAACTTCAAAAGTGCATGGACATCTCGGATCATATTTTCCACATACCGAGTTTGAGGTTTGCTTTGTCCATGGGTTTTGAAAGCCCCCGCGAAATTAATAGATATTATTAAGACCACCACGTTTTAGCCTTGTGAAATGATGTTACAAGTACTAACCCCATTCAAACTATTCTCCTAGCTTGAAATATGTTTGATTTCCAGCAAACACCTGTAGTAAGTGTATCTAGAATGGCATATTCCAACTACATGTAATATACCCTAGGTGAGTGAATATCCATGTTATAACAACCATAACGATGTTATTACGTAGGGGAGAGGGGTGGGGGTTGTGACAATTTGCTCGATCCTTATCGTTTAATCTAAGCTTTTATTCTCCCCTCTGGAACACCATATCACGTGAACAGTTATATAATATGAACTGGCGAGCGGATGGTAGAGTCAGTTGCAGACGGCATTCGGACATGCCAAATAGTTGTCGCCTGACCATATTCGAGTAGAGAATGTCTAGAGAACTGGTCAGGATATAAAAGCGCACCCTCCCCCTACCCTGACTGACACGTGACATTTGTGCGGGGCTTTAGATGGGCCCCATTCAAGCAGGGAGAATTCCCAAATATTTACGTCACACAGGAGCAGACGATAACTGTTTGTTTCTTTGCATTCCACATATGTCGCCCGAAGGTGAACCCGGAGCGCCAAATTTGCTTTTAAATACCATGTCTGTCGTCTCTGTCAACAGAGTAAAGAAAATTCGTCTTGAAGCATTCAGCTCAAAGGAAAATTGATGTATTTTCGTTCGGTTTTGGCACGTTGAGGAAGATCGCGGATTCGATGCGAGCCTTGGGGTCAGGGGGCACTCGGCACTAAAGCGCTGTTTTCACTTGGCCCGCCTGCGAACAAGCGCCGCTTCTTATCAAAAGTTAGCGCGAGGGGTCGTCTGGTTAGTCTTGAAACACAGCATCTGTCTCTACATTTAAATGTTAAACAAGTGTTTTTAGTGCCATGTTTTATGGCCTTGCGGCCGTCCGGCTAGCGGTTTATGGCCGAAAACGATACTGAGGGAATACCGCGCCTTTCTTTGACAAAACCGGCCTAAAACGAGCCAACAGATGTCAGTCCTAATACAGACGCTAAAGGCCCGGATTATTACTCTATTATCATGTTCTTTGCGGTACTAAACTTTTATAGTGCGCGCGATTGAGCCGCATTGTCCGAGCATTCGTCATCTCTCTCATAGCACCCAACACCTAACAGCCTCGCTTTGAAACCCCCTAAAAGGGATACCCATTCAGGGTTCCCTGTGAGTTCCCCCAAAAGTGCGTCGTCATGGTAACCATTGTTAGAGGAATTTAAATATCGAAGGGTGATTTATCAAGATCTAAGTGGACATAGGAACTAAGCGTTGCCAAGGCAACGGGGGCAGCACGCTGGCAACTATGAGAGAGGGTTGATTTTTGCAAATAAGTGCAATGTAGCGGGTACTTAGATTGAAGGGTCCCTACACGGGACTTTAAGTGTTTCAATTTAGATCTCTCCTGTCGCATGTAAATTTCATGAGGTGCTTCCATGTTTCCGCTTGTCGCCGCTGATGAGAAGCCATTTTTCAAAATTAACTCAGAAAAACATCGCAGCCCTAATTAACCAATTAAAACTCTATGTAAATCAAGCACCCGGCGCCCCATCTAAGCGGCATTCCCTCATGGGCAACAATAGGCTGGAATAGTTATATCTGACCGCTTATGGGTATCACTCATTTTCTATCCAAAGCACCTTTTAAGGAATTGTTATTGAGCTGGCGTTTGCCATGTAAGCTTTGTGATGTAACTTTATTGAACTTGTGTGAGTGGTCTTCATTGATTAATTGATCCTGAGGGGGCTACACTATACAGGGTAATACAGGGTATCTATGGACCCTGGCGTGACTGACAGCGTAAGAATTATGACTCGATGTAATGCACGGCCTATTCTTATACCTGTTACGTAATGGGGCCCTACTAGCGCCAGGCCCACTTCCTTAATCGTAGAGAGCATCTATTGACGAGGTAGCCCTATCCACGCGAATGAACTCCATTGTAAGATCTAGTCCGGCGATAACTCAATAACATAAATCTGATCCTAGTCAGCGAAAAGTCATCGCCAGGGTTAGCAAAGTCATCTGAAATTAACCACTAATTAAATTAATTACTTTTTGCTCAGTCGAGTGCTGCATGCTTTTCGGATGTATCAAAAACGCGTTATCTCAAGTCCTTATGCATATTTTTATCTTCCGCCATTTTGAGCACTGGTTTATAATAAGAATAGGGGTGAATTTAATTATGGGGTTGATTAGGGGGTGATCATCTGGCCGCAGTTTTCCTAATTGGGTCAAAGGTGGGGTTAATGATGAAGAGTGCGTTAGTGTGGTGATTGTCCGCTGGCCGGAGAGAGCTGGTCAGGGGCTGTAATAAGAGTCATCACTGGGCCCAATTATGATGAAGTGGACCCTAATCAAAATGACAGGGCAGTCGGGGTATGAGTAAGGACAATGTGAAATTCGCCATTTCCACACAATTAGGCCCTATGTCGCGGCATCTTACCAGCCTCTTCCCTCAAGTTCTCCTGCATTGGTACGCCCCCTACCCACCACTGACCACAGCAGTAGTAGTAGTAGTAGTAGTAGTAGTAGTAGTAGTAGTAGTAGTAGTAGTGGCAGCAGCAGCTGCGATAGGAGTATGTTTTCAGGACGAGAAAACAGCTTTAGCTAGAATTAAAATTGTAGTAGCATTTTAATAATACAAATTTCGCGTATATTTCGGGGTCATTTCACCCCCACCCGCCAAGACTCCCGGGGTAAAGAACAGGACCGCTAGACCCACTATGGACCTAATGACAGGGGTGCTTCACAAGGCACAGAGACTGTCTGGAAACTAATCAAAGCAGCTACTTGTTCAGTATAGTTACCTAGGCATTGCAGTGCCCCGTCCCTAAAACCCAGGCAAATGATGCGAATTCGCCATAAATCGAACATAAATGTCACTGATTGACAGTCGCTCCATCTGGGTAGGCATGTGGGACAATGGTCGATATCGATACGTTTGATGGCTGCCGATAAAAAATGTAGTTTTTGGACTTGATAACGTATCGTGCCCAGGGGGCTAATGTTGGGAAGTACGGCGCGAGCGGGCCCGTGGTTCACGCTCTGGACCACCTTAGCTATTTCGGGTCCATACAAGCGAGTGCCGCCACCACTCTACTGTGAGGGAGTGCGAAGCTAGCTGTAGGCTCACCAGGAGCACGGCTGACGGGTTACTGCTACTACCGGAGTGACTGACAGTCCCACTGACTGACTACCGGTCTTCAGCGACTCCACGGTCAACTTGCCAAATGGGCCGAAAACTGACACCCTCCTCCGACTAGATAGTTTCCCCGGCGCACACGGGCCTGTCTTCCGCGGCCGGTTCCCGAGGCGCCTGCAAGCAGCCTCTGAAATATGGTTCTCCGCAACCTTAGGCAGTCCGTATGACCCCAAACTTAATTATAAGGCACTTAATATGATTTCATCTTTGTGATCATCAATTTCGCCATTTTGAGGCTCTAACTCTTTGCATCACAAACTGTGAACGTGACAGTCTATGATTTATGCGCCGGGGTCACCCCGTTCGCTTCTGATTGGCTAGCGTAGGTCACATGACCAACTTCTATCTGCATATAGGGAGGGACTAGGTTGCTCAAAGACGACAAGTAGAGAGAAAAATTATTTCCATCCCATACAGTCAAAATTAATGATCATGAGTTCGTTTTTGATGAACTCTGGTCCGTATGCTGAGCCAAAATTTCCACCAAACGAGGAATATTCTCACAATAACTATATAAACAGTCAACATCAGGATTATTATCGTGGTGCGGTGCAGAATTACGGCTACCAAGCGGACGATAGACGGTATGGGACAGAGAGTTACACACCGAGTCAAAACTATGGCTGTGCCACTTCCCAAACTGTGTCTCCTCTGCAGTCATCACACAGCCCCATCTTCAGCAATGGACTGCACACTACCATACTACCCCAGTCTCAACAGAACCTGCCCACGGCACCCTCGCCACCCCACCATGGGGCTACCCCCACCAACCAACAGCCTTGTACACAAGCCAACGGATCGCCCGTCATCTATCCGTGGATGAAAAAGGCTCACTTAGGATCAGGTACGTTGTTGATATTTACTTGGCCGCTTGGGCCCCCTACCAACCCCTACTGTACGTAAGCGCCCTCTATAATGGCCCCGGCGCGTGCCCTGGCACCCCTAACCACTTGAACCGACTGCCACTAACGGTGCAAAGCACATTTTGCAACTTTGGCTCGCACGCATTCATTATTTGTAGAGGCCATAATCATAAATCATGGTTTAACTAGGGCAATAAATACGATCGTCCCGTACATGTTATCTGTCTCCTAGTACTACTACGATACTACGACACTTTTCCAGTCAAACCACGGGGTATTCTAGCGCTACTAACTCATGTCTGTAAGTGTCAATTGTGGGTTTTTGGGGGTGCATTTTGCGGGATCTTTCGCGTCCTGGGCGAGAGAGAAGTGTGGAAGAGAGAGAGGTGCTGAGCTCGGTAGCAGTGGGTGATATATATCGGGTCAGTGTATGCGGGCTACGATTAAGACACAGTCAAGTGATTTCTCTCAACACCCCCATGCCTGCCTGCCCCGAGGGCGGGAGAGAAATATGGCTTTTTCACGGGGGTGTCCTGGGTGTGGTGGTATGGAATTTAGGAGTGTCGCCCCGTTCGAGTTTCATGAGGGTAGTAGTCTCCGATGTCCTCAATGGGGGTAATGATCGTGGAAGAAGTCATTAAGAATCCTATCTTGGCAGCAGCCCCAAGCTACAACCAGGACTAGTACCAATACACCACCAGGTCCCTTAAAGAACCCCTCAAGTGTACCCCCAAAATGTACACTAACATAACTACGTGCATACCTCTGTTCCCTACACCACTAGAAAAGCTCTCAGTACGGGGCCCATACAGAACATTAATGCGGCCCAGTGTTGTGATTTCCCATGCCTGATGGTAATGGTGGACCATTTACAATCATCGTAGCCATTAGTCATTATCACGGCATTCAGCCATGAACGAGGAGGCAAGGAGGGGGAGAGAGGGGCAGCAGATCTAGAGGGGGAAAGAGGGAGAGAGATCTCGCCTTTAACAACAACCAACAGCACCGCTAACTTCTCCGCGGCCGCCTCTCACCTATGACATTTAGATTCTTCTGTTCAAACAAAATGTCTGTCAGTGGCCATGCTTGTGGTGTTGAAATGGCGTTAGTTGGGTTGCCCCAGTTAGGAAAACTACTTTTTAATGAGTCTTCTCCGGATCCCAGGAAGTTATCGAGATCGTCCCGTGCCCCTCGGCGTCCTGCCGACTCCCCACCCGCTTAATATATGGAGATTGGGGTACCATAAATTCCACAGGGTTGTAAAGTTACTCGGTATTACATAGTTGAAGGGGGTGAATTTCTCTCGAGGCCCCACACTAACACTTGTCTGCTTTTATACCACTACCAGCCGATACTGTACGCTCACAAAAGACCTAACCCGCTTGCAAGTTCCATACATCACCTCACAATAGAACTGAAACAAGCTTGGCAGATTTCACGTAACCCGTAACACTATCACTATTCTTTAACTTCTGTCATTTGAGTTTAATGACCCTACGGTACCGCACAGAAGAAGTAGTGGATACAATCTTTTTCTGATATACCACTAAGAAGTTACTTATGATGACGTCATTATTCTAGCGCCCTGTAAATGTCACCAATGAATTACAGAGCGTATCGTTATGACATAATGCATCAGATAGCGATTTTGGGGTCCCATTTGGGGGTGCTTTTCTGCTCACGTGCCATACTCCTCACTGTGGTGGTACCAACTCTGGCACTCACAGTCCCAACGCCATGTTGTTAGTGGGTTGACACAGTTATTGTGCTTCTGCAACCTATCGCCATCTAGCGAGAAAACACAGAACTACGAAATTCCAAGCTGGTCGATTTCGGCACCCACCATACATGCCATTGGGTTCACACACACTATTGATCAAGTCTCAAAATTCTGGTACTGTTATTGTGTAACTTGCATGATAGAAATTACAGTTCCTTCACGCCATCAAGAATAAGTCTTGTTTTCTCTAGCAATATGTACATAGGGAAGTTAGCTGACGTCATTAGTAAACCAAACGCCTTTGTTTTAACTTTATGTCCCAAGTTGGAATAAGATTCCTCAGAAGCTCGCTATCACTACTCACGACTAGAAACAACCTTACATAATTCAGATACTACCAAGCATGCCCCCGAAGCTGTCGTTACGGGGGAAATATGTGCACCTACCCTAAGTGCCCCAGGGGTAGTGGACGGCCATTGAAGGTGGAAGAAGTTGTTGTGTATACTTCCGCGGGTATAATTAGCGGATGTAAACTGTTAAGGGGGCGTAGAAAGTTGGCCAAGTGCACCGAGTGACCCCGTGTTTTCTTTTCTCTTTTTAGCTGCCAACGGAACTTACAATGGAGCAGAGAATAAGCGGGTGCGGACAGCCTATACACGACACCAGATACTCGAATTGGAGAAGGAATTTCACTTCAACAGATACCTTACGCGGAGGCGGCGGATAGAAATTGCACACTCTCTGTGTCTCTCAGAACGACAGATAAAAATATGGTTTCAAAACAGACGAATGAAATGGAAAAAGGAACACAAATTACCAAATACGAAAACGAGGCTACCGGACGCTGCAGCTGATGCTGCTCAGGGTCTGACGTCATTGACGGCAGACGGACTTGGAGTGCCGCCTGTGTCATGAAAAAGAAACTTTCGACAGAAATCCTGATGACTTACAAGGACTTGTAAACTTAGCTGTACTTAAACCGCTTGCTGCCTGTATTTATGCTGCATTTATTTATAGATATAACAATTACGTATAATACCTTTTCTATAGGATATTAGCTCTTGTACATTAATTAAAGATGTGGTTGTAAAGAATCTCAGACGCGTAATTATATCCGAGTTTAAATCCGTGTTAGATACCAAGATGTTTAGGTTCTGTGTAAGGTATTAACTAGCATGAGTCTTAGATCTCGTGAGGATCTCGTTGTCGCGAGACTCTCGTTCGAACGAGACCTACAATGTGACATTTTGTTTTAGATAAACCGTTAGTACTCTCATGTTGGACGTTAGATGTATCCTATTGATTAAGGTCTACATCGTCGGATACTCGTTTCGAAATTATCAGAATGCCAATTCTCCCTGTACAGTTTGAGTTCCACATTGTGCGACTGTATTTTTTCATTTGAGAATAAATGATTTTTAGATGGAACTCCCAAACAAAAACTGAGTCGAAATTCTATTCATTTGCTACCCCGCCTTGTTGAAATTTGAGAAGGATAATTATGGTGTAGTCCGTCATCCCTATTAGATAAAGTGAAGAGTGAATTATTCATTGTATCTGCAAAGATCAGTTATTGCCTCGTCTTTTTGGTGAACCCTACAGGTGTTCTAGGAGTATCAAATTTCCCCCGTAGTACAATCACTCACATATACCCTGTTTGACATTACCTGGCGTAAGCAATTTACCTATGCTTTATCCTATGCCCCTATCCACGTTTATAAAGTATATCTCCAATATTCTATATTAAAAGCAACTTTTGTCAGAAAGTTTTGATTCTGGTCATTGGATAATAGAATAGTCTCTACTTTTTTAAACTGGAACTAGAGTCAAAACGTCGATATCATTTCCCTATTCAATCAGTTTGTAAAACCCATCTAGCACATATGGAAGCGATGCTTTGTCCAGTAATACTAGATCCTTATGTGCGTAGGGTTTTAGCCTTGGAAAGTCAAACAGAGAGTTGAGCATTATCTAACCTCTTTATAAATAGTCCCTATGACAATCCAGTTTCACATGCATTTTATAGGTATAGATGCTGCATTGCCAAGGGAGCCAGCCTTAAGAGTGACTGTTACCAGTGACGAAGGTATTAACGGTGGTTTTGCCGGGTACTCCAGTTTCCTATCCTAACTACAACTGACTAGTCACGATTTAGCCTAAATATTTCAGAAAAGTGGAGATAATCGAAATTTCAAATCGTGCGTGCTGGTGTATATCAACACGACGGGGCATTGACTGTATATTCCTGAATTGGGACAGTTTCCAACTTCCTAAAACATGTCTTTCTTGTTCAACCTTACATCGATTTTTTATGCTGGGCCAGCACGTCGATGTGTCGTTTGTATTATACTTCCGGGACGTTCGCATTGTGTTTGATACGAGTCGATGCAGAGTTATTTATAAGATGTGTTGAAAGAAGTTCATCATCTCGTTAAGTATAGTTGGTTGAAAGTGTTGGTTCAGTGACGTGTGCCTTTGGAATTTCGTCTATCGTCACTTTTCAATTAATATCTAGCCTGCACTGTGACCCACCAGTTGTTACAGTTGGAGGAAACTAGAGGATACGTTGCCTAAACCTAGGTGACCAGGTCACTAGTAACTTTCTGACATCACTAAGGCCGGGCTTGAACCCGTGCAGTGACGAAAGCTTGTGTACATTCTAAAGTTTTATCAGATCGCTAGTGATGATATATATGTCAGACATATCCCTTTCTCACTATCCACCTCACAGTATGCTACATCATTGATTATTTCTAACATAACTGAATCCGTATAAAGCCATCTTTTAAACTTATTAAGAGGTTTAGTTCCTTTCACGAGTGTAAACAAGAAAGTTTAAAAAGTTCGGGAAAGAAACAGGTATTCGAATATTTCCACCCCAACCACACAGTCGCACAACCCCTTTCCCACCACTCGGATGGTTATATGGTTACACCATGATATTACATGGTTACACCATAAGCTCATGGTGGATTTCATTATATGTGGAGTCTGTGTATGGGTGTGGGTGGCCCCCACCATACCACCTCGCAACCCTATCCCCACCACTTAGATGGTCATATTGGATATTTCCATCCCGAACAGCATCGGCCCACAACCCCCTCCCCGCCACTCAGATGGTTGTATGGTTACACCATGATCTTATAGTGGATTTCTCTATCTGTGTAGTCGGTGTATGGGCGCATCACGCGTGAGGCATTACCTAGATTGCTCATGCGGACATACGATATCATCAGGCAAAGCCAGGCAGTGCAGTAAATGTCGATGGCCGTTCTGGGCCAAGTAGAAGTTCAATCAGTCAAAACTGCCTGAATATTTCATGGGCACAACAAAGGCCTGGTAGTTAGTCCTGACAGTGTAACGCATTTCTGCCAGGCCTCACGTTATTGTTGCTTGACTCCTGCCTCCCAGACCAGCCCAGCTCGGCCGACATGAAAACGCAATTTTCTCCTCCTCCTCCTCCTTCCCGCTTCCTCCGCCAGGTGAACTGTGTACTACCTTGCCTCTAGGAGAGCATCACACGTCACCATGGTAACTTGAAACTCCTGCCTATGGTACCTGAACTCGTTATCAGGATGATTCCGAATTAAGGTTATGGTGACTTGCAACCTTGGCCAATGGTACCTGAGCATATTATCAGGACAGTTCCAAACTGCAGGGTATTTACAAAATCAAGCGTGTTGTCATTTGAAAGATTTTAAGTTACAACTAAGTTACTAGGTATTGATAATGCACGTAACACATTTCCCTTGATAACTTAATCACGATGTACTATATTGCACATTGTAAGATAATTGACTTACAATAAAAATAGAACATATATGTAATATAACTGAGAAAAGGGGTTTCCCAAAATTGATATGCATTTCAGGGTATCTACCTTTTGTTCATATTTTGGTCGCAATGTCGACTTCAAGTTTAGGCACAAGTTATCAAATTCAACACGAGTCTGATCATGTAGTTGAAGAGATATGATGTGGTGGTATAGGCAAATCTGCTAAAAGGCCAGAACATCTCTATTTAAGGTGGTATTAAGCCAGATGCCACGGGAAGAAATGTCAGGTCATCTTGAATAAGATGAAAACGTACCAACAATCAATACGCTTGTCCTTGCATAGGACTGCTTATTAAAGGTCATACATAGAGTGTTAGTTATCATGTTGATGTAACTTTCAGCGATTGGCATGTGTTCAATGAGTGTGTGTGTGTGAGAGAGAGAGAGAGAGAGAGAGAGAGAGAGAGAGAGAGAGAGAGAGAGAGAGATGTAATGTTGTTGACATGCCAATGCCTTTACTATACTTACTTCCGTATGTGGGTGCACTATTGTAAAAGATTGAGAATCAGACGGATGATTTTCAGTTCTCTCAGGTATTGTCAACTAACTATCAGTGGGGCATATAGACAAGGCATATACACAAGATAAGCTTCCATTAGTGGTGACAATGCGTGTATGGTATAGTGTAAATAGTCAATATAAATATCCATTAGAGACAACACTACAATACGTGATCCATCAACATGGTCTATTGTTAACCCAGCCCGTGCCATAAGGCACCCTGCACCTGGACACCCCTGGCGCGGGTGGGGGTTCACCTATGCCATTTTAAAGGGTGCCATGCTACCCAGTATATAAGGGTGGCTTCTCTATGAGACCTCTGCACCCCTTGTTGCTTAACCTATTTACAGCTGTAGGGCCCAACGTTGCTTTACAATTACGTGATATTGTTCTTCAACAAGCAAAGCGTTCTTTGAAAACTATGCGTAGGATAGATGTTGATCAGAACTCAGATTACATCTACTCTTCATATCTTTTCTTATTTTTTTGTCTGATTTAAATGTTACTTTCAAAAGTATCATAGACGCAAACGATAAATAGTTTGCAAAGAATCTTTTGGAAACTTGCTGTGTGAGGTATGTTCATCGAAATTCAACTTAACTTTGAATAGTGTTCGAATTATTATTCCAAAGTTGATCCCTGGCATAAAGTAGATTCAGGTGACACTGATGAACTCTTGGCATAAATGGTTTCAAATATGTCGTTGTCCATACAAATGAGACAATATCGATAACTATTTTCTCTCAAAAGCTTTTTGGACTCTATTTGTAGTATTATAATTGGTAGCTCAACTCGCCTCCAAATATTTTTGGATTTGAAGCTTTTTACCAAATTTTCTATCAGAGGTATCCTAGACCCAAAAGCCACTAGTAGTGTATAGTCATGGACAGGTTAACTTATGGTATTGCAGTAAGATAGGATAGTGGGAGCTAAATTCAAAAGTGACTTTCATAAGTATCACATATCGTTAGTAGTGTACTTAAGTTGAGTGTACTTAATTATGTTTAAGTAGAGACATAGGGAGACTCCAGGCAC